>JAHLSL010000018.1:22848567-22918801 GCA_025920805.1 Petroica traversi | reverse complement strand
TTGGTTTGGTTTGGTTTGGTTTGGTTTGGTTTGGTTTGGTTTGGTTTGATTTGCAGATAACTCCCCTATTTCACATGATACTATGAAAGAACAGAGAGTCATCACATGTCTCCTCATGACAGGGCAGAAATCTCCATAAACTTAAATAGTGCCTTCCCTTGGTAAATAAGGTCTCTGGATTTTCAGTCTACAAGTCAGCATTGTCAATAGTCTATTTCTACATTTTTCAAGTATTCTTTTTCTTTTGACAGGAAGTCTAGGAAGGAAAGGTCCTGAACAGAGATGCAGGAGATATTATTAAAATCTCTGGCAGGTGAGCCTGATATCCAATTGAAAAAGAAAAGTAAAAGACTTTGTTGAAAGATATGTAACTAATCGTGTTTGTCACTATAGCAAAAGCAGAGAGCCCTCACCAAGAACAGAAATTACTCCCCAGTCATCAGAGTAGAAAGCACAAGGATTTAATGGTGTCAAGAAGCTATGGAGCCTGTCACACAAACTGATCCAATAGTAAATGACAGACATTTGATTTAACTACTCCATCTACTGGCAAACAATTACGGCTAGTGCGTAGCGATATAGGAGTTGCTTATATAAAGCTTTGTCTACAGAAAGGACTCAGACATATCTTCCTCTTCTTTGTACAAGCAGCAAATGCATTATCTTTAGTGTGATTCCTTTCCAGTTTCCAGACACTGGGGTTTAAATTAACACCATATCCCAAATGGCACTGTTTAAAGCTGAGTTTTTCTTGAAGGGTATGAAGATTTTTTTCTTTTTTCAGTATAGCTCATAATCACATGAAATTTATATGACCTGTATCATGATATACTTAACTTTTATTTGTAGTCCATCCAGTCAATTCTTACTTTGATTGCCTGGGAACACATCAAATCTTATGGCAGATTACACAAAGCTCCACCTAAGCACTGTTCATCACAGACACAGTGAATTCACAAAGTACAGATGTTCATTTCTTCTCTCTTACTAGCAGTACAGAGTAGCAGAGGTCTGCAGGAACATGCACCTAAGACCAGACATCTACAAGACAGAATCTGAACACAGGAACTGGAAACATGACTGACTGCCTGTCTTCCCTTCAAATAAAAGTCTCCTAATACTTCATCTTCCCCAAGATGTGACATCATCTCTGAAACCTCATCTTTCCTATCCTGAACATCAGGGCATTCATAATTTTACATGTGTTATACTTTAACATATTGACTTTTATATAATGCCAGTATGTCTAAAATGTCACATGCAATTGGTAAATTACGTCTTTTCTGTCTTTACTGTCTAAGAGTCTTTCATGTTCCTAATTTTGGAGTTTTCTAAGGTAAACTCAACACAACAAAATAGGCAATTTCCTTCACTCCCATGGAGAAAGAAAATTTGTGAACCAGACCAAACCCTCTTCTACACCCCTGGCTAGCTTTCCTGGAAATGTTGCCTTGGTACAGAGACCACAAACACACTGTCATGCTCCTCTCAAAGGGCTGAAAAGGGTTGCCAAAGCTAGGGGAGCAGGTTTTGGGAGGAGAGGGGGCGACAGCTGAAGCACTCTATAGGTCATCGGTTGTGAAGTTAAAATCAATAGCCCATCCCAAGACAACAGCTGGAAATGTGGAACAGCAGGGAATAGTGGGCTTCTACCACTTCTGGGAGGTTTCAGCCCTTGGCACAGCAGTCGAGTAGGAATAAGAATAATAGAATGAGCTTTTATCTTCTGTATCATCTCTGGAGACACTTCTGCAAGTCCTGGAGCTGCAGCTTAAATAACAGAATTAGACCTTATAAACACAAAATACAATTCTAAATCCACAACCACCACCAACCTATAGAATTGGTCCATGTAATCAAAGTTTCTAGGCACAATATTTTATCTTATTCACTGTCCAACAACTTTCCCTAATGATATTTACTATGGATAACTAACAATGATCAACTCATATGCTTCAGATAGTTTTGTCAATTATTGTTTTGTCAGAGTTTATAACTTTGTAGTTTAACACCTTCTGTGTGACGATTCTGGAGGGTTTGATCAGTGTGTCAAATCTCTGGTTTTACTTTACACCTATCAGGGTCAAAAGAAACTCTGGCATATATTCAGTTGCAGTTGTAAGTGCTGGAGTGTTTTGCATAATGAGAAAGGTTTCACAATGTAAATCGGGATTTTTGACAGGAAGAAGGCTTGTTGGTCTTTTTAGAAAAGTAAAAAGTGTTCTTGGAGACTTTGCTGGATGTTGCCACAGTGCGGGGGAGAAAGTTGCATAATAAATCAACAAACTTCTCCCTTTTCCATAGCTTTGAGATACAGACAGGGAAGGCTGAGAAGTCCTCTCCTTCTCCTCCCCTCACAGTGCATCCAGCAGAAAGCTCTACGTTTACGTGGAAGCTTCAGCCCTGCTCCTGGTCTCTGCTTGGAGCATTACACTCATGTGCCAAGTTCAGAGTTTAAACAAAACACTGGTTTGTTCCTTTAGCAAAAGCTATTCAACAGGATAAGAAAAAAGCGTGTTGATTTTCAGTGATGATATAAATAGCAGCATATGTTTTCAATGTTTACTCTTCTGGGGAAAATTTTCACACTGGAATATTGGCAGCTCATACTCTGACCTCAGGAACGTCTCTCATGTTTTCATAAGGGATCTATGAACTTCTTGTGCTTAAACAACAAAGACAGAAATCTTGCCCACATTTCAGGTGTTTCCCACTGCTTCAAGGAGATGAGTGAAAACCTCTTCCACTGAAATCAACAGCAAGTGTTTTAACAGGGATGGGACAGGGGTTTTGCTGAATTTCACTGAATTGTTCCTACCAGCTGCAGGCTCAGTGGTTATAAACATTAACTTCAAAAGGAGTACATTCAGATCCCCTAGGTCCAGTACAAAGGAGAAACACACTTGAGTTACTTCAGCATTTAAAAAAACCACATTCTTCTCATACAAATGTACATTATAGACTACCTTTTCCTCTAACTTCTGCAAAAAACTGATCAACCCTATGCTTCATCTCTCTGCTAATACATCAGATTTTAAGTGAAATTACAAAAACTGCTTGACCAAAGAATTAGCATTGTTAAATAAATCAGGTGAGAGTTCATGGATCTGCATTTTTTCTAAATATATTCAGGCAAAATCTCTGAGCAATCTGAACCCAGATTTGAACATGGATTTATCTGAATGGAGAATGCACACAGTCTGGACTGGTTTCCCTGTCAGGTGCCAGACGATGTCCCAAATCTCTGAGTGTGAACACAATCAATTCTCTATGCATTCTCCCTTGGAGATTTCAGGCTGATTCTTTGTCCAGATTCAACAATTTTTCAGGTGTCTTCTCTTCCTGTGGTGGTCTCTGAAAATAATACTATTTAAAATTACAGCATTTTGCCTCACCAAGTGCCTATAGGCAGCAGAAGCAATTGTCGACAAATATCATTGTTAATTAATTGATAGAGGTGGAGAAAGACAAACAAGGGCCTTGTTGAGATTTATATCAGACCCAGGAGTACATCTCCTCTTCAACCTTTATTTGTTTTGTCAATATATAAGTGTTTAAAATGTGCAAGTGTATATCTTCCAGCTAGGGGGAAAAACTGTATAGCATAATATATCAATACAACACCTTTAGGAATTTTTAAAAATTTATCAGGAAATCCTTACAGATTCCAGACAATCCCCTGCACTTGTGTTTCAAATTAGCCTTTTGAACAGCACACAGAAATTGAGCTCTAAAAAGGGAGCCTTAGAGAAGTCAAGAGCAACAGTTAAATACAAACTGAGCCATCCACACTGTGTATAATTATATTATGAATTACTATTAACTGTTAACACACAATTGCTGGCTATTAGAGTGGTTACTTTGCAAGAAAATTATCATATGTGGAAGAACCTTCTTGAACCACTCCATTGAATACTGGAGGGGTTGTGCTGTCTCCTTACTCTTTTGACATAGCTGGAGCAATACTATATCCTTTAGACTTTTGGCCAATGTGCCTTTGGGACAGGCCCCAGTTCCTACCTGGGTCAGTCTAAACCTGGCAAATACAGGAACAAAATCTGCAAGAAATAAGAAGGGAAACTGTCTGTACCCACTTATAGAGCACCGACTACAATTACAGCATTTGTTATGCATCCTGTTATTAACAGACAATTTAATTTTGGAAAACATTCAAAAAAGGTGTTTTCTCCTGTTTTACTGCCATATGCATGGTAAAAGAAATGTGCGAGTCAGATCTCAGTTTGGTACACATTTATCTGGCTCTCACTTGGACTCAGAGACAGACAACACTTTGACATTACAGTTTCAGAAAGTTTAGCCAAAGAGCAGAATTTTAAAGGAAATATAATTATTTCACAATGAAGAAAACACTCAATAGCTCAGATATGTTTGGCACCTTTTTTTTTTCTTTTTGACATTTTTTGCAAGAGCTTAGGCATGCACAGAACACTATGAATTTCAGCTAGTGCAAAACTACTTTGGGACACCAGAAAGAGCTATGTCAATTAGCTATTCTGCTCTCTCATATCACACAAGATAAAGTTTTCAACCATAGTTTTTACACCAAGATCAAACTTTGCACTGAACAGCATTTATTTCAGAAAGACAATCAAGCTTTAAAGAATTCAGTAACATGTGGTATAGAAAAAAACCCCAAAACCACAACCAGAGGCACAAAATCAAAGGAGAGCTATTAAAGACCTCAGAACATGCAGTTCATTCCAGTACCCCCAAGGCAGCATTTACTTTTACCTGAGCAGCTTGGGGCTTATGCTTATCTAGTTGGTTCTTCAACTCCCGGTGGGATGTTACTTCCACAATCTCCACTCCTTAGTTTAGGAGACACATAGATGGGTTCTGAAAAAACAGCTAGACATGACCTATATCAATGGCACCAAACACATTCCTTTGGTGTGGATATAAAAAGAACTTGTCCTTAACTTAAAATGCTAAGGGTTTTGGAGCCAAGTCTTTTGGTTTTAATTATTCAGACATCCTTAAAATATTTAAATTGATGACATTTCTTATGAAAGACTAAAGGTAGACTGGACAGAACAGTGCATTTTTTCCCCCTCATTTTGCACAAGATTCTGGTAAGTTATTTATTGTTGCAACATAAAAGTAATTCTCATTTAAAAATTAGAATGTGTCTGAACAAACAGTTTTGGATTTCTCATAAGGCAGTTCAAAACCATCAAGATCTGAAATACCATCATTTCACAGTGAATTCCTGAAATAATTCCATGATACTAGAAACATAGTCTACCATATAAACCATTCTAAACCAAGTTGTCACCTTATATTGTGAATTATTCAGATTTGTTTTGATATGCTTCATGGCATTTGCACATATATTAATTGCAGACAGTAGGCAACCCTTGGTGGAGGGAAAGCTGAGGTCAAGTTCAGAAGCCATCATGCCATTGTTGGCCCATGGAAGGATCTCAAATATGCCTCATTACCACACCTCATTTCCCCACTGGTGATAGAAGTGCCGCATAAAGCAGAGCTTTCCAGTCAGAGAGGAAAAGAAAAAACAGCTGGTGTTTTACCTTAAATATGGAAATTTTTCTTCCTGCCACTCAAGCAAACTCCAAATACACTTCCCCCTTTTCCCAGATAAAGGTTTTATCTATGAATTGCATCACTCAAACACTGAGATTCATCTTTTTGGGTTTTTTTCTTCAGAGCAGCCCCAGACAAGCAGGAACATTACAACTTTCAAAGGGAATGTTTGTATTTTAAGCTCAGCTGTATGCTACAATCTTTTTAGGTCAGGTCACTTTGAACAGGGACTGCATAAGGAGGGGGGAACAACAAACATTTTTTAACTGTCAGTTGGAACTGAAAGAAACAGCATGAAAAGAGGCAGCTTAGCTATTGGTTTTGAAGCAGTGGCATTTGTCTGTGAGTGCATAGCCTACGAAAGGCGACAGGTTCTAAAATAATGGTACTGTAGCAGGCACTGAAATGTAAAACATATGTCACGCTTTTCCCTGCTCGCAGAGAGGTTTAAAATATTTATAATGCTGCACCTTTCCCTGAAAGCTTTCTGCAGCATTCCTGGGTTCACGGGTAGGTGAATCATCTCCCTAGCACTGCAAAGCTTATGCAGATTTGTTCCTCTGCATAAAGAGAAAGGCACAAAATTTAGGGTGCAAAGGCAAGGCTAAGCAGCAGCCCTCAAAGAGCTATTTTGTCAATATGCATTCATCCTGATGCAATGTTTGCTTCCTCAACAGGGTTTTTGTTTTAAACTACTTCATTGACAACAAAAGCTGAGGCACTGGTATTACTTCCTGATGTGAGAATTCAACTAATTTGTCAGAAAGTGAGATCTAGGGCTTTAAATTAGGTAAAAAGGAACACAGAGCATTTGTGCATGTCTGTACATCCATAGGTAAGGACAAAAAGGTAGGTGATAGGCTTTTTTTCATTTTTAATGTTCTGTAGTGAGCATTTGATTAATATTGGAGAGTAAATGACTTTTAAGAGTAAAACTAAAAGGGACATAATCTTTTTTATCTAAGGAATTAGAGGGTCTTAAGAACCATCTGCTCACAAGAGATTTGAACTGTGGACAAGCACATCTCTCTAACCCCAAGCTGCAAGAAAATAAAGGCTTGGCCTCTATTCACCAAGCATGTAGAAAGACTCAGATTTCCAAATTAAAAAGCTTTTTAGCAGCTGCTGTTACAATATTTTGATATCCAAAAAACCCAGAAGTCAGTGAAACAGAGGCAGGTAGAATGTGCAGAGTTTCATAGGAATACATGAAAAGTTCCTTTTGAATCCAAATGAAGCACACCTAGTCAAACACATGCATCCTGCTAAGGACCTGTCTGAAACCAACATATTGTGGACACATTGAATCAAACTCCTGGAAAAAGAATGGTTGAAGTCATGTTCTGGTCCCTCATTTGCACAGTGATTTGAAGGATGTAGGGATCTCAGTAAGAATACAGCACAAAATGTTTCTGTGATTCCTTGTTCGGCTCTGCCTTCTTTTACTAGCAAAGGCATTAGCAATATTTGTAGATGTTTCTTTAGAGTGGCACTAAAGCACCTCTGGATGTTACTACATTTAGTCAGAACTGCAGTATTAAAATTAGGATCAGATTTATGACTGAGACGAAACTCACAATTAATTTAAAAGAAATTGTAGCTGAGTGTATCACAGCACACTTTATACAATTTTGCAGCTCTTGAGATGGCACAGAACTTCCCTGATATGCAGAGAATGCAGCTGAAGCAAAGCTTTCTACTGCCACACCAGACCTGGATGTCACCCATCCTCCCAAACTGAGGTGATACCACTTTAGTACCCAGCCAGCCTCAGCAGTGTTCCCCTCATTTCCTTTCTGCCTGCAATTAAATAGTACTTCCTTGCTCTGAGACACCAAAAAAAAAAAAAAAAAAAAAAAAAGAGAATGAAACAAAAGCGTGCCCCAGAACCTGGAAAAGGAAATATTTTACTAACAAGAACAGGGGGAAAATTCTAGGAAATTCTGGTGAAGATTGGTTTGGACTATGCACATTAGAGACAAATGAGCAGTATTAACACAGATATTAAATATATATTGACCTTCCTGTCTGAAACCATGGGAGTGGGATCATGAGCAATTCCTCTTTAATTTTTGCAACTACTGCCAAGGGGGCTGACTCCTCAGGTTTCATGAGCAAAAGTAGGATTACAAATATTTAAGGAAAATTGCATCCAAAATGTAATAATTTCCAAAATAAAATACACAGCAAGGAAGTAAATTATGATCTGAGTGTCTTGGTGTAGGTTTCTAGGTATGATGAACAAGAAAATATTAAGTCACTCCTTTGGTAGAGCAAATTATGAGTACCAGGCCACTAATTAGGGACAGTTTTGTTCCTCACACTTTTGCAGGTGTTAGCCTGTAAAAGGGTAGTGGCTTCTTCTTAAAACATTCTTGATTTGGAAAAGGGAAAAGAACAGTGTCATTGCTGTGCTCCCCCAGACAAGAGGAAATGGGCGGAAAAGGAAGTTGAACAAATTTAAAAAACACTTCAAGCTTATTCACCACATGAGCATAATTCAGAACTGTGAATTTCTATTGCATATAAATTTGAGGCCATGAACTGAAATTTCCACATTGCATATACTTCTGTGCAAAATTCTGACTGTTGAGACAGGTATGGAAACTCGAGTATCCAGAATATTTAAAAACACCTGACAGGCATGTAAAAATATTCACTGGCTTTTCCTCATCTGATCATGTCTTACTTCTGCCTAAATTCTACCAGATTGGAAGTTAGAAAATTGATTCCAAGAAAATTCATATATCCTACTGAATCCAATGTTAAGACTCTTTATGATTTCCAGAAAAAAGACAGTTCCTCATAATAATTCTGATCTTTTAATCACAAAACATTTTTATGCACCATTTTTTCTCTTGGGCCCCAACAGTAGCAAACTTAGTGAAATACCACCAAAGATGAGCTGGGACACATTCAGTGAAGTATTTATCACAGGTAAGATTCAAAATGATTTTTAGCCCAGTGCAACTAATTTAAGTTTGTATTAAACTTAGCCAAGCATCTAAAATGTTATGTATCAGAACCAAGCCTATGCAAATTTGCTCTTATGTGATGCTAATCATCATTTGAGAGCAATAGACACTCCATACTCAGACACAGGCTATTAGCAGCCTCTAGCTTTCTAATTGAAAAAAACCAAAAAACAAAAACTCAACACTTTTCCCTGTTTCTTCATCCCAATATGTTCCCCACTTTTTAAATGTTCTTCACACCGCGTTTTTATGAGCATCCACTTCCTTTTTTTAAATTATACTTTGCTTCATCTAAGAATCAAGTACCTGAAGATCTTTTTAAGTATCTGGTTCTATAATAACATTTACCAAATCATTTCCTTCTCTCTACAGTGAATTACTTCTGGTGCATGGTAGCAATTTGGACAGCAGGCTACATAGACGAGTTTTTGTAGATAATTAGCTGAGAGGATATTCAGCAGAAGTGGGTCATACTGTACTTGTTCACAGATGGTTCAATAGAATGGATTTCAGCACATCCACTTCTCTAAAAGCATAACATTTTGAAAGAGGAAAGAAAGTGGAAAAATAAATATTTTTTTAAGGTTTAGCAAATGCAAAAGAATATATCCACTTAGTGTAGATAGATAATAGATAGGCAAGGGATTTGACATGTGCACTGCTTTGCGAATTAGTAGATAAAAAAAAGCAATTTCGAAAGAAACTCACCAAGAAAGTGACAGGGCAACCACTGCACTCACAGACTGTGATGTCTTACAGGTGCCAGGGAAGTCTGACCAAACCTGGCATTTATCTGCACATCCATACTATAGCTACAAATACCACTGGCATTGGTTAGCACCACATTTGGGCAGCACACTCGTGGGGCACACTCTCTGGCTTGAGAGGAAGCTGGGGCTTCCAGTGCCACTGCAGCAGGACTGCATCACCAACCAACCCCCCTCTGAAGCCCAGCAAAGAGTCACTACAGATTCATTAGACATTCATAAGCATAGCTCTTCTTTTTCCTAGGATAATTCCACATGTGGATAAAACATCCTACAGAGCCCAGTGACAAACAGCACAAAGATAACAGGAGAGAAGATACAAAGCACCAAGCTACTAAATCCTTCAAGAGTTATTGCCAGTCTTTAAAACCACCAATGGAAATTCAAAGACTTCACAACACTTTAGAGTCCAATCTCTTGAGTAACTTGTTGTATTTCCCCACAAATGTGATTGTATCAGGAGTATTAAAAGAAGGAGAAATCTCTCTGAGGCATTTGTTGTAGAAACAAAGTAAACCTATTTTCTCCTAGCAACAAGCAGCTGACATAAAATTTTCACACACTGAACAAGATTTACTTCCAGACCATGAGACACTCCCATAAACTGCACCCTAACTGTGCCCTCAGAGCATTACAGTGGTCACTGATGTTCATTCTGCAGTTTTTCTGTTTCAGAGCTCAGACTTCTTTTGAAGACTGTATGCAGAGCAGATACTGTAGAGAGAAATTAATGATATCATGTTTTCCAAAGCATGCAACTGACCAGATATCCTATTGTAAAGGGAACATGAAAACTCAGATGTTAGTGTCAGATATTAAATCACTTTTTGCCCTAAAAGATACACCTCTAACAAAGGTTTGTTACAAAGAAAGGAAGGTTGGGACAATTTACTTGTGTTATATTTATGTTCACAAACACAACAGGGTTCTTGGTTGATGGTGGTTCTCAGGATTTTGATGTACTTATTAAAAAGTATCCCCCAAAAAAATGTATATATACAAAATGCTGAATATAATTTGTAAGTAGTGTCACTTACAGAGTATCACTCAAGTAGTGAACACATTCATATAAACTATTCATATAAATAATCAACTAATAATATAGCTATCTGCAGTAACTGCCATGAAGTTCTTGATCATTACTATACCTTTCCTGGTTAAAGGGCTTTGTTACATGGTAGCTACCTTACATCCCATACAGTTTTATCCCAGGCAGTGTCAACAGTTAGTGTGTAAGGTGGGACTGAGCACTTCCATAATTTCTGCATTCAGAAGTTACAAATTCACTGTTTGACATTTCACTGTTCTTGCAGTGAAACATATAATAATTTACCCTTCCAGCATAACTGTTAAAAGACTGAAACACATGGGGAGGGAGGAGAGAGGAAGTGTGCCTTCCAGATAAGCAATTTCAATTCCAGGAAAATAAGACTGAGCTTTAGAGCTGCACACAGAGTGAAGCACTTAAAAATCTATAAAGCAGTGATTTAACAAACCACTAACTAAAAGGAGGCATCTGATTATATAAAATTACTCAGCAGATGCCAAGAATGCTGTTATGGTTTCCAATCATCTACTGCCTAAACTTTGCTCCAAAAATTCTCCTAAGCAGCTCCAAAATCTAGCCAGCACAGAGGTTGAGAAAAAACCTGGGGAAGTGGGGGGACATGACATGACACCAAACAAAATCAGAAAAAGCCACCGCACCCAACTTTTTGTCTCTTTCCAGTATTTTCCAGTCTTACATTTCAAGAAATGAGATATTTTTGCAACTCAAAGAACCAGCACCTAAATCAGAAAGGACTGGTTCAAGAACGTAGGAACTAATGAAACTTAATTTGCCACTTAAGTTTAAAAAGGGAAGGCAGCAAATAACAAAAAAAGTAACATGTTTAAAATCCTTTGAAGAGTTTGACTATTAAACCTACTAATAATGCTTAAAATTCACCAGTCACTCATTTATACAAACGTTAACAAAACATGGATAAGAATCTAAGAATTAAATAAAATCAGCTTTCAGTGAAGCATCAATCCATAATCACCTATAATTGTTTCAAATATTACACTCTAAATTGTTTTAGAGATGGCTAAGATGCAATAAGGCTGACAGTTTGCAAAACAAATGATCAGTGTATGCATTAGGCCTGGAAGTTGTGACTTGCAGTATAAAATATACATGAAAGTAGGAAGAATTTAATCATCAAGCATTGCATAATTCACAGCATTTTTCTGCCTTTTTTTATCATGGCGCGTATCCTGTAGAAGATCTTGCATAATTGCATACGTAGTACAACATGATGAAGTTGCTATTCTGAATTATAGGTTGGTGCACTTTGTATATGCAGTTGATAAATAGAAACAGCCACAGTAAGGCGCAATCAGTACAAAGAATGTCTGAGGGTGAATACAGTATATTACACCTCACGGAGGAGTAAGTGTCTGCAGTGACATTCTCATTCCCTTGGGAAAAACAGATCCTTTATGGACTGCTCTTTCCCAAGCAGTCATTTGAGTTTAATTTTCAAAAGGTATTAACCAAAACTTTGCTGAATTGGCCTATTCCACTTGGGTGCACATAAAAAAAAAAATATGATAGAATGTTGTGTTTTCTTCCAGAAAACCTCTAGCTGATTCATTCTAACAATGTCCCTGGACAGCCATTCAGGGGTTACTGAATGTATTCCATCTTACATGAAACCATTTGGAATAAAGGCACGTGCTATTTGTAGTTTAATTCTGACTCATCTCACTTCTACTTTTTGCAACCCTTCACACTTCATCTTGGCAACTAAATTGATGCCGGAATGATTTTTGTCTTTTCTTTATATACCTTTTACACAGTTCTCTGTATCCACAAGTATTAGCATGCATGCTTGTAACCTTTTACTTAGTTTAGTGCTTAGTGTTTTGTAAGTGTTCTGCAGGCCTGAGACTGAACAGCCCAGAGCTGCAGCGCCAGGGAGACCAAACATTCCTACTCTCTCAGGAGCCCAAGGTCTCCTGGCAGGAGGATTCTGTAAACTAGGGGTTAGCCCACCCCAACCTCATTATTGGGCCCCCTTGTTAGATATGCTGATGTGTAAAAGTCTATAACTGGTGTGTGTGATGGGCAAGGGGTGTGCATTTTGCCACACTTCACCTGCGTGAAGTGGATGCACTGAACAGGATCCTGATTAAAATACTGAGGTAAAGACCCCAACCCCTCTAACCATGTCTGGCTTCATTTTCCTAACACCAGGAAAAAGGCATCAAAATAATAGGAAACATACACAACTAGATGTAAAGTGCCAACTGGTATTTTTTAAACACTGTCCCTCATTGTCAGAGATAGAGTAAGCGTCCTTCTTTCAGTTCTACTCCTTTATGCAAGAATGGAATATATTATGAAGCTAATGAGAACAGAGCATCTGATGTACAGAATCAATTCACCATTGCTTAAAAGTCATCCAGTCAAGCAGAGGGAACAAATGTTACTTACAAGCATTTCATGGTCTTACAAGCGGTAACATCTGATATAAAGTGAAGAGATTCAATCCTGGCCAGGACTGAATTCAAGCTGACCAGGACTATTTAGAAGCCTCAGCCTTCCCACAGGTCAGAAAGAAAATGTGTCTATCTTATGAGACACTTTAAAGTAGTGTGAGAATTATGCCAAGGGAATGGAAAGGAGGGAGGAAGATTATCTTAGTTTGTGTTCACAGACAAATAGGAAGGGACTGCAGTTATTCCAAAGGGATTCTGTAAAAGTATATGGAAGAATTCTATTTTTTCCCAGCTAGTCCTCACTCCCCTGTGTCCATTATACATGGAGTGCAGGTTAAAAACCCCACCAGTGCTCAGAGAACACAGAGTGCTCAGTGCTGCTGCTGCTCCATGAAGATGCCATTCAGTGTGCACGACTGCACCCCTGCTTTCTGATTTAATGCTTCCCTGTGCTTTCAGCTCTGCTGCTGAGTGATGTCAACTACCTGAAGAGAATTCCATCACAAATAACCTATTCTCCTATTGCCAAATGCAAAGCCAACAAAAATGCAAACACTTGATTTCCCACTGTTCTCAGCTGCTGTTCTGCAGTATAAGTAAACCAGCTCACTTCCCAAAGGACAAGAACTCCCATTGCCAGATTTTTCTAAGGCTTTAGGGATCCACTGAAGTAAAGGGAGATGGAAAAGGAAGAGGAATATTAGAAAATAAGATTAATGGAATGATATATTTCCTTACAGTTTTATGCCTTTCAAGAACAGTAGAAAGTATCATGTCTTGAACTGACCCACTATATGAAAGGCCATTATATTTCATCCAGTCATCCGCTGCTACTCATGCTTTGTTAGCTTATCTTCCAATTTTGATACAAGAATCCACCGCTTCTCATGGTATTCTATTCAAAGGGATAATCACATTATCTGAATGATAGATAAGCATGGATCTCTAGTCAATGTGTACAAGCCAGCTCTAACACAGACCACTCTCTATATTAGCCATTATTTTTACAGTGCCTTGAACACATTTTGCAGCCCACTGCAGGGAGCCTCTGTATTCCATTAACTGCCTGTTCAGCACAGATGTAGCCAGGCACCTATCCAGAGGCACAGAGGAGGAATTGTTAATTGCTGAAATACAGAAGACACCAAAAAATAAATGCCACCTGCCACCCACCATGCCCACTGAAATGCTGTGCAGTTATAGCAGACTACTTTGGGAATTCCTTATTTCTCTCCCAGTTGTTCACATAGTACCTACTTCAAGAATGGTCTGCTACATTCAGTGTAGATTTGCTGTATGAAGACACTGAAATCACCTTTATTTAAAATTAATTCATTGATGTCTGTAATTAAATTTCAAGGCTGAAATTTAATTACATGAAATCAAATGCAAAACTATCAGAGATAGATGACTTGGAAAAAACCCTTAAAAACCCCTTAGAAAAAACACTTTAAATTAATGCCTGCAAAAAGTTTGCCTTCATGCATAAGAAGGATTCACAGAGAAGACAGGTGTCAATGGATATATATAACATGCACAGTTACAGAATGAATCAATTCATCCTGTTTCTCTAGGTTTGCAACAAGATGCTTTTTCTACCTCTGAGCATTCCTAGGATATGCTGCTTCCATCTCCTGTTTCCTAAGTGGAACCACACACTGCCAGGTGCACAGCAGACACACTACTCAGCATCTTCAGGAGGTATCAAAGATGCTCCTCTTACTCTGCAGTTTTCCCCCAGATTTCATGGTGCGAGCTAGAACCATTTAAATGGAAATCAGGACAAGAGTAAGAACCATCAAGTTAAAATTTACCTGAGTTTTAGCACACACTTAATAGTGTCAATGATTTGAGAAGCACTGTTGACAAAATTACGCTGAAAACTACAAACAGCTTCACTATTTAACCCATCATCCCTTTAACTAATAATTACCTTGTTGTTTCATGGTACAAAAATATAACTGTTTCTTTGCACAAGGTCCTGGAAGGACAAAAGCTGCTGAGAATTGTTTATTAATGGTTAAAACCCCCGAATCACTGCACATCTACTCCAGTCATATTCAGTGTCCCTCACGGACTGCTGCACTGAATTTACTGCAATGTATGATCTGATCTGAAAATTGCTTTGTAACAATGTAAATGCATTTATGTTTCAAAAGGAAAACACAGTATTTTAGGGTTTTTTTCTGTTAAGAAAACCCAAAGGAAAACAGGAAGTCCAAGAGACAGATTTGATTATAATCAGGAAGAACGAATACACTCTGATTATCATGAAAACAACTCCACAGGCCTGTGACAACTTTGACTTAAACCTGCAGCAACCAAAAGGCACTGGAGCATTAAAATGCATTGACAGTAATCTGATTTTAGCTAAGCAAACAAGGTAGCAAGGGTTGGGTTGATTTTTTTGGTGGGTTTTTTGTTTGTTTGTTTTATTTTTGTTTCAAGAAAGTATTTACTGTGTGCAAAGACTGAATTTAACCTTAATTAACATGTACAAAACTGAAATTGTCATGGGGTATTTTCTTAAACATTTTATACCAATAATGAAAAAGGCAAATACATTCTTTTTATAAGCACTGCCCTTATGGAATGGAGTTCAAACGGAAGACAGGAAGGAATTGGAGGAAAGACATTCCAATTCCCTTCAAAAGAACAGGAAATGAATGAGAAAAACCTGGATGCTCATGTATTCAAGCAATTAAAAGACAGAGTGATTAGGAGTTATTTCTCTAACTCACAGCTGTGGAGGAACTATTATAAAATAATAAAAAATACCATAGATTAAAAAGAAGTCTTTGTCCAAGAAGGGTTTCCAAAAAGATTGCTAACATCACTTAGGTTTATTCAAAGTGATTGGTGAAGACTTTCCCCATCTTTCCCTATTAATCTTTCCATATCCTCAGGATTAAAAACACTCAGAGAAAAATGCAGCATCACGTAGTAGGAGTAGCAGAAGGGACTGAACTCAGAGCTGCTTAGATTCCCCCATCAAGTAGCAGATATGCAAAACATGTGCAAAGTCTCTTCTGCTTTCTGAGCAGCCTCATGGCCTGGGATTGTTGTTGCAACAGCAAGTTTAGTTTTGTGGGTGCTAAAATGAAAAGATTGCAAACAGTGTGATATGACAGCCTTCAAAGTCATCCCATGCTGCTGTGTCTCTTGGTCAGTCTCAAAGTCCAGCAAAACCGAGCAGGAATCTGCTGCTGCTCTCATCCCAAGTTTTCTGCCCTTCTAATTGTATGTGGCTCATATTCTGATTTTTTTGTGTCACAACAACAACTGGAAATTTTAAAATTGGCAACTAGAATTTCAAACATTCTGTTGTAAAGTCAAGCTTATAACCATCCATAGCTCTTGAGCTCAAATGGAAGACATCTGATCATCATTTTTCTCCCTGTACACACTTTTTCCCTGCAACCTACAGTGCACAGAAAAAAACTGGGACAATTTGATTCCCAATTGAGGTGTTTTTCTTAGCATTAGTAAAGGCAGAATTGCTGCAACAAGCACTGAGAAAAACCCCACAAATTAATACAAATATATTTTGATGCAGAAAATCATCATTTGTCTAATTTCTGCAGCTTTTCTTCTTTCTTTCTTCTCTAACCTTTTCTAGTTTTTAACCTACTTCAAGTTATTTATTCACCAGGAGCCACAGTAGAAGCTTGGATAACTAAAAAGCAAGGAACTCAGGGAACTTCAGACTCCTCAGGGACAGCTTAGGGCACAAGGTACATGGAAGCCCTTTTGGCATGTCAGCTAACAGGCTTAACCCTCAGTTTCAACAGTGAAAAAACACAGTGCCTGCAAAACTTAACGCAGCTCTAGAATGATAACTGCACGCACACTCACACGAAACACTGTTCCTAAGCCTGGAGTGGTGCTGCAATGGCAAGAACCTCAGCATCACATTTCATGATACTACTTCTGCTTGCTTGAGAACAGTCTGCAAAAGCTTTACCACCATTTTTCTGAAGAAAAAAAAAATTTCTGCTACATCTAGAAGACAGAAACAGCTACAGGAGAGCAGTGATTTGTTTCAATCACTTTTTCTTTCACCCATGTGTAGAAATTATCCACAAGAATCAATAACAATACCAACTGTTACTGAACCCAGTAAGCAATTGCTCAAAAGACACAAACAAAGTTACCTTGGGCAAACTGCCTTATGTCTTGCATCTCCTTGGGCTACAGCTAGAGCCAACCAAACTCGCATTAGAGGGAGTTACTGCTGGATACAGCCAGATGGCAGAAAATGGAAGGCCAAGATAATTTGGCTAGAAATGAAACCTCTAACATTCAGTTTGCAAGTACCATTCAGCATATTCTGTCTCCCTTAAACTGCACACCCTTCAGCAGAGTGTGGTGCCCCAACTGTCACTGGATTCATGGGGAGTGCCAGCACACATACAGCTGGAAACTCAGCATTGAGGACCTACAACCAAACCGTAGATGAAGAAGCAAGAAAAGAAACCACTGCTACTTCAAAAGACCACCATACTAGAGCTAAGGAGTGAGCAGTGGTGTTTCCTGCAGGAGATTGAAGGATTTTCTCAGAATCCATGCAATTTCCAATATGCTGCCAAACTCCAAGCAGACAAAGAAAACTCTAAATTAAATAACTATACAAAAGTTTGGCAACACGGCACGCATGGTGATTTATATGAGCCTGTATACCAAGAGGTCAGTTTTAAATAAATGAAAAGAATCCAAATGTTACAAAATAAAATCTATTTTGATCTGCCACATACATGCAGTAAGACCTCCTTGAAATCTCTTATATGGGTGCAGCATATATGAAATTTAAATTGCATCACCCAAGTTGCTTTTTTTTTAATATTTTAAGCCTTGTCTGAATGGCAATATTCCTGATGTAGAAACCTGTGCTAAGAAAGCATAGATCTGTACATCCAGACACAGTGTTTTTAGTATTGCCTTAGCACACATTAGGAACTTTTAAAACTCAGGAGAATTTCTCTAATGAGTGATTCATTCAAACTGTGCAGTGGCCAGAGAGAGCTTTCCACATACAAAGTGTGAGCCCCATAAAGCAGTAAAATAAAATGTCTCACAATACTGAGCAGGACCTGTCCTGAACTCACCCAGAACTGCAATGGCTAACTCACAAGTTTTGCCTGTAGGTCTGAATGTAGGGTGGATCAATATGGGCCTAAGGTATCAGCCTAAGATACAAATTGATCTTACTCCCTGTAATTTCACTACACAGTTGGTCAGAAATATCTAATTTATTTACATCGAACCCAAAACTTGCCCATACTGTCAAATCACAACACTGTAAATTATTCTTTACACCAAATCCTTCTTTTGAAGGCACAAGGACTATTATAAATCTCTTCTGCTGATATTATTAATTAAATCATGTTCATATTACTATGTAGGCTTGAATTTGCTTTATGATCTTGTTTTACAAGATTGGTTTTATCTTTGGCCAAGAACTTATGGAAATACGTTTATCTGGGTATTCTCTCAAGCAGCTCTAAAATGCACAGTTAGTTTTAAACATGTATTAAAATGGTAAGTAAAGGCAGGTGCTTTTATCAATTTTAGTTAACCTATGCTGATGTAGACAAGCTACAACTGACTCTGCATATGTAAATATACACATCAAGCATACCATTTTTATTAATCTAGAATTTAAATCCTATTTTGGTTCTACTTGTTTATGATTCTCTTGTTAGTAGTGTAATACTGGCCAACACTTACAATAGTAAAGCTACAACGATGAAGGATTTTAGCATCTGGAATGAAAAGTGGCATTACTGTAAATCTATTTTGTAATTTAAACTTAACAATAAAAGTTACAAGACCACACACTCCTTTGCTCTGCCTTTTGGGAAACTGCTGGTTTATGTAACCATACTGGGCACTTAATTCATACCTGTGATCTCAGTTAAACAAGAGGCAGACATCACAGAGTGTTAAATACAATGGCATGCACGTTATTTTTTAATTGTCTTCGTAGGGACAACAGTTCAATCTCTCTTGACTGTTACTGTGCTTCCTGAGCCAAGTAGCATTCCTGAGCTTAGAAAGACTTTCCAGATTAAAGAAAACAAGTCTCTTGCATGCCTGGAAGAATGCACAGTCCAGGGAGAAGGAAGGGAAGGGGAAATCATCTACAATTTAGAATTTATTTATTTACCAAAGGAAAAATAGATAGAAGATGTAAGACTATCAGTTCTAATCCACTTTGTATATCTAAAATCTATTTGAAACATGGCCTGATGTGCTATCAGTGAGTGCATTTTTCCCCCTTTGCCTTTCTCCTTCCTGAATAAAGCCACCACTGTCATGGTGTGCCCTCTCTGGGACTCTTCAGTCCCCAGCTCTGCCTGGAAATGTTCCTTCTGTTTATAAACATTCAAAACCACTCTTCTGCACCCATCCACCTCTCAGAAAACATACCTCACTTCTGAGCTGAGTGGGCAGAACCAAGACACTTCCAAAAGGAATTAGTCCCTTCCTTTATTTGGAGAAAGTAAAATTAACCAGGCAAACCCTGCAATCACAGCTCTGTTTTGCAATGAAATAGCGACTTTTTCTGCCAGTTTGGGGTCAGAGGGTGGGAGTCAGGATGGGAAAAGGGGAAAAGAAACAAACCCTATGTAGATTGCAGTGTGCACACACACACTGGGAAACAAAACAAAACCCTATTTTGGATAGTTGTAACAACAGCCCTGCGTGACTTGGCCCCACGTTGTTAACACTGAGCCTCGGAGAAGGCTCATGCTGGACTTCACTTCATCATTTGCTTGCCTTTCTGGAGATTACCAACATCTAAAAGGATCATAATTACAATGCAAAGTATCACGCACTTTACCTAAACACAGTACACATGTAGCTTTATTTATCTTCACCCTCCTGTTATACATGCCCAATTAGTTACAGCAGGCACGGCAGTACAACAGGAATGTTTCCTATGCAGTTTTGTTTGCTAAATAACCTTTGTGACAGTTTCTTGGCAAGAACTGCAGCAGAGAGGTTAACATATGTTAAGAGTACATACAGCAGGCATTCCTAGTTAGAATGCAAGTAAATAGGAAACATCACAGCAGTAGCATTTCCCGTGCCCACCACCCAAGTGAGTTTGCTTCAGAAGTTCAAGACAGATTTCAGCAGCAGAATTTGCCACTACAAAAAGGGATCTTTGTCCACAGATTTATAATGATCCTAATCCATAACCAGCCTCCTATTTCAGAGACAGTGATCTGAAAGGTAAAATTACAGGTTGGGAGAGGTAAAAAAGGAACTCAGAGCACATGGCTAAAAGAAAAAATCCTTTCTAACATAAGATCTGAAATTGCAAAAACCATAAAGGTCTTCAGTTCTTCAAGGTATATAAAAGATGCCATTTGCTTAGAAGTTGCTTCCCTGTTAGCACCAGGAACAGCAATGTTCAAGATTTTTCTCCTGTTCTCGCCACAACCACATCCTTTGTTTTCCCACACTGGAAAATGCTCAGATTGTCCTTCCCCACTGGCAGGGCAGAACACAAGTTTCAGTGTTAACCATCACCACCTCAGTCTCACAGACAGTGTTCAGAATAATCTCTTTATTCTTGTCATTATAAAACCATCGGAACCACCATAACCTTCCCCACAGTGCTATGCAGAGACACCCTGACAGTGCTTTCCTTGCTAACACCGTGCAAACTACCTTAACTCCTCCAAAATCCCCCCTCTCTTGGCTGCTGCAGCAACAGACCCAATCCTGCCAACTCCTTACCTGTGTCCCAAATCCCAGTGGACTCACTCCTGATCAGAGACTCCAGTCATTGTTTTCGCTGTCCATCCATTCTACTTTCACCACGATTGTGCATTTTATTACCCTAGAGGCAGTAAGCCTTGAGCTGACTGAGGTCCCAAGTTCAGTCCCTTGAGATGGGACTCCAGAGGTGAGACCCAACATATTTCTCCAGAAAATGACTGCTGAAAGTGATCCTACTTAAGCCAAAATAAACATAAAAATTAGAAACCATACATTTTTCAAGTCTGATACTCTGCACTCTTGGAATACTTACGTGTCATAATTGTCACCCAACTGTGCAACATACTGTGTCACAAGAAAAAAAATTAAATTATTACGGCCAGTGTAGCAGAGTGAAATTTTCATAAGCATCACAGGGAAACAAAGCTAACTTTTGGAAGAATTTGAAGGAGACAAGAAGATACTTGAAGAAAATAAAAAAATATAACAAGTGGGTGATAAAGGAGGCCATAAGAGGCCAATTAGAGGCCAGTCTTAAAAATCTCAACAGAATGAGAGAATGGTAGGTAAAGCAGGAATTGAATGTGAATGGTCTTTGAAACAAATACATTTTGGTATAGACATTTTTCTCATGCTGTCATGATAGCATGTTTCATAGAAATTGAAATTTTCACTTCAGCAATAAAGGGAACTTAAAAGAATCCTAGGAGTGTTTGCTGGCCCTAAGCAAGACATGTATAGGGATAGTGCCCGAGATGCAGGGCTTTCCTGGACCAATCCATAACCTGTGCACAGGGCATTCAGCTTTTTCTACACAGCTTTTTATTTAAGCTGGAAGTTACATCTAGTTAACAGATAATTAATTTGTAATGAAAAGTGACCACAGAGAACTTTTAGGGCTGAAAAGGAGAGACAGAACTTGAATGTAGCCACACAAACATGTTACAGAATAGTATTTGTGAGGATCATGTGCAAAAACACACACAAGATGCTTCACCATAAAAATCTCCAATGTTAACTAAAAGATCATATAAACTAAAAATCATATAATGTTCCTTAATCATTACATACTTGTACTTTATTCTATATTTCATATTGGAAGCACAGTCTAGACAAATTGATTTCTTGTCATTACCCATGCAAGCATAGAAAAAAAATGGATCTCTTGAGAAAGATCTGGGCCAAGTTTGGATTTTCCTGGGCTACTCTGGAAAATATAGTGTCTTTTGCAAAAACATCAGGAAATGAGCAGAAAATGAATCATGACAGAGATCTGCTCTTAATGTTTTCCAGAGTTTTCAGTTTTATGATGGCCTAACACTGGCATTTGGACTGAAAATTGGCTGTTTCCACGGCCTTTCTCCATGATTCAGCTGTTAACTTCCTCAAGGAAAGAAAAAAAGAAAAACAAACGCTGACCAGAATATTCTAAAAATCCCGCCAAGAGAATCCTTCATTCTCAATCACTGTTTGAGGCTACAGACACACGTAGATTTTAGACTGGCATAAACCAGCACCCATTACTATTAAGAATGTTGCTGTTCACTCCATTTTCCATTCCAACCTATACTCTGCTGCAAGTCTTTGAGCAGTTCCTGTGAACTGGATTGGTGTACTAGTGGTTCAAGCCCAGAGAGTTTCGTCCCCCGTGAGGAATTTGTGGAGAATGAGGCCCCTCTGGGGCAGAGTTGAGTTTAGCCTTGGAAGGGGGGTTGAGCTCCCCTCACCCCGTCCTTCAGTTAACAATGGTATTTTGTATCTCCCTCTCTCCTCCCTTACTCCTTCCCAATTAGGTCCTGGCCCTGTCCCTGGAAGGGACCTTCCCTGTTCTTCCCTCGTGCTGTTCCGAGATTGGTTGTAACCCTCAAAATAAAAGTCTGATGCATCTGCTTATCTGGGGTCTCTTGCCTTTGAACACAAGCAGCAGCTGACCACAGTGTGAGGTGTCTGACTTGGGTTCCAGGTGAAGGAACACTCTCTCTCTGCAGCTCTCCGACTTTTGGGACAGTGGCTGCCATCCCAGGGAAGCCCAGCTCACGGCAAGGGGAAAAAAGTCCTCAGCTGAAGTTGACTTTGTCAAAAAGGAAACTTTCAGAACAAGGCACCAAGCTGCCATCCCTGGTGGTCAGCTGTCCAGCCCCCTCCACTGGCAACAGATTGGAGCTCAAGCTGCACACACTTTTGAAAAAGGGAAGGAGTGGAGATGATTTTTGTATTGCTGTCCTTCCCTGTATGGCCTCACACCCAAAGCCTGCTCATTCAGCCTGTTTAGACATTGCAGAGGTGGGTGGGAATGACAGGAGTTAAGAAGTTTTCTTCTCACAATACATTTGCTCAGATCTTTTGAGCTTTTGGGAATGTGCATAAACCTCAACCACCAAAAGTCACCAGACTATGCACAGATACAGCTGTTTCCTAACAGATATCCAATATTGCTACTGAAGAGCTAGTGGAGTTATGACAACAGATAACTTGACTTTTTTATTAGTTGGTTGTATGGTGTAAGACAGCAGGTCACACAATAACAGCCCCCACAGAGCCATTTCCTTATTTGTTCAGCTCCGGGGAATCTCTTGTCCCTCTTCCCAGTTTCCTTCCTTTTTTCTTGTTATTCCTTTTCAATCATTCCCTCTGCTTCCTTTATACAGTTAATAATTTGGTTTTGCCCTCTTTCTGGAGGCTAAATTTGTTAATTTTAGTTTGTTCTTTTCCCAGTATCTGTTAGTTTGCTTCACCATCTATGTAAGTTCCTTCTAGTATTTGTTTTACCCTCCTTTGAACTCTCAGATGCACTTGTGTTTGTTGCTTGCAATTCCCCTGATCCTCTGCTCCAGCTTTTCTTTTTAAACCTGTCCCTTGCTGCTTTTTCCACTAACTACCACATAAACAAGTAGTCTGCAAACAGAATGTTCTGTGGTATTTTCCTGGAAGTATTATATCATCTATTCTCAGTATGGAGGGCTGATGCCAAAAAAATGAAATAGCTCTACCAGAATGGACAAAAACATTTTGCTGATAAATTCAGACACAGCAGAAGAGTTGAACTCCCAAATGACTAAAACATCCTCTCTGGTATTTCTAGGGAGAAATGAGGAACCCCCCCAAGCCTCCTCTTCTCTAGACTAAATCACCACAATTCCCTCAGCTACTGCTCATGGAACATATTTTCTATACCCTTCACCAGCTTCATTGCCCTTATAGAACAGATTTTTCTCTTTCTCATTTTAGGTGGTGGAAGGAGAACCCTTAACATTCAAGCCAGGCTTTTTAGAGAATACAGGAGGAGGGTTAATACCAGAATATTTGCTGTAGAGAATTCTGAACTAGTCAGGTAACTTAGTAATTAATTACTACAGCAATTTAATCAAGTATAATTACTAAGAATTATAAATTAATAAGAGAAGAAGTAACAGTATTTTGTATGTATTAACATCTACTGAGTCAAAGTTCACAGAATACATATTTTATAATAAAATGTGAAGCTATAAAATCCCTTTGGGGATACTGATAGAAGTGCCTTTTGGGCTTCAAGAACCAGACCCTTTCAAACTGCCTGTGTAAAACCATTTCAAGTTACACAGGGAGCTGTACTAACACACAGCAGGATGTGTAAGTCTATCCTAAATTTTGATCCAAATATGAGCCCATTTTCACAAGTTTCAGGAGGAGTACCAAAGGTTTCCTCTCCCTGGAGGCTAATTGAAGGAAAAGAGCTGAACCTGGGTGTTGATTCATTTAGACAGGACAGCTGGACTCATTACTTTAAACAAACTCAAGAGCAAGAAAGGAGAGAGACAGAATGGCCGCTTTTCCTCTCTCTGGAGCCTCCTACTGTCTACAGGCCAGCACAGAGAGCTCTGGGAGGCGAGAAGTTGTACTTCACTGGAACAAGGTTTGCTGGGACAAAATTTTAATTCTGTTCACGTTATCAGCAGATTTATACATACATATATATATATATATATATATATATATATATATATGCACCGAGGATCTGAATTCCAACAATATTTTTCTTTAATATAGCCTTTAAATACAACTAGAATGCCAGAGGTTCTTTCAGTTGGATTCCTGGTGAATACTTCTCTCAAGCTGCACTGACCTCAAGGTCTTTTGCAGGCCTTTCTTAAAAAAGAAAATAAATTAAATTATTCTCCCAGATGGTGAGCCCAGCAACACAGACGCTAATCCCCCAAGCTCACATCAGCCCATTCACAACACATCAAAGCACAGATCTTTTTTCACTCCCTAGAAAACATTCAAGCAAGTGGAAGAGCTAATACATGATTTTAAAAAAAAAATTGTCAATCAAAACGTAAAACATTAAAAGAGACATTTGAAGAGTGGCAGAAAACAGCCTGTTTCTTACATAGCTAACAACTGAGGAGACAAAAACCACCCCAAATTCTGAAACTGCTGCAAACTACTTCTGTTGTTAAAATACTACTGTAATAGTACAAGCAATATGAATCGTATGGAATTTCTGTACACATAATGCTCTAAAATTCCAAATCACAAATATTTTGTAAGCTGTTTCTCTAGTAACTTTTCTGAAGTGTCTCTGCACAGCAACTAAAGGTTAACCAGGCCTGCAAGGAGGCTCAGGGCAGAAAGTGACATCAGGACTAATAGTGAACCCATCAACAAGATTGTTACAGCTAACTGGTTTTCATTTAGAAGTGTGTTTTTCTTCCCTTCCTCTCGGTGCCCTTTAGCAAGTCGGAAGTCAGGCTGTTCATTTTATTGCTACAGAGAACACTTATGGTTAAGGTGAACACATGAAGCGTGGCTCCTTACTGAATATTTATTGCTGCTGAGAAGGGAGATTTTGTCACACTACAGATCTTTAAATAGCCTTGCTAGAAAAGGAGATGTGAGGAGTTTTATAGGTAAGCAAACACAGCTACTCTGAACTTACACAACTGCAAATAGCAACAGATTTGAGAAACTCCAGCTCTCAGTAGCTTCAATCCAACACTTATATTTCACTGTTTTTCTGGTACAGATCAAGACTCAGTTAAAGAATTGAGCACCAGCTTACAAAATATCTAATTTAGCTACAGTAAGCTGTCTTCATTTCCTAAAAAATGCATTGAGCACTAAAACCAGAATCATGAGGGAGGTTTGTGTCTTGTTTTCTAAATACAGCTAAGAAATAATGGCAATGACAGTTAAAATTTCTTTGTTAGGATTCTTTTTATCTACACAGAAAAAATATGGCTATCAGAAATTACTTTGTAAGG
This sequence comes from Petroica traversi, assembly GCA_025920805.1. NCBI lineage: Eukaryota > Metazoa > Chordata > Aves > Passeriformes > Petroicidae > Petroica > Petroica traversi. Next base: position 22,893,037 of record JAHLSL010000018.1, on the reverse strand, counting down.
AATAAGATAATTCAAGTAGCTACAATCATCAAGGGTGATGATTTTTTTAATTTAGTCAGTTCCATCTTATTAATGGAGATAAGGCCTAACTGGAAGGGCAAGTTCTCATTTTGAGCACAAGTTAGAGTGTAGTGGAGCAGAGCAAGCCATAGGAACTGTCACCAGTGATGTTGGTTTGTACAGTCTGCTACAACAGGATGATGTGAAGGGAGACATTAAGGACAGAATGTGTAGAGAGGAAAATTTCTTCTCATCCTTTGAAGAGAATTCTTGCTGGGTCCTCCAGCAAGAGGAATGGATTTGAACAGGAGGAAGATTACTAGTGGAAGAAAAAGTGCTTTAAGAAAAAAGAACAATGAGATTAAATAGCCTAAAATAACAGGTAAGAGCTGAAGGTTTCATTCTCACTCAGTGCAAGGGCATCTGCACATGGAATGTTCTATCTGTTCAGTAAAAAGGCATCACAGTACTGAGATCGTTCTGCAATTATTCCCCCAGAAGAGAAATATTTTCTCACTGCCCATATTTTTGATTCAATATTGATTGTTTTACTGTTGTCAGAGTCAAGGGTGAAAGTAAAAAGTGCCTCAGAGGCGAAGCTTCTCAAATGGAAGAGCTCAGTTATTTAATAATCTCTTCATTGATCTGGCTCAGATTAGGCTGTGACTCCAAAAGCACAGGGGCTCTGGCAAGCCAGACTTAAGGACTGGGCACAGGAGTTTGAAGATAGAAAAACTTCCACTTGCTATTTTACACAGTGGGAGTAAAAATAAAAGGAAGAAAAAGATCATTCAGTGTGCCCCAGATAGCAGAAGTATAACACAGGCTGCTGGGGATTCCAGCTTCACTGGATCATCCAGACAATGAATGGAAACAAAAACAAATCCATATGCTGCCTAAGGGAGGAGTGCTAAGCAAACACACAGCAATCCATTAACATCTTTTTCTCTCCTCACAGCCAAGATGCACCCCACTGGAAAATGCCACTATGATAGCCAATTATATGATTATTTTTAAAAGCCTTTAGAATTAAATTATCTAAAAATTAAAAGCTATTGCTTCAAAATTATTTTCTAAAACTTTTGCTAATTTTATTGTTGGCAAAAGAGGATAATGTTTTTGCATCTCAGGACTCCTCACTGAGCACACTTTCTCAAGAGTGGCAGGAAGAGAAGCAGCTTTCCTCTCAAATAATTTCTGGAGGTTGGACTCTCATACAGCATCCAATGCCTGCACAAACACTGCTACCCAAGCAGGGTGCACACCAGCAGAAGTTCATAGCAAAGCTCAGTCCACAAATTCTTTTGATAGACTCTGCCCTTCACTGACAGCAACAGGGAACAAGGAACCTGCCCTCCAACATTCAGGGAAAACAAATATCCCTGGCTTCCATGCTACTTCTCACCTTGAATTCTTTGGGTCACTACCTCCTGACCACGTTTCACTGCTGAGTTCTCTAACCTGCTTTAAACCTTCACTGATCCTCATCCCACTTCAGTAAAACCATTCCAAAGGAAATCCCTTAAAGGCGTGCGCACAACATGCCAGCTGAATCACCTGTAAAGTGCTTTGTTCCACCACACCTTGATTTATGTTGAAATTTGAATTCCTTTGATGTACAACACTGAATCCACTACAGGGATCAAGCAAAAGAGTATCCACAAAGGTGAGGATTTGCAGCCTGCTTTCTTTGTTCCACAGAGTGCCAACAAACAGAAATACATCCCTGTATGACTGAAGCCGGTAGCCAACTGTGTAACACTAAAACAGATGTTAAATGCAAAGTCTATCAATTCTTTGGGCTTTCATTTCGGAACAGGCAATTTAAATCAATATTAGACAGGCAGTAAAAAAGTACTAATTCTCCCAAGAGAGGCAAGACCATGCCAGAACAAAACTGAAGCAACAGAACGAAGTCGCTTTGCTCAGGCAGCACAGCTCCCTGGGTCTGCATTGATGGAATTACAGCTCCATCTCAAGACTCCACAAACCCTCCTCCGAGGCATTATATTATATATACATTGAAATTCGATGCTTATTAAAGCATAATTCAAGAAGTTCACTGCTATTACTTGAGACCCACACCTATCACCTCCAAATCAGTCAGCATGTTAACTGCCCTTAGGTGTCATAAGAAATCAAATAAATGGCTTGGTGAGAAAATTTCTGTACATATTCACTTCCCATTTAATAGATGTCTTGCTGTGTGCAACTGGAACATCTTCCACTAGGTCAGGGGCACAGGAAGGGGAGAAAACAGAAATGGATGTGTGGAGCCACATATCTGAGCATCATTCCCAAGCATCCTTTCCAACAACACAGCATTACCTTGGTACTAGCCAAAAAAGCCTAACAGGCATAAAGGGAATTCCACCTTGAGTGGCAAGTCTGCTATTTTGTTGTTCATTCTCCTCCCTGCCAAAGAGCTGACTGAAATGCCAGCTTGGTTGGGTTTTTTTAAAATTTATTTATTATTATTATATTTGGATTTGAAGAAAACGACCTTTTTCAGGTTGTAGTACCCAAGAAACACACAGCTGAACCTGCAGGTCAAAACTGACCGTGCAACCAATTTCTATGCTACCCATATTTTTCAGAGATTCTCGTTCACTCATTTTATTAGATTTCTATCACTCAATGGAATCATTTTGATGCACAATGGGTTATTCTTTCATAATGCAAAAAGGCAGATTAGGAGTCATGCCATTTCTGTAAGCTCCAATGTCCCAGAAAAGCAACCTCCATACCTCACTCTCTCAAAATTTAATTAGGTTGCATGACAAGATTTTGGTCTTGGGGTGGCCAGAGGGGCAGCTGCTGTGAAAAGCTGCCAGAAGCTTCTCTCATGTCCTGTGGAGCCAATGCCAGCCAGCTCCAAGATGGAGCCACCACTGACCAAGGCCAAGCCCATGAGTGATGGTGGTAGTGGCTCTGGGACAACATATTTAAGAAAGCAGGAATGTCACTGTACAACTGGAATAACAGCAAGAGAGAGCAGAGAGAATATGGGAGACCCAAGGTCAGCAGAGGAGGAGGGGGAGGAGGTGGTTCCCCTGCAGGCTGTAGTGCAGCCCATGGTTGTCCACGGGGACAGAGATCCACCTGAAGCCATGGAGGAGCCTCATGCTGGAGCAAGTAGATGCCAGAAGAAGGCTGTGATCCTATGGAGAGCTCACGCTGGAGCAGGGGAAGGGTGGGAGGAGTCCTTCCCTGAGGAGGAAGGAGCAGCAGAGACAACGTGCTCCAGCCCTGCACTGGAGGAGAGGAGGTGGTAGAGGAAATGTGGATTAAAGATGAGCCTGAAAAGAAGGGAAGGGTGGGAGGGAAGGGGCTTTTAAAATTTGGGTTTATTTCTTGTTCTTGAACTCTGATTTGACTGGCAATAAATTGAACTAATTTCCCCCAGTAAATTCTGCTTTGCCCGCTAGTCAGTGAGTGATCTCTCCCTGTCCTTATATCAACCCACAAGCCTTTCATTATGTTTTCTCTCCCCTGTCCAGCTAAGGAGGGGAGTGATACAGTGGGCATCTGACATCCAGCCAGGGTCAACTTACCACAAAAATGAATTCTGCAGCTTCTGTCTCCAAATTTCTCTTAAGAAATGTAAAATTTATTACATTTACCATACTGGTTTCCCACATGTACAACAAAATCCTGTAATGTATTTAACTGCATTTTCAGCAATGTTGGAACAAAATTTCCTTTTCCATTTAAAGAATACGTCTATTCAATAGAGAAGTCATATAATAGCAACTCACTATTCAAAAACATCTCCTTCAAGTGTAACTTTAAATGCAAAAAAGCTTATTTAAAGGAAAACAATAGATTTCCACCATGCTTCCCAACCTCACATACTGTAAAATTAACCCTCCCAGGAACATGAGCTGAATTTTCTGATCAAATGCTTTGTTCTTAAAGTTCCAGCCATTTGCCAATGGCAGAGCCCAGAATAGAGAACTTCCCATGGATGTTACTGGAATCACAAAGATGATCTATTTCCATACTCCCAGCTCCTTTACTTGTGGTGACACTGAGAGAAACGAAAAAGATTCAGCATTATTTTCAGATTTACATTAGTATCAGTATTTTCGAAAAGTGTATTTGTTGAGCTGCTAGGGGATAGAAGTGGAAGAAAGCCATCATATTGTGCCCCTTCTATATTAAGACTTTTACTTGGCTTCAATAAGTTACTATGCAAAATCAAAAACTGGAGAATGAAACATACAGCCTCTCACAAGAGCCCTGGTGTTCCCGTCCTTTCGGTGTTTCCTTAAAAAAAGGAGGGGAGAAAATATCTAAAACAGCAGGAACAGACATGGATCAGTTCATAACCTTTGAATATTTTGCAAGTCTGGCCTTTATTTAGTTTTTTATATTTTTTTTATATTAGTCAGCAACTGTTGTCTTTTCTCGAGGTCCAGAAAAGCTCTTAATAGAGCTTTTATTTAGACAAATACTCATTAACTTGCCCTACGACAACATCTTCAAATTAAAATTGGTAAAAGTGCCCAAAATATAAGAAAAACTGGAACAATACAAGGCAGCTTGAAGTTTCATGGCTTAGTACAAATACGTAGTATCAGATGTTTGGACAAGGATTTCAGAATAATCACATGCCATACGTAAGATGAGAGACCTTAAGGTGCCCTTACTGCAGAGGAATTACCCTCTGTAAGATTTTCTGTTGGCCTCACCAGAAGCACCAAACATATACCATGCACATGAACAGATATGCACAGGCACTTCCTACAGGTGTATGACCCACAAGTGAAGGGGCAGAATCAGAACATTTCAAACTCCTTCAGCACAAAGCAGAGAATTCAGCCCTGCAAGAGTATGACTGTCCAGGATTTAGGCCAACCATTGAAAATATAAATATAAATAATTTTCCCCCTTCCAAATAAAAGCCCCAGCTCAAAAATAAGACCTATTTCATAAAACTCTACAAAGCATTTCTATGCTTTATTCATTACTTATAGCAGTTTTTACCAAGTTGTATTTGAAAAATAAACAATACCACTAAAGGAGGCAAGGAATCAGCAAGTTTTATATGCTTTTTGATTGGAAGTGAACTGTCCAGCCCTAATTTACACGCAAAAAAATAAATCCTTCACAGTATCACTAGGCAAAATGACTATAAAAAAATTACTACTTCATACTCTACAAGTCAAAACTGTAAGATGATTTTCCTGTAGTGGAAACTAAGTATTTGTTACAGATCAATGCTACAAAATTAGAAGATATGTTTTCAAGACTACCACTTTTTTGAAAAAATAATAATATATATAGGAGTAGAGACAAATATCTGCAGAATGATCCTAAGTTTATGTCCTGGGTTGGCCATATGACCTGTTTGTGTCCCCAGTTGTCCTCTTGCTTATGCTGGACCTTAAGTTCTGCAGCTGTAAGTTGTCCCAGAAAGACAGAGAGTGAAGGTGGAGGGAAAAAAAAAAAAAAACCACTCGCCGTTTGTCTGCAGGATACCTTTACTCCTACTCCTACGAAGCAAGGCTACATTCCAGCGGACAGCGTTATCTCTTTTCTTTTTCTTTTTTTTCTGTTTTTTTTTTTACTCTCTCTGGTGTGGGTGCTGGAAGAGCTCACAGTGGAGGGTTTTTCCTCGGATTTTTCCCGGCTTTTTGCAGGGAGAGACTTTGTTTCTTTTGCTGGGTATTTTTTCCTTTTTTCCTCTTCCTGGGACTGGCTGGCATCGTGTGGGCCCAAGACACCAGGGAACCCCCGGGGGGCCCCCCCTCGCCAACTCCTACAGCCGGGCCCGGCAATCGGCCCCCCCCCACTGGAGAACGGAACCGGACTCAGACGGATTTTGAATCTACCATCTCTTCAGAGGAAGGAGAGGTTTCATTGTTTTCATATTATCCAAATTTTTCCTATACTTGTAAATATTCTATTTGTTAAATAAATAATTTTTTCCACTTTTCTCTAAGGAAATTCTTCCCGGACCTGTAGGGGGAGGGGTGATTGGAATCGGCTCTTCCTAGAGGAGACCCCTCAGAGGTTTCCTCCTAAATATTTGCCCTAAACCAGGACAGTTTAGTAGAACTAACTGAGTGGGTAAGGGGCTATTAACTCTAGCAATTAATTTAACAGTAACTTTAAGATTTATTTGACTATTTTGAACAGTAAATACTAATCAATACATGAACCACCCATAAAAAATAATACCTAGTACCCTGTTTCTCCTTCTATGACATAAATTTTACAAGAACACCTGTGAATATACATATTTAAATTACTTGCACTGTGTTTGAAGCAAAGTGACCCTGCTGCACAAGAGTAAAGGCTGGGCTATTGGAGAACAAAAACTATACTGAATAAAAGCACCGTTGAAACAGCTCTACTTTGTACACAAAGTGAATTCTGAGGTGCATAAGTCCTAGGAGGGAGTCTTTACATACTTAACTAATTTCTGCATATGTTTTGTTTTAGTAGCTTTAGACTGAAAACAGGTACATAAGTAAAATAAAGCCATTACCTCCCAGTTCCACTCCTGATTGATAATATATTAATTTTACATGCACCGCTGCTGAGTTTTCATATTAGGGTACAGTTGAGTGTTTCTGTAGAGATTCAATCATTTGTAGGGCAACAAAAAAGAGCAATAACAATTCACAATGAGTTCTAATTAGTACTAATTAGCTGAAAAACTGAACAGGTTGAGGTTTTTTCAAAGTATATTCAAACTTAAAAATATCCGTACTCATATAAATTAAAAAGATTGTCCAGAGAAGAAAAAAAAAAACAGCAGATGGGGTCAGTTCTGCAAAGCAGTTACTCTAAGGAGAAATGGCTCTGTAGAAGTCCTATTTTTGAAGATTTCAGAACTTTGTTAATTCTTTTTAAGTGTTCATCAAAAGATGTTGGGAAAATTTCCAAGTACATTTATAAAACAGAAATTCCTAAGCATCAGGATACGGCAAATCACGAATAACTGCACCACAGGAACAGTGAAGAAAACATCATGCAATTTTCCCATCTCTGCACAGATAAAAACTTCAAGCCAAATTCTCTTCATCTTTGAAAGAAACAGAGAAAATGAGGTTTGTTTTTTTCTGGTGTTAATGAGGGAATCAGCTGACAGCCACACACAACAGGACTGGGGATTGAAGCAAAAGCTGCTGCTTAACTTAAATGGAGAAGGAAGATGCAAACTAGCTGGGAAAAGCAGGTATTTTGTCAGAAGCTATACCTGCCTTCAAGCTTGCTCAGCTTCTAAACCTGAGCCATGTCTCCAGTCTCCATCTATGCAGTGCATCAGAAGTACAAAAGCTAGAAGTGACCAAGAGCCTCTAGAACACATTAAAGTTGAAGTGTACAATTTCTCTTTTTCAGGAGGGGTGTGGATGGCAGAAGATGGGGACACCTCCATGAGGCCGGAATACACTGTATGATTTGAGACTAAAAATTCTCAAACAGCTGTTCACCTGATTTACTATGTTGAAGAATATTGATATTTATGCTGTTACTTTCACTGACAGACTGGATTTCCGAGGGCAGTGGTAGGAAGAAGAACAGTGATATCTGCAGTGTTAAGCCCCAGGGTCTCATGACACAGGGGCATTTCTATCAGGCACACAAGCACACACCAACACTCACCAGACACACCTGAAGCAGAGACTTCAGTGCTATCTAGAACAATTTCCTATAAATTCAGGGCACAAAAGAAAACTAACTGCCAGTAGCGTTTCCTAACAGGGGAAGAGAGAACCACACACTCTTACCCTGAACTAAGGTCCACTGAGGACGTTTTGTGTCACAAAACAACCTTTACCTTTGGGAAACATCTAAAGCAGCACTCTCAGTAAGGTTCCTTTTCAAACAGTACATCAGAAACCATGGCTTGTTCCTGATACGTCCCTTCCTGGCAATAATTCCCCAAGAGAAAACTTTTCCTCTTACGCCTTAGCACAAGCCTTTTCTTAACAATGTAAGTAGGCACAGTCATCGAATTCCACCAATACACCTTTTTTCTTAAAAAATAGCATTTGAAAACTAATATCACACTTCTATCGCTGCCTAAAGAACTTCCTCATCTAAAAATACATTAATATGAGATTTATTAGGGAAAATTTCATCTCTCCACAGGTGTGTGAGATGTCTCAGAATCATCTTTCCTAGGTATATAGGCATTGAGTCTAATTAAGTTTTCTCTAACAGCACAAAGTTAATGCCTCAAGTGTCACACCAGTTGCTTCTTTCAGCTGTGATTCTCAAATATTTATGAACCAATAATCATGCTACAGATTTTGGAAAACAAAATGTCTAATTCCCACCTGCTTTATAGTAAGAAATTCAGACACTGAAGGGATCCAGTCCTTCAAGGTTACAGTATATGTGAGCAGCAGAGAATACAACTCCAGTGCCCTGCTGCCCTAGCTCTGTTCTATAAGCTTTACAGTATGTGTTAAATATCTCCTGCACAGTGGACACGGAATACTTCTCCCCATCTCTGCTCAGAAAAATTTATGGCCTTTTTTTTTCTTTTCAGGTTACGCTAAGAAATATTAAACTGCTCTCTAGAGACTTACACGAAATTTAATGAGCAGTATTATCTTCCTCCTACATTTCCCCCTTCAACTTTTCCAGAATTAATCCTTTCTCCTTTACTGAGCCACTGTTACCAACTCAAATGCTACAAAACCTCTGTGTTTTCTTTTATTTTCTCTTTTCCTAGCCTAGGCCTTATTTTTAGTTTTGTCTATAAGTCTTCCTGTCTTCTTAAGGCCATGAAAATTCAAACCTCTAATTCTGTTAAACCCATTCCATGTAGTCTGAAGGTTAAAAGCAACAGGCACGCTTGAGGTCTTAAAGCTTCTGAATTTTTAAAGTGAATACATTAAAAAAATCGTAAGATAAGTATTGGTAATATCTGTAATAAAGGAGAGCAGCTAATAAAGATGGTATTACCCATCACAGAACCAGTAATCAGATGAATTAAATTTAAATTTGGTTTTATTTAATTAAATTTAGTTTAATTCTAAAACTAAAGTTCATGAGTTGACAGAGAAAACTTAATTTTCTAATGTTGTCTTGGCCCATTTGGTTGTGGTCTCTATACACTGGACACAGGACATGAGGTCATGTCACACAAGACCCTCCTGCAGCATCAGTTCCCTGCTCTTACACAGTCCTGCTGCTCAGGAGGGCAGTGTGTCCTCTGTGCACTGGGGAAACCCCAGCTGGGATAAAGGACTCAGTGTTACTTTCTGCAGGTAACACTTCTGCCATTTGCAAATTAAATCAGGGGACCCTGGAGGTCACAAATATTTGCTTCTACCTTAGAGATTCTCCTCTCCGATTCAGAGCTCTTAGCATCTGATTAGCCATTTAAGACATTTCCACCAGCTCAGTGTCTGTTCAGTGCAGAACACCCCTGCACAGCTCCTCAGATTTCTCTGTCTTCTCTAGGGTAGTCTTTGTAAGTGAGAACCTTTTAACTGTGATCATTTAGCTATCACGTTTTCTCAATGCTGATTTTGACATTTATATAAAGAGAACCTAGCAGAAATAGAAAACAATTGTCAATAACTTGTCAAAAGCGTACTCTTGTAAAAGCCTGAAAGATCACTAGAATTCACTCCCAAATGGAAAAAACAGGAGTCTGGGTGACAGGGAAGTAGGCAGGAGAGTACTAGTTATGAAATGCAATCTCTGAGCTGAATTGATAGTGTTTCTTATGTTCAGTATGTACAATATTAATTGGTCCCCAAAAAAATTAAACAAACCCAGAGGAAGGAAAAAAAATCCCATGTTCTCTCATCACCATTTCTGCTATCTTATTTTTTCATTTCCCGCTGTCGCTGTTACTCTTTCCTGTTCCTTTACTTGTCATCTTACATTGACTTACAAGAATACTTTCTCTATTGCTCTGATTAAACATTCACTCCCTCTCCCTCTCTGTATTTACTTAACAGAAATATTTCTTTTCCTCATTGTGCTTTTTCTTGTCAAGTATTTTCTTTCTCAGTAGTCCATCTTAATTGCAATTGTAGTGAATTAATTCTCCAAAGTGCACTCTCTGAGATCACAACAGGAATCTCCGCATGAAGAACATGACATAACAATGCACATTATCACTACTCACCTTTCAGTCAAACTATCTCATGCTTGTCCACAGTCACCACACCAGCCATCCTTTTCCAGCTGATTCAGCTGAGTGTCAGTCCTCCAGAACCTCAGACGAAGCAGAAGCCTGGATGACCAATACCCCTGGTCACTTCCATCTCCTTGTCTGTGCTATTCCATCTTTGCTGCAGCCTGCTAACATTATAGTTTATTGACAGAGGAATCTGCCACCAATGTTTCTTCACGGACACTTGTAAGAAAAGAGTAGGCTGGAATATATCTCAGCTATACCAGATTTCCTCCTTAAAGGTTGCAGTCCTCTTTCCACAGGAAATGGCAGCATAACAGCAAGTAATCAAAGCCATATTTGTGTGAGACTAGACATGTACATATAACCAGCATTTAAGGGAAAATACCTCTTTGTTCAACTGTACATTCTTTCTTTTTAACTAAAATAGTCATACTATTTACAGGGAATATGGCAGCTTCTTCTTTCTCACCAGTTTATAATGTCTACTGACTATACACTAGTCAAATATTTTCCCCTTTTCAATATGTTTCCCTAAGCAAATTCTCCAAATATTTCCTGGAAAGAAAAAAAGAAAAAAATAAAAAGAAAAAAATAAAGAAAAAAAAAAAAAAAAGAAAAGAAAAAAAAAGAAAGAAAAAAGCTGGAGGAGGAGTGAGGGGTAGAACAGGACCAGGCCAGCAAGCCAAAGCTATTTTCCAGCAGATGGTGCAGCAGGGAACTGAAAACACTTGGCAGTAACAAATGGTTTTCTGAAAGTTTTACCAACTAGCTCAGATACCTTCTTCAGAATAACCCTGGCAGCAGTCTAAGAGTTCAGATTTCTTGGTGAAGTCACATAAGTTATGAAAAAAGGCTTGAGTTATGGGAAGAAGTTCAGGCCATCTGCCCCTCGCATGTTTACACACAATCATTCAGGTGCAAACAAGGGCCATTAGCACAGGAAGAATTACATCCCTTGCAAACACATTCAAACTGTCAAAGAGTCAAAATAACTTAACGAGAGCTATAAATGTTAATGTGAAAGGTCAAGGGCAAGAAAGCAATTTCTTTTTTCAGAAGTTTAGGACTCCAGTCATGCTGTCAAATATCAGCCAAACATCTTGATGGGTTGGGTTTGTTTTTGGTTTTTTTTCCAGATGGAATCATTAATCTTTTTTTAAGATCTGAAAGCAGTGAACAGCCCAAGGATCAGCCAACAAATACCTCAGCAATTAACAATAATTTGAACTAAGTTAAGAGATGTGATGAACTTGAAGACTGTGACCATTTCTAGCTCGAGCAGTTTCACATCAAGGGCGCAAGGAAACTTCCTGAAAGAGCAATAGAATATTTTCAGTCTTTTACTGTATGAAACACTGTTACACAGTATTTTTACCAAGTGGCTGGAAAGTTGTTGTTGCGCAGAGAGGCTGTATCTCACACAGCAAAGATTCCACCTTGTTCTTAGCTAGTTTTGCAGATATCCCAACAAGCTAATCTCTTCAGTGAAAAGCCAGGACAATTTTATAGTTACCTGAAGATAAGGGTAAGCAGCCTCAAAACTGCTAATAGAAGCAGAGCTGTCAATTGCCAACTCTAGCACCAGGAAATAGCACTGACAAAAGCCCTGCAGAGGAGAAAGAAGCAGCAATGTGTTTAGGGAGCCAACATAGCATGTGAAAGGCTAAATGAAAGAGCAGATAGAAGGTATAAGTGGACAAGAACAAATCTTTTTGAAAAAGCATTTTTCCAGTAAATTGTTTGCAACCTGCAGTGCAACTGGGAATAGAGAGAATCTCTCCCTTTAGCACAATCTCAGTTCTCAGGACTGGGAGATTTCTTTCTGCAAAGGACCATGCCACCTTGCTTTCTTTTGGTCATTTCTAACTGGGACAGGTCTCTGCAAGGCCCCCTTTATTACAGCTTGTATGTAGGTGCCACACAAGAGAAAATATTTCAAACACAGGATTCCTTCTTCTCTCTCTGCTTTAGACATCAGCCTTAAGGCTGATTAACAAGAGCTGCATTCCTTGATTTGTATTCTGAAAGCACTCAGGAGAAATGGAAGACTTAGATGGTATTCAGGCAAATGAAGTTATATTTGCAAGAGCTGCCATTTTCACTATCATGGAATGTTTGATAGAAGGACAGTTGTTATTTTATAGGCTGCTATTAAGCCACCAATGACAAGTTATAAGTGATAATTTTCAATATTTAGTACCCAGAATTAGGATGATATTTACACTAAAGGATAGACAAGCAGACAGGAAAACTCAATTCTAACTAATCCCAGACAAGGGGGCTGCTGTCTGTGCTAACCTCCTTTGCCACAGTTTCTCTAAGTGTAAAACTAACACTGGAACTGATATTGGTAAATCACAGCCTGCTGAACAAGAGGGTACTAGAATTAGATGTTATTACATTATAGCATCTAAAACAAAGCATAAAATTGCTCGTTAAAGACTAGGGGTGGGGGAATCAAAGTTGCAAGGCTTGATTTTAGTGATATCAAAAGACCTCTTTTTTATAATTTAATAAATGGCTTTGTATTTAGATGATTTCCAAAACTACCAATGCATGGGAAATAAAATGAAATAATAGCTGATACTTGTATTTATATGGTTCAATAAGGTACAAAAATAAACTACCTTCAAAATAAGTAAGATATAATTTAAAATTACAAAAAGAACAAATATTTTTAATTGCTATTAATTTTGATAATTTTTCACCCTATAATTAAAAATAACATATGCCATATATTAATCATATGGTTGGGGTTAGGGTTGAAAAGCTCACCACAAATTCAAGTGCCTTGCAAGAAGGTTTAAGGGGTTTTTTTCCTCCTTTTCCTCCTTTTCCTCCTTTTCCTCCTTCAGCCTTTAAAATCATAAAAGTTAAAACAAAACTGCAATGTATTAACCTCAGAGACAAACACTTAAGCAGCCCTGCCTAGCCAAAGGACAGATCTATTGAACAATGCTGTGTACACTTAAAAGCCTACAGTCTTCAGTCATCTTTTATTGTAAGACTGACAGGACTTTAGACCAATTAATACCTTGTTCTTCAAACCCAAGATGCACTGCAAAATCTGTGTCCAGTTTATTAAACAGCAAAATATTTGAGTTATTTTGTATATTTCATTATTATTTTCAGAAAGGTGTTTTCAAACAAAGAGGTAAGAATCAGTTCCTTCATCATTCAATTCAAGACTCATTGTATCTGCTTAAAAATTTTCATTTGGTAGGGATATGTCGCTTCAAAACCTCTGTTCTCAAAATAATTGCAGCCTGTACCTCCTCACAGCATTTGATAACAGTCCCTACTGTACTTTCTTCCACTCTAGACTGTGACAGCTCTTTGGATCTTTCAACTCTCTTCATTCAAAGACTCATTCAAAATTTTACCAATATGTAAAGGAAAAAGTTAAGCCATAGTTAGACAAAAATAACAACAAATAAAGTAGAAAATACACTCTGCTGTGCTTTATTTCCTTTTCATACCAATCTCTGAGTCTCTTGGCCTCAGTTTGGATCACCTGCTCTTTGGATAACAGAATGAAAGTCTCTTTATATATATATATGTGTGTGCATGTGTGTGAGGCCATATATAATTTATATATTATATATATAAAAATTTATATTATATATATATATAAATTTTAAAACATTACTGGTGACTTTGAGCTTTTCCATAAATTCTGAACCTTCTGAGCTTTCTTGCAATGCCTACTCTTAGCAGAGCTCTCTCCCCAGCAGCTTCTCCACGAGCCCTTGTTGCACTATGGCAGCCTGGAATACATGGACAGGTCGCACTAAGCTTCCACCAAAGCTGCTGCAATTAAGCGAGTTCCCCACTAATACTCTGCAACAACAAAGTAGTTTCAATCTCCTTAGTATTTGCTATGCAGGAATTAGAAAGGAAAGAAAAATGGATATGCTTAATTTTAGAGTGGTTTTCAATAGAGAAAAAGAATTCAGAATGACAAAGTGTAAATGAGAAGATATTATCTAAGATATAACCAAAACAATTATGACATTAAACTGACAAACACTACAGCATTATCAACCCTTGAAGGCATTCAATCATTCACCATTCAATTTTTCTGTATGCTCGGAAATCCCAAGTGACAAGAGACATTTACAGCAATTTAGGCATACCTACAACTACAAACTAAGAGGACATTTCATTTCAGTTGCCTGAGCTGTATTCTTCACCATAACCTCACCATAGGTCAAATCCTGCATTGATTTTCAATGTTAGAAGTTTTATAAGAATAAAAACACAATTCAGAACAGACTTTCAAAGCTATCAGTGCTGCAAAAGAAATAATAAAAATTGATTGTCACAGATCAAGTAATTTTATGGGTGCAGTATTAATTTAGAATAAGTCTCCCTCTTCTCCACAGTAAACCACAACTGTATACAAATTTCTGAACACACAGAGACAATTGACACCAGCTTGTTTTCCTGACAGCAGTGTGACTTTACATTCCTGACTTTGTATTATCTTTCACTAGCTGCATCCTAAAAGCAATGACTGATCAGTCAAATGTAGGCTATACAATATAGAGATAAATACTTATATTTTGTAGGTCTAATATGTTTAGTGTTATACCTGGGACATTATCAGCAACAGTCCCTTTGACTTTAACAGGACTATGTAAGTAAAGAAAATCACAGATCTATTGCTGAGCAGGGGTCACAGTTGGCCTTATTTCAGTTCTCAAAAATTCTACTGACTATAAAATGGTAAGAAAACAGCTCTGCTTCTAATATAATACTGTTATTCTTAGAGTTGGTCCTATCAACACAGTGTTCGTGGAGTTTCAAAGAAACACACACTTTTCACTCATGAAAAATAGATATCCAAGAACCAGCCACAGGAATCATCACTGCAGGCTAAAGTTCTTGGTTCTGCAGTTTCCCCCAGGTTTCCCACACAGGTTCCTTTTTCATACTTTGTATTAAGAAATTCCAACATCTCTGCAGAATGCAAGTTCATCACTATGTAAAAGAAACACAGCAGGTAAACAGCTGCCTGTGTCAAGTGCTTCTTTAAAACAGCAATATGTGATGGGATCTTGTTACTTCTATTTGAGTGGGCTTTTTAAGGGTAAAAAAAATCTCAGACATACTCTAGTTTTAAGTCTAAAGGTACAGAAGAACTGGAGTGTTATAACACCTATTTTTCTGTAAATGCACTACATTTTTATGTATAAAAATTGGCAAGACAGGTGCAGACAATCCAGGCTGCTACAGATTGCAGTGACACTGATCATTTCTATGATTTTAGTCATCTATGTGCTGTGCACTCAGGTTTAGCATTTGCAGTATTCAGAGCCAGGTTGTTCCTTCTCCTTGACTGCCTAGTCACTGCTGGTGTGCTACTCCAGACTGCTGTGCTTTCATTCCTCAGCTACAAAGGAAGGTACAGAAAGTTTGTTTCTTTGTAATTTACCATATGTGTAAGGGTTGGACAGTGTCACTGACATAAAAACAAAAAATCAAAGAACTCTTTCTGGGCCTGGCGCCAAACTCCTAAAAGTCAATGTTTTATCCTAATTATTTCAATTGTCTTTGAAAGAGATGATAAATTAACTAGGAGTTTAACACACAGCTGGGATAACACTTAAAAATATAAGCCAAAAGTTTTTTTTAAAACACAAAATCTTTAGAATTACTGTGTGCAATAAGAATAATGTATCACTAAAGGAATGCCCTTCTTCATAATTTAGAATCTATTCCCATTTTATTTTTAAAAATTTCAAAATATTTCCATGCAAAGAAATTGAACATTAATATTTCCCTTATATTCCTTTCAAAATATTTGCATTGCAAAGTTTTCAGAGTTTTACATTTGGCATCACAATGTTTTTCCCCCCCAGATCAATAAATGTACAGTACGGAATTTACATGGATCCAAAAAAAAAAGAGGGAAACAATCATTCTAAGCATTTCAAAATGCACCAAAAGCTTTGCAGATTCAAGATAGGGCACAAATCAGTTATTTCAATTTTTTCTGTTTGTTTGGCCTCTTTATCTTCTGTCCTTTTCTGACTTCCCTTGAGACAAAGCATGATTATATGCTAGTGCTGCAACAGCACTGCTGAACATTAAAAAGATTGCAAGCATGATAATGCAGGTGATTGGAGGTTATAAACTAAAGAACTTTCTTATCCATTTAGAAAAAAATTTATCAAAGAAGTATTTGCCCATGAAATTTGTTCCTCCTATTTTTCTTTTCTCCATTCAAGCCTGTAGGGTTGATTGGCACAGGGATTCATTACTCACTTTCTGATAAAAGGCATCATACTACTTTAGGCAACATAGTAGAGTTGGTTTATACCAGGCATAAAACTGATCTTTTAATTTGACATTTGCAGTGCAGTCCTTATTATCATGTGTGGACAGTCTAAAGAAATCAAATACATAATTTTGTGCTCTTGCTTGAAACACTTTTAAAAGCCTATATGGAAACTTTCAGTTGGAAATAGATGACAGACCTTACTTTGGAGACACACTAAACTTACTGATTAAAAAAAAAATATTAAATACAAACTTTACTGTAAAACCATTAAGGGAAAAGGATTACTTTACTATGTAACAATAAAATCTGCCTGGAAGATGCAAATATTATTTTGGATAGATCTCCTTCTGGTATAAATCAGGCAAACTTTTATGATTGCAATGCATGTAACATAATCTACTTGGTTAAGAGGAAAAGCACAATCATACTATGAGCCAAAAATCCCTGAAGTCCTCAACTTTGTAGTGAATGCTCACGCAGAGTCCCAAACCCAGAACCAGATCTCTTCTGTGGATCTTACTGCCTTGTGAAAGGTTGGTAAGTCAGGCATTTTGTAATCCAGGTAAACCATGCAGATTTTTGTAATAAACTAGGTATGAACCTTTCTGCAAAATTCTTTAAGTATTGACAGCATCACATGAATTGGGTTACACAACATAACTCTTACACACTGCATGGGAAAGAAAACCCATTTATTTCAGTCATATAATCATTCTACAGTCACTTCCCCAAGGCTGGACTAAGCTCTCATGAAGTCTTCATTCTGCCATTTCTTCTCAAGTTCAAGGGCCTCATTCTTGCCTTGCAGGAAAACAGTTTTGCTAGCTCACCCTTTTTAACCCTTCTCTGTGAAGTGTACTGTTTCTTCAGATGCTTTTTTCCTTCTTCCTTGGGAAAATTAAAACCAAAAGAAAATTCAGAAAATGCATGCACTTTTTAGTGATATAATGTGGCTATGGGGTTTTTCTGTATTATTCAATGCAATAAAATTAACCTTGTAATCATTTTATTGGGCCTTTGACAGCTTCAGAACAATTACTTGATATCAGAAAACTGTTCATAAGAGGCTTGTCTAAGCTGTGGGACCAAAAGAAGGATTTTCTATGGGGTTGGTGAGAATCTTCACCAGTTACACACAAAACCAATCTAGGTTCCCACCTTTGCCTATGAAAACAGTCGTGTGTAAGCAGGTAAAGTAGAGAAACATGCTCCAGTACATCCTTTAGTTTGTACTCCTAGAGAACCACAGCTTTAGGCACAATATGAAGAGCTATCCCATAATCTTGCCTCATCACTTCCCTCAGTATGAATTGTTTTATATACATGTATACAGAGTCATAGAGAAGATTTTTTTTTTACCTGAATATGTTTATTTGTTGTCAGCAAAATTACCTTCATCATTCATTTTCTGACTCAGTCACAGTATTAGGGTCATTCAGATCTAGCCCCATAAACATTTTTATCCTAATAAGAAATATTATTTGAGGGGTGAATCACATACTTGTGAACAAGGATTATAATCTTCTCAGAAATGTGGAGGAAAACCAAGACAATGATCCAACAAACAGAGCTGTAGAATCAAAAGCAATGAATGCTGTATGTACACAAAAATATGCCTAGGTCGATCTAATTGCAAGACTTAGTATTAAAAACTACTTCTTCTATAATATGTTCTTTAATATTAGATATTGTTCATTTGATACATTTGCCTACTTGTATCCAGATGAAAGAATCAATCTGCACTTTCAGATAATTTTACTTGAGAGTATTGACACTAGGGAAAATTAAAATGACTGCCAATTAGGGAAGATGAAACAATCAGCCAAGGAAACAGGGAATCTTTTCCCAAAAGGCTCATCTCATGGGATGACAGTATCCTCACTCCACAGCTTCTACTCTAGTCAACTCTGCATCAAGTTCTGTGTTGAGAGTATCCACTGAAAACATGTCCAGTGTTGGCTGGAAGATTGCAAGAGGCAGACACCCACTGCAGCCTAGGTATACTGTTCTACTGATTGATTGCTCTTGCTTTTGAAAGTTCACATCTATTCTTAAGCTTATTTATCTTACCTCAGCTTCTAGCCTTTTTGTACTGGATTAAATAACAAGTCAAGGGAATACACAGATAGACTACAGGAGAGCTGACAGGAAAAAGCAAATAATTAGGAACACTATTCACTTCACTTTGCAGCTCATAGTTCCAGGCTTTCCTCCAAATTATCTTCATTGAAAAGAACACTACACACTCAGCTACCTTCACACAGTCCCCAAACCTGCTGACAAAACTTCTACATTTATTTTCCTGCTCAGGTTCAGTACAGTACTTCCCAGCTTTTAAAATGGGAATTGCAAGAAAAAGCACCAAAATTATGCCAATGGAATGACCTAAGATAGATCAGTACCTGGTGCTGCTGCCTTGTGCTCATTTCCCTGAGTAGTCTTTCCTGGAGGAAAAACAGTGTCTCCCATTCAAACCGAGTGCACTTAGCTGTGTCTACATTGCTGAGCTCTGAAAACCGCCCACATCCAACTTGCAGCTCCCAACCCATTGCAGCCCAATCAATAATGCCACAGTTACAGTTCAAGAGAGATCGAAATTCTGAGGAAGAAAACAACCACAAATTTGCTAGCTTGTCAAAATAAAGTGTTACAGTGATAGTGTAACACAGCCTATGCCCATCTACAAATATGTCTTTTGCTATCTTTGGTGCTTCAGAGGTTCATGAATTACTGAGATCTTGCTTGCATTAGTGAGTTTGATTTGTTTGCTGCCTGACAGGTTAGGAATGGCTGCTCACTGTGATGAAGCGAGCCCTTTAGATCTGCTCTAGGAAGTGAAGTGACAAAGCACTAGCTATAGTCAAGCAAGGAGGTGACTGGAGGAGACTAACCCAGTGACAAATCAAAGTAGCAGTTGTGAAAGAAGCATAGGGAGGCTGCAGGAGGGAACAGTTCACTTGTCACTTCTGTACTAAATAACGCGACCTTTACAACCCCACGTGTGTTCTCTCCAGAAAACAGAAAAAGGAGAAACAGTCAAGGGACTCTGCCAGCAGATTTCTGACACTTTTGGATGCCAGAAAAAACGTGCAACCAAAAGGAATGTGGTAAATGATGCACAACTTAAATCTGCATGATATGGTGCAATATGGTGCAATATTCCAAGGTGCTGCTAAATGAGAGAATTCAGGTGCAGTGCTGTGGCTTAGTCAAATTAACTATACTTAACAGTGCTGGAGTACTGCACCAAAAAAAAAGCCATACTAGTACTAGAGCAAATTCATATATATTGACACCACATTATTTTATAGCTTAGCAAAATAACCATAAACCTCGTAACAAAGCAAAAAAAATAACTAAAACAAACAAAAATGCAAAACAAAACACACAAAAGAATTACAATACAGAAATATTAAGCTATAAAAAAATACCTTGGTGTGTTACCTCAAGGACCAGAAAAATAATTCTGCATGCACTGAACAGCACTGAACTCAGAAATGGAGCCTGAGTATGTTTTGTGACAAGAATGAATCAAAATAGAGCATTCCAGTCTGCAGAAACCAAGTGCACATTGTTTTTAAAATTCATTAAGAGGCATCTGAGGTATTAACAGTCTCCATGGCAGCTTCTGAACAGGCTGCAAATTAACATGCTCTGACAACTGAGCTCCTTACCTATTCGAAATCTTCACTGACTGGTTGAATCTTTAAGAGCTAGAATTCTACCCTGTCTTCATTTTCCAATTATTCTAATATCTCTTTCTGATCTTATACTCCTTGACACAAATGGATTAGCACTGTTATACCTGTCATTCTCCAGACAGCCAGTGGAATCTATTTAAGTGCACAAATACATGTATTATGTCTGTGTGTACACATGCACTTAATAAATACATGTATGTTTGAGTAGCACATTACCAAGATCTACCTGAAGCATTCAGAAACCAGGAATTGACTCAGATATTAAGAGGTTGCAGATGCTCATAAATGAGTGAAATTTCAGAATGGGGGGCTTGGGGCCATGAAAAGGACACACGGCAAATGGCACATGCTACACTAGGTTTTTGCCCAGAAGGAATATAGAATTCTTCGAAAAAGAACCAACGAGCAATTAAACTAGGAAAAAAAAGGAAAACACACACATACACAATAATTCTCAGAAATAGCTGCACAGCTATGAGATATTCCAAATGGACTCTGCACAAGGCAGGGACTCTGAACAGAAAATATGAGTCTAAACAGTTAATATTTGGTAAAGCTGTAAACAGCTGAAGACAAAAGCCTACAATGGGAAGTGTCAGGCATCTTAATAGGCAGCAATATAAGCACCACCTATAATAAATGAGGGAGGGACAGAAAAAGAGAGTATAAATAAATTAACTGTAGCCTAGAAACCTCAAACAAGTGTCTCACTTTGCTGAAAATAAGATTTTTCTTACTAACAAGTACAGGATTTTTATATGACATATTGAAAAGTATATTTCTTTGTGATGCTGGTGTATCTCTGAGGTATCATAAGTATAGAACCATGTAATGTGGCTGTTACTATGGAAACAACTCCTTTTCTAAGGAAAATCAGAAGGTATAAGTCAAGTAACATCCCAAATAATTTCTTGTGACATTGGTTGGACACCTTGTTAAACTGCACCCTTAACTTATTGCATTCGCATTTCTGTCAATTCTTTCCTATCTCTACATGTTTCATGCAGAAACAAGCAATACTAATATTTCCCCACATTAATTGAAGTAATATATCCTGAGTATGCAGCACAAATTTCTTCACCTCAACAGTAAATACAGAACAGTAAAAGATGAGCTGAGGGTATCTTTGATAAAAGACGTGCCTTCTTCGCACAAGAATCTGTCTCATCAAGGCATAATTTTCCACCTTCCATTCCAATCAAAGAAAACAAGGCCAAAATAAAACATCATGTCAGTTATACAGCAACTTCTTCATTTTTCTTCCATAAATAAAAATAATTCTATACAGTTAGAGAAGTCACCATAATAAGTGTAACACTCAGGAAAACGGAAAATGAAGATTTTGAGAATTGCTGAGGATTACCACTTGAAACTCATCTTTCTCCTAAGTGTTTAAGGATGTTACTTGCTAACAGCCCCTTGATTTGTCCCCTCCAAATACTAAGTCTTAAATGTCCACAAAGCCTCTCCCTAATAATTAACTGTGAATAAAAGCTATAATGTTTAACCTGTTTTTAGCAATACTTTCTGAGCCTGGTCTACAGACTACCAAATATTCTTTCCTTATTCAATTTACCAACTGATTTTATCAACTCTCCATTTCCAAACCCAGTTTTTCTTCACTAAGGTCAGTGCCAGTGTAGATCTGCTCCTTATTGCTTGTATTCAATTAAGGACAGGCTCATCACAGTATTTGCAAAAAAATTTGGGTTTACAAATCCCAATAGCTTTTCTCTTTCTCACTATTACTTAAGCACATAAAGGCTTTGTGTCACAAAAGGTGATGATTTGGGGCAACATGACAATGCTTGACACAGAAAAGAAAAACAAATTTCGGGGAAATAAAAACAAACTACACTTTTTATGTGGTTCCAACATTAAAGATATTAAACTCAGTAGATAGGGACCTAACTGTCCCTTTTCCTACTACCTCTGCAAACATCCAGCCCTCACTTTGCATGAATGTAGCAGGAGAAATTTAAGCCTGAACTCTACCCGCAGCCAATATATTTTACATTAGCCTTTTATCTGAATGAATGAACAACACCTCACCAAATTCCTCTGTGATCCAGAAAGGGAAAACATTAAGCAATTACAGGGAATTTCAAATTCATGGCTGTCTCTCTATGTGGAAAACAAAGCATGAGCACTGCCCCTTTTCTGAATACTTTTCCTCAGTATAAGGACTGTGCTCAGCCAACTGGGAGACACAGGCTGTTGCCTCATGGCTTTGGGGACCAGCTGCAGCATCCAGAGTCTGTCACTGCTCAGTACCTGGAAAGCTCCTTATTTTCCAGCAGCATGCTAAAAAAAGAAAAAGAAAATGGTTGAGAAAATTTGAATAATACATAAGTTGAAAGACATTGTCATCTGCTAGAAAGTGCACAAACAGAAAAAGGGGCTTCAGTAATTCATCAAATAAGCTGCTTGCCATGAATTATTCACTTAGTTTTACTACTAAGGCTTCCATGTGCTTCAAGTCACACAAGTGTGATAGGGAGATAGCAACCTGGGAATCAGGGTTGTGAAGGTCTTGCCTGCTCTTATATTTTCCAAGAGAGGAAATGAGGTTAGAATAATTATATTTTTCTATTTTTATCTTTGCTATTAATCTCTTGGCTGGATTACTGAGGGATGCAGTATCTCTGCTTTGCCCTTTCAATGCCCATTTCCTTTATAAGTTGCTAAGGGGAATTCTTCCTTTCAGCTGTACTTTTCCCCTTTGTGAATAGTCTCTAATGATCAGAGAAGTCTAGAAGTGAGCTAAAGAGCCTGTGGATCAGAAGATTTGTTTTCAGGATGGTGCCCATATTCATGAAAGCAAGTAATCCAAAGAGAAAAAGCTTCAAGAGAAGTTCGATGATAATATAATAAAGAAGATGGAAAAGAAGTAAGAGAAGAAATGAGAGCCACCTAAGGAACAGCATGAAGTAACCATTAAGATGCAAACAACTTAAAAGTAGAAGCCCTTCTCCTTGAGTTCTTTTTTAAATGGAGCAGAAGTTGCAAAATACATCAAGATCATAGAGAAAAACTCAATCATGTTATTCTGATAAAAGACATCACTGTGTTTCCCAGATCCACTGACAGAAAAAAAAAACAAACAAACAAACAAAAACCAAAAAACAACAAAAAAAAACTCTGAGAAAATAAAGTTCCTCCCTTAGTCCCTGTAGGGTTGCAGAAGGCAGAAGGCAGCCTGCATTCTTGAACAAATCTGCAAGTAAGTACAGTCCCTTTAATGACTGACAACAGCCCAGGAACAGGCCGACTATTCCAGCAAAGCATAAATTCCATTTCCTGGAGCTCTAGAAAACAAGCTCAGGGAAACACACTGTGAATGTCAATCCACCCTCATGCTTTGAAGACAAACTCACTAATATCCAACTGGGTTATGCCAACTTGTGTCTTATAGTTTCACACTCTCCTGAAGTCTTCCACGAAGTGCAAAAACTGAATGGAAATGGATTCTGCCCTAAGGAGATCACCACACATGAAGAATTTTGGTATATACTTTGGGGAAACTGATGTATTTTTCCGAATGGGTATTTTATTTTCTTATTTTCATTTCTTCAATCCTACATATTACAGGAAAACTTAAAACTAGCAAAGACGTATGCAGGACTTTTATTACTTAATAGTTGTAAGGTTAATAATAATGGGCGATGCCTATATTTAATATGTGAATGAGGCTGTGATATCCAAGTTAAATATCTTTAATTCATATTATTTTTCTTGTGAACCTGCAAAAAAACATTTCAACCAGAAAATATTCAAACCATGATCAGTACTGATTCTGGACTGTGATAATTAAAAATTATGCACATCTAAAGAATACCTGCCAACACTGACAGGAAGAGAAACATCTGGAATCATGATACACCAGCTATGATGAAGAAATATGACATTGGTGCACATGCTTAACTTCTTTGCTGCCCATGCACTAAAGAGCAAGTCTATATACTGAGATACCAGGAAACACTGAATTCTGTGTATTTTACTTACATACAGTGAAAGAAGGAGTGCTTGGTTTAAGTAAGCAGGCACCAGCAGCTCAGATCAGCATTTGCTTGGACTCATTTGTTTTGCCATCCATTCTTTTGACAGCGGTTTTTATATTCATGATTTGCAGTTTATAGTACTTTGTTTAGGTACACATACCTTCTACTGATCCCAAAACTTCAAAGATAATATCATTTTGTCCAGATGTATATGGGCTTGAACTGAAAGCTGGGAAGTAGCAAGGAGAGAGAGTGGCAGAGTCAACTACGGACAGGCTGATTTAATACCATTACAAAAGAGGATCATGATTGAAAAGAGTGAATAAGATTGAAAGAATGTAAATATCTGATACCAGGCTTGATTTCAATTTGTAGTTCAGCTATTTTCCAAAAGCCTGTCCCTTGATGAGTAAGCCCTGAAACATACTGGTTTGCAAGCCCTTTCCACAAGCTGTGGAGTAACTCTTCTCTAACAGGGAGGATGTCCTGGGTATTGCAGGAGTCACAGACACTTGCACACAAATAGTGTGTAGGTATGTAGGGCCACGTGCACGTAAGTCCTGACTAGCAAAAGGTAATACAAATACATTAGCAAATTACAAGTGTTAATATACAATTAATAAGATTTTTATTTCTACCATTTTTGGCTTGTTAGAAAATGGTAACTGATGCCTATTGTGCTTACTACACAGAACTGCCACAGAGAAGATATTAAAGCATATAATAATATTTTAAATTATCTTAAGAGCATTAAATAACTTAAAGGTTTGAAGTACATGTATCAGCTAACACATTATATATATATATATATATACACACACACACACACACATATATATATATATATATATATATACACATACATATACATATTTTAAAATACTGAGTCTGAGTTACAGACTAGAGAAACTGAATATTAGTAGAATTTTGTGTTCCAAAATGCACACCAGATATTGCAGAGGATTAAAGCCTGTTGATAATAAGTGCTACTACATCCTTCCTTGCCTACAAATTTTTGGAAATCTCTCTCATGACCATCGTACTTTTCAGAGTCCTTCATATTGTTTCATTCTGTCCTGCCCTTGAATTTTGCAGAAAATTTTCCCAAGTGAACCGGTTAAAGTACCAAAAATCTTTTCTTGTATCTTCTAGGCAATCTGAAATTACGTTGCTTAAAAACAAAAAATATTTCTAGAGTGCAGACAACCACAGTACTTCCTTTTTATCAGTAAAGAACATTACTGAGGACTGGAGATTTTTTAAATTTTGTTTTTATCGGGCTTAAGAAGAAAATTTTGGCGTCACTTGACTGACAGGAGAAGACCCTGCACAATATTGTCTAAAAGAATGCTTAGAACTGACTCATGTGGCCTGATGCCATCCAAAATGAAGGTCATGAATTGCTGTGATAATAGGATTTTTTAAGCCTTGTCGTTCCTTGTCCAGACCTAGCAGCTAACGACAGAGCCTGGCATGTCTTTGGCACTGGTTTCAACAGGGTGTCCCAAGTCATAGGAGGATTGGCTGTTCTTAACACCGCTGGTGAAACTTCTGCTCCAGAACACAGATTCCACGACAAAGGACCCAGACTTGAAAGATTTTCTCCCACAATAGCCTTACATTACTTATAAGAGTAAAAACATATCGTAGAGAAAAACCTAAAGTACTCTTTGTTTGCAACTGGTTCACAGCTACTTGGTCTTGAGGGCGGCGCTGTGTGAAGGAATTCAGTTTCCATTACATCATAAAAAGACTTGTAATAATGTCCTTTTCATTTCTCCTGTCAGCCACTGTAAATATATCTCATTCACTTCCAAATGCCAAAGCCCACCAGTTGAGAAATGCTACTCTGCTTCCAGAAACACTTGCTGGCCACCGGACTGTAGGAACAGCCAGGTTCTGCTGCACCCACCCTGTGCTCTGCCCTGCCCTGACAGAGGATGCTGTCACTGCTGTGACAATCCGGATTTGGGCCACAGTTTGCATCATCAATAAATAATATCAGTAAAGTGGCAGCTTACCCATAGGACATAAGTATGAGGTCACTGTTACTATGAACCTTTTCATAATGATTATATACATATTTTTTATACACATCTATACAAAAATATAAATTTCTATATCCACCTAATTTTGAAAACCAAATGCTAGGAAGGAGTTAGCAAGCTGCCAGTCACTCAAATCGTCCTGTATGCAGTCATGTCTGGTGCATGGTTTTGGGGATGTTTGGCAGTCAATGAGCTTATGGTCCATCTGCTCACAGGAATATCAACAATGTGCCAGGTTTCTAACTCTATTCTTCAGCTACAGTGTTTATTGTTCAAGTAGATTGTTTTCCTACTACTCAATACTGATTTGTAAACTCTGTCTCTTTTTAGCACTGTTTTCATGAAAATGAAAGGAAACACAAATGACTAACAGGCTTTCCTTCCCTGTACTGCGGTTTAGGGGAGGGCAAGGGGGAGCCCATTATTGTTGGTTACAGCTAATTTACTGAATAAAAGAAGGTTATCCATCTAAATTTGAATATGTAAATATTCAAGTTAGAAACACATATCTCTCTGCTGTGTATTTAATTTCTACTTGCTATGCTCTTCCCCATGCTGCTTTGCATCTCTGTAAGTCTTCAATTATTATCTTTGAATCGGTCACACAGCGTACATCCCGACTGTCACACGGATCTGCATCAAAGTCACACAAATACCCTCATGCCTGTAGTTCAGCTTGACTGTTTCTATGGTTATGACAGATATATTAGTGCTTTTCCTTAATTATTTACCTCGCTATTGACCACTCTGTGATTCAGCCCCTACATTAGACTCTTTACAACAGGGCCTGCTGACATTCACATGAAGACTGATATAGCAATCTATTTTTTCCCCTGAGCTGAGGAAAACTGAAGGCTTGAAGAAACTGTACAATGAACATCAATGCAGCCACAGATAGCTACAGAAACTGATTTAAAGGACACAATAATATGAGACCTATACTACTGTATGCAGGATTTTGTGAGATAAATGTTTTGATGAGCATGGTTCTGGTTTAAGCCATGTAATCACCATATGATACTTTCTGCTGATTTTGCTACATTTCATGTGACATCGTACCCTAATCCTATACTTGGCAGAACAGACACTGTTTTCTTGCATGCCCCTTGAATTTTATGCAAACTGTAGTTCTTAAGCAAAACCAAATATCTGTTTGGAGAATTAAAAACAATTTCCTGTTAATGACACAGAGGTTTATGCTGCTCCAAACCTAGCTAGCCCCATTATCTCATTGTTGGCCTAGCATGACTCACAGAGGTTACATCAAGTAATCAGCCTAACTCTTACACAATAGCCAAGCTCTTAAGATTTCTTGCTATGTTCACTGCAGTGCACAACATCAGCATCCAATTCATTCAGCATGTCAATCCAACACAATTATTTTGCACCAGGTGCCATCAGCATCTATTCATTGTGACACAGTACATTTTAGAGGAAAACCCTTCTTCAAGAAAAAGAATGGAAGCTGCAGAAAGAGGCATTTCCACACTATTTCATTTGCCACAGCTCACTCAGTGCAGTGTGGCACGGTCACCTTCCTTTCTGAGAGGCCAATGCACTAACAAAACAGAGAACTGTGCTTCTGATCTTCATCCTTGCACTTCCACCCTCAGCCTCCAGTGCCTTTTGGGAGCAGGTGGTGAGTACCAACTTTTGGTTGCTTCAGCTCATTAGAGCACCCATTCCTACTCCAAGACATGTAATTCAGAACAGCATTGCAAAAACGGGACCATAGGTGAAATATCATCCCCTCCTCTTTATTGTGCAAACTGAATGCTGTGGATATCCGAGACACTTCCATCTCTTCATCCTTCTGCAGTGACACTACCTTAGAATATACAGGTAAACCAAAGAACTGGATGGATCTGACTTTACATCTACTGAAATATGCACAGAGCCCTGAGGGAACTTGGTCTGCCTGTTGAGGCACAGGCAGTAGGGAAATGGTGAGTGTAGAGTGTATTATGAATGTAGAATCATGAAGTGAACAGGATGCACAAGCATTTACTTGTGAGCAGACTGAGTCCAGAAAAGAGATCCTCACTAGAAGCACTGGGGATAACTGGAGCAGGGAGGAGATCAATATCCATGATGGGAGACGTGTGAGAAAAGGAGAGAAACATGCTGGACAGAACACCCAAAGTACTGCAGAAGTGCCCTGCAGAACAAATGAGGCACTAAACCTACTGAAATGACAGAGAGAAGCACTAAGTAAGAACAACCTCTAATTCATTAAAAGCAAAACATAAAGGAAGGATGGCCTACTTGTTTAAATGATGATAAATATCATCTTAAACTTCCCCTTTGCCCCAAAACACATCAGACAGGAAAATCCAGCAGGGAATCTGCAGGCTGGAGCATGGGGACTGCTTAGCAATGCAGTGAGGGCCAGGAACACAGGGACATCACATTCAACTCAAAAGGATAAGAAGAATTTGGAATGACATAAATAATTACTTAAACTGGAGTCTAGCCTGCTATAAAGACCTTCAAGAGGCTGAACATCAGGTACAGAAGAAGACTGGCAAGGTTACATATTGAAGTTCTGAGACCACAAAGAGAAAATGCGCAGCAGAGGAAGAAGGCAAAGCCACACAAGAGGCTAAGCTAAATAACAAGAAATTTCAAGTGAATTAAGAACATGAGGTCAACAAAGGAGATGGCATGACAGTCCTCTAAGAGGTAGGAACTATAATTTATTCACCAGAAGATGAAAAAGGCAATAATTCAGTGTGCTAGAGCCAAGAATCCAAGTGTGAAGTTTAAAAACTACACATTCTGTCAAAGGAACTTGAAAGAGACATAGAGCACCAGGTTAAAACACAAAATGGGGCAAATTACTTGGAGAAAATCTACTAGAACATCTCTGTTTTTAACCAAAACCTTAGCTGTAACACAAGGCTGTGAAGAAAGTGATGATGGGGATGAGATTTAAATAAAAGCTGAAAATAAAGCTCTAAGTTCCTAATGGGAAAAAAAGAGAAAAAATTAAAATAAATGCACAAATTAAGCATTGCAATGGAGGTCACTGGTTGGAAGAATTTTTCACTATTAAAAGGATTAAGTAAACAAAAAAAATATCTCTGCTGTAAAGAATATATGGTAAAAGTAAAGTTTCCACCAACTACTGCAGAGTTATATGAATAGTGAAGAGATTCATGCAATGGCATAATATTTAAAATAATAACTACCAGGAAGGCAAAGTGGCCTGAAAATCCAGTCATGGTATTTCTCTGGTATGCAGAAATTTAGCACAGTTGGATCTCTCCAGTAATCCTAAACTGACATGACCAGATATTTTTCAGAAAAAGATCTGTAGTGTACAGAAAATCCCAATATGGAATTACAAACTCAGGTCCCTGTGGCTTGATCCATACTTCAAGAATGCATTTATTAATGTCCCATCTGCCAAAGGAATCCTTTTCCCATATTTCCTCTATTTTTAAGAATAAAACACATAAAACCCCCATGCCTTCAAGCCTGAGAATAGGAAAAAAATCTGGAAAGGATTCTTATACATAGGCTAAGTACCATAATGATTCTATGAGCACTTTTTCACTAAAAAAAATCCCTTTTGCTTAGCTCCTCAGGAAAACACAAGTCTTCTTCAAGTAACAGAAATCCAAATAATAATAATTTTTCTTTTCCAGAAATCTATATTCACAACTTTAAAAGGTAATAATATTGAAGACCTCACAATATACATTCAGAGACACACCCACAAAAAAACCTATCACCTTTCCTGATTTAGAAGCCAACAGATTTTGCATAGGATAAAATAAATAAAGGCTAAGAAATAAAATGGGGAATCATTCAATTAGTTTTAGCTTTCCATTGCAGCAGCTAAAGGAAATTCTGATCAATACAGTGAACATCCAGCTTCCTAAACATAAAGCACATTTCATACAAAGCTGAACATTTTTCTCCTTGTCATACAGAATTATCTTAATTATTGTTTCAAGGAATAGCTTTACATAGAATCATCTAGGAGTCCAAAATGCTGCTCAGAAACTCATCACTGGAATAATTTATGATTTTTTCTTCCTAACTTCTTGGGCTTGTTTGATATGCTTGCCATTTCTCTCTGACAGGGAGGTCGATTAAATCACATTTATATTGTAAACGTATGCATTGCTTTTTACCCTAGGCGGTGGATGAAGAGATACAGAGCCCCATGGGAAAAGCAAGCCAATCCACTTTCATATTGCAAATTTCTGCTGTTCGGAAGAAATGAATGGTTGCCAGGGAGAGCTGGGAATTACTCGAGGATGCAAAATGTTATTTTAGAATCCTTTTGAGAGAGGTTTTTTCTCTCCCCCACCTCACCATTTTCACATCTTCTGCTAATGCAGCTCACAGCAGTTTCTATGAAAACACTGAAGGAATGCACTTCACCAGCATTCTTCAGAGGATCTGTATAAATCAGGCTTTAACTCTGCCTGCATAAAGCAAGCCACTTCTTTACTTTCAAAGGGAGAAGGGAGAAAGGATTTGTAACATTTTCCAAAGCATTATGTCTGCCAAAGATCATTTGAGATGAGGAAGGTCACCACATGTTTTTGAACTAAAAGAAAGTGCTAAAAATGGGGAGGGTAAAGGTCATTGCTTAGGGCCATGGAAAAATGAGGCTGCAGTATCATTAACCTAACAGAACTAATTAGGAAACATTCAGCTTTTATAAATTATGCAAAGCACTCAATTTACACTTTTTCAGATTTCTACCATAACAGAGATAATTAGGAAACATTTACAGCAACAGTGGAACCTAATAAAGCAACCCTTTCATACCAGGACACCTTCCCATTAATACTTTCATATCTCCAATAGTGAGAAATAAGTATTATTACCTGAAAAAGCTTCATGGAAATCATTTCATCTGTGACCAAAGACCAACATGATCATGTTGGTATTTCCCTTTCACTTGAGGCGAAAGCAAAGACTCAATCAACTCAACTAAGTAAATAACTGACTCTTTGTAGTTGTAAGGGCTTCTTGCTAGTTTAATTATAACAGAAAATTAGCTTGTATGATTTAACCTTAAGAATATAAACCTTGCCATTCAGGGATTATGTAAACTCAGGGTCAAATCCTTACTGTGGAGTCCATTCCCACTTAGTACCCCTGAAACACTGGAGAGATTTGACATTTCAATGGTAAATTTAACAGCACGGAGTATTCTGAAATATCAGCTGGGTTCTCTGATTAATTTTTACAGGACTTACATTGACTAAGTATTTTAAAAAAGGTGCTCTAACAAAAAAACCTGAACTTAAGAACACTAAGCAAAGAATGACATTTTTACAAATACAAAATATTAAAGTTATTTATCTCTACACATCCTGTATTTGTTTTCAAAACATAGTTTGTAAAGCTAACCAGATCATTTTCTTCCTCTCATTAGAGAGAAAGAGACAGAGAATAAAATATAAAATACGGTGGAAAAGAATGGGGGCTGAAATCAACCTGGGGAAGAATGGGGAATTGGATAAGAGGAAAGGGCAGGTAGGGACAAAAGTCTCATTAAAATCTAAAGTTATAAGAATTTAACCACCTCTAGTATTTCAAGGGGTTAAGGAGATAAGCAAATGCACTCCTGCCTTCCGACCTTCTGTTTGTAAGCTCTAATGAGTGACTTACAGTGAGATTCAAATAAGTCAGTGGAAAGATTCCCTGCACTCATCTTTAGATGTTCTGTATGGCATAAATCCTGATTTGGCTGTAAGATTTTGATGACAATACAAAGGACTTAACATAAAATCACAGAAATTCAGCTCGCGAGCTGGGGGAGATAAAGACCAAGAATGAATTTTGGCACACTACAGCTTTCAGAAAAAGTGCAGAACATTACTCAGCAAGTTTTCTTGCATATCATTCATCATTTTCCCTCCCATGAACTGCACGGTCAGAATATACACCATATGACTAGAACATCTATGAATGTTTCTGATATTTTTCCTCTTCACCAAAAATTAGGTTTTCACAAAAATATTTTGAAAACTCCTACGTTTCTGCTATTGACATAATTCCAATATTGACCAGCTCTAAAGAAAAATAACTCTTGAAACCTTTTTACAATATCACTGTATAAATTTTCTGCCATGAATCAGAATTAAATAAACACAGCTTTTTTTCATCACCCACATTTATCCAGTTATAGCAAAGGCCTCGCATTCCAGTGTTCCAGTCTCAAAGCAGCAGATCAACCTCTCAGGCAGGTACACTGCACTCCCTGATGCATGGGGGAGTTTGCTCAAGTGGTGTGTATAAAAACCAGCTGACACCAAATGATATCTAAAGAGTTTTAACCCAAATACTAACATTTTCCTTACTAGAACTATCAACTCACTAATATTTATTTCATTTTGTGTTTGTTGTCTTAATTCTATTTATACCAAGTACTCCTGCTGTATGAATCTCTTGCTGTTCCCACATTAGAGTTTAGTTCATGATTTTACATGGTTTAGTGCTACTTGCACCATAAATGACAGGAAAGCAAGAATTTATAATATACCATTCAAAACATGAAGAAAATCTACAACAGTATAATTCAATGTAGTCAGATACTTTTAGTGAAATTAGCATAATGCAGAAAACAAGAAAACATGAGATTATATCTTTGGTTCTGCCACTGACCTGCTTTGTAACCATGAGAAAATAATGATGGCTGCCTAATTTCATTTCCCCTTTTCATCACTTCTTCTTAGGTGCATTAGGCAATAATTATTAATTTTGCCTGAGGGAAATAGGTACAAGCATAATCCTATAATTCAACTAAAAGACAGCATGGGCCTTGAAAGACTAACTACATTTCATGGCACCATTTCTATGCTTTTGTTTACCTGACTGGAAGATATAGGTTAGTCCAACAGTCATTACCTGGTATGCCATGAGAACGCTGCACAGACTGACAGCTATGCTGGACATCAGGATGTGTAGTAATTAATCTCTGGCACAATTTACCCAAACTTACTGGAACTATGGTTTAAAAGACAGCCAACATATTGAAACAAAACAGAGAACAGAGACCCAAAAAAAAGCAGCTGTGAGAAGCGTTTCATTACTTCCATTCACACTAAAGAAAAGACACCTTCCACCGTTGGTATTGGATGCCAGAAAGAAGTGCTGCTCCGTTTCATGAACAGAGAGCACCAGTACAGCTGCCAGAGTTGCTGAGAGAACTTAAAGGGCTTCATTATCTTGGGGCTATCATAAAGGCTGATTGTACAAACTTATTCATATTTTTCCATAAACTGCAAGGAGGTGGAAAAACAATGTTGCAGCTTTGCAGATGGCACACCTTGAAAACTCAGAACCAACAGCCATGTCCGTGCTGCCACTCAGCCGAGTCTTACCTTCAGATTTGTCAGCTGCTCTCAGATCACCCAAGGGCACAGCTGTGGCTACAGCAGAAATGTGTGAATTAATCTGATCTCTCTCTACACCCTAACCCCATCTAGCTTTTATTCCTGATATAACGATAACTATGTCTTCTGTTTGTTCTCCTCTTGTCTCATTCCTTTAAGAGAAGGTGCATGAAGCTCTCCTTGAATACTCACTTTTGTAACTTTAACAACCTACTACTGTCCCAGGCTGACAGAGACACATAATCCAACCCTACCATCCCAAAGATATTCAGTAATAGAGAAATTCCCTCAGCAACTACTTCATAACATTTAGAAGCACTCTGAAGTTGTACAGAAATTTTCTCAAATCTTCCAACATCAGTGGTCTTCGAATAATCTTCTCTAAATTATACATGAGTTCTGTGGCCAGGACTCGAGTCTCATGACCCCAACCATAGACATCTTGAGTAAAAGTATTTTTTTAATAATGCAAATTGATCAATTTGTTTTTCAACTTCAAAAAGCTGAAGACTCAAAACAGTCTTCAAGTAGCCTCCTCCCCTTCATTCAAGAGTTCACCTAGTAATCCTTTTTATCCTGAATTCCAAAAGTAAGTACAACTATATGAATGAGAAGCATTTGCCCACATATATAAAAACTGCCTCGCCAGGTCCCTCAGTAGTACAAATTCACCTGTCCTTCATTTCCAGCTTCTGGGGGAGAGGAACAGATATTGTATCCATTAGAGTCTCATTACGACTCTCACTGCAAGAACAAGACACCCTAATTGTGAGACAGATGAGAAAGACAGCGGCATCCTGTAGCACCGTGA
Source organism: Petroica traversi (assembly GCA_025920805.1). Lineage (NCBI taxonomy): Eukaryota > Metazoa > Chordata > Aves > Passeriformes > Petroicidae > Petroica > Petroica traversi. The sequence continues at coordinate 22,858,709 of JAHLSL010000018.1, read as the reverse complement.
CCTTTGCAACGCTTCACATTTTGACTTACTGACCATTCCATCTGCTTGTTGCACACTGCAGGGAAGAACAGGATAGTCATGCATGACGGGAACTTGGAGGAAAGTTTACCCATTACTGTAAACTGATGGAACCTCACTGCAAGTTTTAGTTCAGTCTAGTCTGGGCTCCTGCTAAACTGCCAGGGCTTACCCTGCATTCTGTTAACAGTGGCAATATGCATTTTTATTGTATCTCTGAGATCAAATTCACAGATCAAGCTTCTTTTGTGAAAAAGCAATGATGGATTGCTGTTCTGGGCAACACTTTGCAAAACATGACAAATCACTTTTAATTCCTTGGATATTCATTATCAAAACACTAATCCATCTGGCATTAAGGAAGGAATAATATTCAGGCCTGTGTTCTTTCCTTGGCAATTTAGTACAAGTCTTGAATAGCTTTTGAGATCTTACTATCAGAAATCTCCAGGAACTTTCATATCACTTAAAATACAAAAATATTGCAGTGTCACTAATGTCTCAGCATTTTTAGAACTTGACTTAAATATTACAGCATGAAGTTCTTCAGATAAGGCTTAGCCTTTCCAATAGCAGTGGCACTTGATAGCATCATTACTCCCCATTGACTCTAGAAACTGTCAAAATTCCTTGGTAAGCAGAAACATTCACACAACTAAAGAAAATAAAAGCCTGAAACAATTGTCAGTCCACATCAGGGAAAATGGGAGAGGGAATCTCTCTCTCCAAGCAGACCTTAATAGTAGCTTCCAGCACCTAAAGGTGGCCTAGAAAAATGTCAGAGAGGGATTTCTGAAAAGGGCATATCAAATAAGAGGGAATGGCTTCAAACTGAAAGAGAGCAAGTTTAGATCAAGCATAGAAAGAAATGTTTCACCCTGTGAGTTGTGGGGCACTGGGAGAGGTTGTCCAGAAAAGTTGTGAATGTCCCATTCCTGAGAGTATTTAAGGGCAGCTTGGATGAACATCTTCCTGGTCTGATCAAATGTGTCCCTGCCCAGGACAGGGGCTTGGAACTGGATAATCTCTAAGGTCCCTTCCAATCCAAGCCATTCTTTGATTCTCTTCAGGAAGTTGTAATTTTAAGGTACAAGTTGTGCCTTACACAAACACTGCTCCAACAATGACCAGAAATATATATATTAAACACGTACATATCTTTTAATAAAACTTCAATTTCTTTTAAGATATGAATGAAGAACTGTGGTAAAAGATAACATATCCAAGATTTACATGCATGTCTGCTTCCTCTAAAGACTGACTGAGCCATGGAAGCAATCTGAGAAGGGTAAACCTCCCCAGATGTGGCCAAGGGCCAAGAACAGGTGGGTTACAGAATTGTAGAAATAGTTTCAAGGAGACAGTCTAGAATAGAAGAAGGGAAAAGAAATACAGCACAGAAGGAAGGAGTTACATATTTAAGAATGCAAAAAGTAACAAATGGAATAAAATTTTACACAAAGTCAAACAGGAAGTCAGTGAAGGGCTGAAAGAATGAGCAGGAGGTGGTTACAGCAGCACAGAAGTTACTCTGAGAAACAGAAATGGAAGCAGAGTTACAGGAAAGCAACTGAATTTGAGATTCTGAATTTAAGATACCAGTGGTCCCAGAAAATATATTCACTATATTGTCAAAACACAAAATTGCTAAAGTGTTATTGGGAAGTCTAGAGGAATATATAAAGCAGGAAAAATTGAAGTTAAAACACTACCTTTCCAAGAATAAATCTAAGAGTACACACATTCATGTGGGAAATCTGATAGAAATTTGATTGTCAAAATAAACAAAAAAAACCCCAAAGCTAAATCCAACAACAGCAAAAACACAACCCCACAAATGGCAACAGCCTGGTATTTTGGCTTCTTAAAGTTTGGTAAAGCTACACCATTCTAATTGGTCTTTGCCTAACTACTATTCAGTATGTAAATAATCCCAGTCATGAGGAATTAATAATTCATAAATCATTACGTTAAAATTAATTTTTCTATGTCTGATTTTCTTTTAAAAAATACATAATACACAGTGGAAATGAAAATGGCTCAAGCTGTTTTACACTGGCTAAATGTATTCATGTTTTATATAGAGCACTCTTTCTCTTTGTATGAGAACTGTTAAGCCTTATTAATATTATTATTTAATAATATTAGTAAAAATTAAACTCCACCATTTAAAAAAACCAGAAACATGTTTCCCTTTGTTTACAGGTAATTAGGTAATTTTAAACCAGCACACAGAGAAAGAAATTAATTAATGGGGGAGGAGGGGACATGATTACTAGAGAGGATTTGATTGGTACTGCATGAGAACTAAGGAACACTGTTATTTCATATATTCCAGTTACACAGCAGTATCTAAAGTACAGAGTACTTGAAATGCACAGATTTTTGCAGTGCATTAACTACCTTTCCTGTGAAATAAACCATCTAAATCCTGTATTACAAAAGAGGAAATGGAGATATTGTAAGGTTTTCACAGAGACTTTTCAAGTACATTTATAAAACAAAATATTGTGAGTCAGTGATGCATCCAGAGCTGAAGTGCAGAAACTCCCAGCACTGAAACAAGATGCAGTGCAGCATCTGCAATTATCTAAGGGATTAGCTCTCATGTTGCACATTTTGTTTCTGTAAAAACCCTTTGATATGTGACCAGTGCTGGAGTATGTGACTTATTGATGCTTAACGTGTAGCAAGTTAAATGTATGTGCAGCTGCTGAGGGCCTCGTGCTGCTTGGCCCTAACTCACAGAATGGATTCAATGCCAGACTTTGTGCTCACCCACAGCTGGCAAAAGGAGCATCCAAATTACCCAAATCAGCTACTCCAACACTTACTAAGAGAAACACATACTGCAGGCTGCAGGACAAATTGAGAGAACCAATCACAAGCAGAACACACTTCTGCAGTAAGGATTTTGGCAAATTCATTAAACACGTGGAATAGTCACTGAGCTGAGAAAACTGAGTGCACAAGAAACACTTTCATACCACTCTAAGATAAAGGACTACAATCATTCATTAGTAAAAGACCAGCCATTTACACACTCCTGGCTCAGACTACATGAAGACTAGATTCCTTCAATTCTTTAAACTCCAGTTCAGAGAAGCATTTAACCATGTACTTAACACGAAGTGCACTCACATGCCAATTCTTATTCATCAAAAACTCACACGTAAAGGTGACAGAGGATTGAATACTTTGGCATTTGAACAGGGTGACCGGGCTGGTCCTGCTCTCTCTGGTGCCTGCCCTGCCCTGGGGATTGGGCAGTTGCACCCAGACCCTTCCTGTCTCTCACCTTTCTTTAACCTTGCTATACTGTGCCAGAAGAGCCCTTTCATTAATATGCTTTGTGGGTCAAAGTATAAACAAATATTCTCAACTTGTCCATTACCTGAGTCCTTAAAGGGAAATCTCCTTCATTCGCTGCAAGAGGCTCTGAGGTAGAAAGACACATTCTTCACATTTGATTTACACACTGAGTAATGGCTTTGACTCTGGTGTGAACAACCAGCAACTCCTGATCACTTAAAGGTGACTTATTGTATGAGGCTTCGATCTTAACACTGGTTTGTTGGTTGCAGGTTTTGGCTTGGGTTTTTTGTTGTTGATTCTTGGTTTGTTTTTTATTGGGTTTTGGAGGTGTTTGGGGGTTTGGGTTTGGTTTTGTTTGGTTTTTTTGTTTGCTTCTTTTTTAATCATTTTGGTTTGGTGTGGGGGAGGTTACCACAAGAAAACAGAAAAATACCTCAGGACTTAAGCCTGGCATTATTCTCTCATTATATAATCACAAGGAGGCATTTATTAGGGTTTTCTTGAAACTGAACTTCTGCAGTTAACCAACATTAAAACCTGGTGCTATCATATTTGAACAAGATACCAATATTTCCACTAAAAATTTCATTTCAAGTACAGTGTGAGAGGATGATCAGTTACATGAAAATACAACCCTACAGAACACCCACATGTGGTCAAATTGAAGTTGAAATTAATTATTATATTAGGTTGTCAGTGAAAGTCCGTGATAAAAGAGATCAGCCCCTACCTGACTACAACCACCCTTCAGGAAGTTGCAGAGAGTGATAAGGTCACCTCTGAGTCTCCTTTTCTCCAGGCTAAACAACCCCATCTCCCTCAATCGTTCCTTGTAGGGCTTGTGCTCCAAGCCCTTCACCAGCCTTGTTGCCCTCCTTCCTTCAGTTTTAGCTTCGTGAAGAACTAGATGAAGCAAAAAAATCTTAAGAAATAAAATGGATGTGCCTCATCTTGATACTGTATGTCATACAGTGCCTTTCATGTAACATTTCCCTATTCCACTATTTAAACGTTTTTTGTGCTAGATCATTCTCAGTAAAGAAAATAAACATCAGGTTTTTCTTGAAAGACCTCTACATTCTTGCTGTGAAATACCTATCAGTCGGTCATACTGATTTAAAGAAATACAGGTAAAGTCACGTCTTGAAAATTTTTCGGCTTTCTACCTCTACTATCTCGTTTCAACTCAATTACAGTGTTTTTCTGAGTAAGAACTTTGCTGTTACAAAATTAGAAATCTAATTTTCAAAATTAGTCAAATAGTACAAGATTACAAATCCAGTTTCAGCTATGGGGGAACACAAACACAGCAGATTTGCAGCATTTTTTTAAAACGGATTTTGCTGTATCAGTACCACAAACTTACCAGTATCTGCAAAAAAAAAAAAAAAAAAGAAAAATCAAATCAGAAGCATCTACAACATTGTATATAATTTTTAAGCTAGTACTTGCTAGCTCCCTAATCCAGAAGGCATTTCTGGAATTCTGATAAGATATTTTAGCTTAGGCATGAACACCTTCTTTTCTAAGGCAACCAAATCCACTTCACACCTTCAGTGCTGACAGACTGCTCACCGATCTCCTGGCACCACAGTTCCCAAGAGAGACTATGTTCAATTGAAGCAGTATCTGAGGATTCCTACCACAGCTATTATTTCCTAGGTGTACCTGGTGGAAGTCTATCAGCATTAGAAAAGTTAATTAGTCAACTGAGAGCTGGAATCTCACCAGGCTAATTTTTGCTGTCAGGGATAATGATAGATTTTTCAAGCCTTAAACCAACAATTGGTGCAAAAGATCAACTCACTAATGATTGTCAATTAGTCGTGTGACTGTTGACTTCATTTTTCTGCCTTTGAAAAACATGTCATACTCATTCAACAACAGCCCACGCCACCTGTATTTTGCAGCTGTGAAAATACAGATATTCCAAATGAATCCCCAGAGACACCAGAGCCAAATGTTTTTCAGTAAACAGTAAAAGCCTTATCATTGTAGTGTTATTAACTATGTTAATTTGTCTAGCAAAGCACAGCGCAGCATTCATAACTGCAGAATAACACAAACAATTCTGACAATAAACTAAGTCGTTCATTGTAATTGCTTATAGCTATCTTCACACAAGGACTAAAAACAAGATTTCACTTAGAAAATTGAAGGTTCCCTCTCAGAGCATTGTCATCTTCAACAGAAATGACTGCATCAAACTAGAGTTTGTATGTTCATAATCTATAATTGTTGCAGCAGCAGAAGTGGTGGGGAGGCTCTAAAAGGAGAGTAACACTTTACAGAAAGCAATTCAGGTAAGAGAAATTTACCTTCCTCCCAAATGAACACAGCCTGTACTTTAGCAAGTATTTCCTTTCACATGAAAGAGCACATTTCAGTAAAAGGGTCCAGAGCATCACCTTGCTGTATAATCTCAACAGCCACAACCCTGGAAGTAATGGGAACTTCTCAAAGTCTTCCTAATAAATAAGCACAAGCTCATCCAAAGTAAATAGAAGGCTCCACTCATACAGCAAATGCTCAAATTGGTATGATTTTTTTTCCCCTCATAATAATTTAAGGTGGGCTTCAAACTGAGTTGTTCGATGGAGAGAGTAGCTCTGCCTCCACTCTCTCCCTGCCATTCCCACATGATTAGCAGAGGCACCAAGTAGTCCTAATAACAGCAATACTTTTACCAAAATCTCTGCTACTAGAAATCAGAATCAAACTGGATTTTACCCTTCCATCACATTTAGTAGGGTAGGTTATTAGCAATATAGACACAAAAATCATACTACAGCATGTAGCTTAACGCTGAACACTGAAAATTTCCTTTTATGTGCAAAACCCCACATTATGGATCCAGGTTCATGCAGAGAACTGTACAAACCCTCCTTGATTCCTAATCTTTTTAGCCCTTTTTATTATCCTACAAGGCCCCCAATAAAAAATCTCAACTACAAGTAGTTTAGCACCCTTTAACAAGTGTTTTAGCCTTGCATGGCAAGGTCAGTCATTTCACATAAAAAGGAACATGTTCTCTTCCATCTCTCCCCGGCTGTTACTGATGGATACAGAAGGTCTGGCTGTGTCCTAAATGCCTTCTGCACTGGCTTTCATGGTCACAAGCACTCTGCCTCAGCCCTTGTTACTCGAAAAAGGAACAGAAAATGCAAGGATCAGCACCTGAAGACACAGCGTGAGGCTGACAGATCTATTTCCCTGATCTTACAGACAGGAATAACAAGTTCCCAAGGGACTGCAGGAGGACCAGTCAGACAAAGCCCTGTGAACAGGCACGCACACCACACGAAGAGCATGAAGCTCTGAAGGTTATTGTAATATACTGCAATGTGCCTTTCAGAAAATTTAGAAAGACTGCTATCCAGGCTCTAGAGAAAGGCAAATATCAATATATGCACAGATCTAGCATGCCTTCCTGAGCTATCTGGACAAAATTACTTTCCTAGAGAACCTGTTCATTATTTTGGAAAGAAGATAATTTTAAGCAGTTTGTTAAAATAAGATCCCTGTGATTTCATTCAGAGAATGAAAATTGGTAAAACTTTTCACTGTATTATAGATGGGAAAACATAGGCCTTGGGAAGCTGAGCAACCAGTTAGGTTCCCCTCATACAACAGTGGTGCTGAAAGGAATTCAGCTGTAACACTAACACGTTTACCATTAAAATCTAAGTAATTTGTATACATAGAAAAATGGTTTAGGGCATAGTTTAATAGTTCAATAAGAAGTTCCATTATCATTCAAATGTTAGGAATTTGTTGGAAAAAAACAATTTAAAATTATCCCAGCCAATAATAATAATAAAATGTTAGATGTTGGGAAAGGGTGTACTTTCAGCTAATTTAATAATTTTAAATGTGCCAGATTTCTCGTGAGACTCTATCTGAGTTTTAAGGTCACAACCTAAGCATATCACATCATAAAAAGCCTTGCCTGTAGAGCCTCAGCAGCCTCAGTCTGTGGGTTTCTCTAATAGCTACTACTTTCCCGTGCCCTTCCAAAATCTCATAATTGTCTTTCCTCAACACTTGTGTCTTCCCCTCTCCTTATATGTTCATCTCTTCTTTCTACCAGTGGTCTTCAACTTTTCCCCTGTATTTTAAGCCCCTGCTCCAGACCTAGCAAGTACTAAAGATTTAGTGAATCAGAATTAAGGAGTGCTTGATATCATCCTGAGTAAAAGATAAAATTTAGAATTAAGAAGGGACAAAAGGTAGTCATCTCAATGCCTAAAACCTGGCATGAGAAAACTCCCTCTGAGAAGCTGTGGACACTCTGTGCAATGCATAACAACATCTAGGAAAAAGAAGATGTAGTCTTTAAGCATAATCTTTGATTCTACCTTTACTGATAATTACTAAGATTCACTCAGTATGAAAATGTAGATAGAAAAAATTCATAAGGATATATCATTTCCAAATTGCATTATTTGGAGCTTAGTATTTGATGAGCAGTTTTTGAGCCTCACCAAATTGCAAGTTTCCCATCAGAAGGGGTTAGGCCTATTTACTTATTTAGTGCAGCTGAATAGATGGTGCAATTTCCTGATTCTGACAGCTGGCACATAGAAAAAAACAACAAAACCCATGACAGATCTAATAAAAATCTCAAGAAGTGATACTGCCCCCTCTTACAAAAAGGCTATGAAGGCTAACCCTCCAAAGATGTTGAAAAGACACTGCTCAATCAGATTGAGAGCTGTGAGTATTTAGCAATTCCAAAAGAAAAAAAACCACAAAATACTCAGATCCCATCACATATCGTGGTCTAGTAATTAATGTACTCTATTTCTGTATGAATTGTCACAAGGAAAGATGATGTTAAAGCAACTTTTAAATTACAATTTTCCCACTTTCCCATATGGAAAAACAATTTTCAATGATCTTAAAATTAGTATTCGGAACGCACAGGCTGGAGTACAACTTCTTCTAATTCAGTTCCTGACTTGAGAGTAAGGAATGACAGGGAGAATCTTCTACCTGGTACTTAATTCTATTCACCAGAATTCCCATGTTGATTTTTTTCACCAATTTTCTTTTTATTCTTTATTTTGTAGAAAGCACACTCCTGGGAGTAGAGACTACATTCTGATTTATGTCCACAGGGAAAAAAACCCGTAATTCCACCTTAACTGGGGATTTCCATCCTTCTTGGGGACTGAAATTAAGTAACCTCCTTTGTATTTTTAAAAACAGGCAAACACAGTAAGCTGGCCAGTAAATAGCAGTGCCAATGCAGTTTGTAATTTACATGTGTATGTTTCAGGAACAAGGCACACTGTAATGAAGCTTTTTTTTTTTTATTTCACATTAAATCTGGAGCTAGGCTAGACAACACATCATATGGGAAGGGGGAAAAGAAAACTTCATGTTACTGGAATTCTGTCTCAGTGGGGGCCGAGAGCTTGACTGTTCTTTGGTTATTGCTATGCTGAGTGCTAAGATGGCTGTTAAATATTTTATCAGCCAAGACTAAAACCAAGAAATGTGCTGAAAACAAGAGTTGAATGATCTCTGTTTTGAGTCTCACATTGTGTAGATACACAAGCAGATTTTTCTTTCCTTTTTTTTTTCCTCCCTGCTTTTTCTATTTTCATTTCTCTCCAATACCTCCCCCCAAAGCAGCTACTCCGAGGGTTTTCTTTTCCACAGCAGCAGCTGTGGTACAGTGCACGTTATCAGGGCTGACAGTTAACCGAAGTAAACATAAGGACACAGCAGCATTAGGGTTGTCAGTCTGAAAATAGAATTTCGTTGTAATTCTCTGCGTGAGGTCTTGGAGCAGCCGATGGCTGAATTAAGAACAGCGCTTTTGCAGATTTTATGGGGCTGATACATGTGACTCTCCTCCCTCCCTCTGCCACACTAGAGGCTTGGATGATGGAAAATCATGCAATTATCTGTGTGTGTATGTATGCAAGCACAACAAAATATTTCTGTTCTCAGGTTCTTGTTTTTCCTTTTTTCTGTCAGCTCTTTTCAATGACTCCCTAACACCACTCATTTAGTTGTAGTGGATGGGCACAACAACTAAGCAATACTCCTTTACCACCTCGCAGCCCACTTCCCCTTTCCCTCCTCCTGCACATACCAGAAAGCCCCTCCTAAAATCCCTTTTCTGCTGTAAACACCAACTTCCAGCTATGAATTTGTCTTTGCTTTCCACTGTGTGGTTTGCACTGTCATCTGCTAACAACAGAGGTTTTACCACCATCTGCAGCGCTGAGCTCTTCCTGCGGTTTCTCTCTGCCATTTCTAAGAATTTGACAAATAAATCACATTTCATCGGCAGATCAAATGAGAAAAACACGGGCCCCGCATTCTGGCTCAGTCTTTGTTTCAGGGCGTTTAAATGACAGATGCGTGTCCCCTAACACACACCAGCGGAACCAGCGAGAGCCCCGGTTCAGGTGTGAGCACAGCACAGGGGGGATCGGCAGCTGGGATTAGCCTGGGTGCAGAGCGCTCTGACTGCCAGAGCCGTCCAGCACTGGGATCCCCGCAGAGTGTGCCTGGACACGGTCCATCTTTGTTTCATAAGGTGGAGCCATTTCCTCAAAAGTACACGGCAGAGAGGAGGGCGCAGTGAGCGCCGCGCTCGGCTGGGTGGTCTCCGCATTGATCAGAGGCGCTGGGCTGGGAAAATGCCCGCGGTGGGGCCGTGTTGGGGACCCTGAGAAATCAGGAGCCATCGATCGCCTCCCGAGCCGCTCCCCGCGCTGCCCGCACCCCGCGCGGGGTTGGCTCCTCGCTGGTTCCGCTGGTGTGTGTTAGGGGACACGCATCTGTCATTT
>JAHLSL010000018.1:22723955-22848167 GCA_025920805.1 Petroica traversi | reverse complement strand
TCCGAGCGCTGCGGGGCCGGCGCGGCCCGGACCTGAGCCGTGTTCGCAGTGACACCTACAGCCGGCGGCCACCGCGGGGAGGCGGAGGGGCTTTTCTTCTCTCTCCGCCCGGGCTCTTCGCGGGCTCTAATTTATTTTAAAGATACACCTCTTCTGAAGATGTAATTGATTTTATTCACCGGAGGAAATACCAGCTTCTCTATCGATTTCTGTATTTGCTGAATTTATTTTGTTTTCTCCTCTGTGTGATACCATAAAATGTTATTAAAAAGGTGGTATACATCAAACAGAAAATTATTTGTTTTCCCCTAGAAAGACTAATTTTTTAAAAACTACCATATTTTAAACATGTCCGCTCGCTGGCAGGGAAAGAGATTATTTAGCATCCACAGCCATTAGCCGGTGCTCGTTAGCAAGTTGTTTATGGGGCTGCAGAGCTCAGGGCAGCAGCTTCTCTGCACCTTCCCTGCATTTACCATTTCTTTTACAGCCTCCCCAGCCTCCCCAGCATTTCACTGGGAAGGTCCAAGCATGTATTCGAATAAGATTTTCAGATGTATTTTAAACAGTAAACAAATTTCCTTAGAGAAACACCTATGAAAACTAACAGTGCTATAAAAAAATAACATTAATAAGGCTCTGCTGAATTAAGTGGGGTTGTGTTTACCTGGGGTTGTGTAAGAGTGTTATACTCCACAATCAAAAACTGATTAGAAATTTGCTCACAGTACAACAGTCGGTAGCATCACTATACTTGAGTAATTGTTCAAGCATTTCTAAGGTGAATCCAACAACAAAAAAAACCCAAACACAATAGATGTCAATTGAAATATTTAGGTACTTCTAATTAGACCAAGCAGAAACTAATCATGCTAACAACTAACATGCATAGTGAAGATGAAATCTAGAGGACATTTAAGGTAAAATTCACTAGAGAGGTGTGAGACCTACAGAATTTTCAAGGAAACAAAAAATGTAAGCTAAGCAGATGTTTTAACATGATGTAACACTGCATAAAGCTGAATTTTTTCAAAAAATGTAAGAAAAACATTTTAAATTTCTTAGATCATATAACCTTGACACTGAACCAGACAGATGCATTTCTTACAGATTTTCTTTAAGGTAATTTCCTCTCCTTTATTTACACTTTGGGATTGTGGTGGTCAGGGTTTTTTTAATCTGATAAAAAATTTCACATTTAATTATGATCATACAGAAAATAAAGGGTATTTGGCCACTATATTGAATGGCCTAATAATCCACTCTTACACTTTGAACAAAATATAGGGGATTAAACAAAAGTGTATTCTGCAGTAAAATAAAATAATGTTTTGTATCAAACAGAAAAATAACTCTTATGATACCTTGTAGTAATGTCATTTTTGCAAAACATTAATTTTTGAAAAAGCCTTTCTTATATTTTAGCTATATGTACACAAAAACAAATACACTTTATATGTGAGATATTTCACAATGAGGTCTAAACCGTAGTTTTTAGGTTTGAACATTCTGTGAGATTCCTGCTGCTTCTGCATGACTTGCTGCAACTCAGATCAGGTGCCTTGTGGCACTGAGACACAGAATACTATTTTCCATGTTTCACTTTAAAAATTGGACTGTTCTTATTAATTTTCTTTTAACTCTCCTACTTTATAATCTGATCTGCATCTAGCAGGGAGTTTAATTCAACAACATTTCTTTTCTTTCTTTTTTTGTTTTTTTTTAATGGAGACTTAGTATCCACATCATCACAGACATGATCTGGTAAATTTAAATGTATACATTACATATTCTAACACAGGTGCAAGAATATTCAGGTTACATGGTTCATGGTTCTTGATGCTTGTTTCCTGTGCATATTTATACCATAGCAGAGCAATACGGGGGCATCCCCTTTGTCTGCTCAGCCTGAGGCTGTACTCTGTAAAATGTGGTCTGCAGTGAAACACCTGAAGTTACTGGAATCTTTCTGAAATACACCTTAGCATTTTTTAAATTCCCAAAAGTTCAAGATTTGTTTCTAAAAACAGCCATTAGCACAAGTGTTTATGAACCCAGATCCTTAACCACCACCTACTGGTGCAGGGCACACACAGAACCAATGTATTTAATACTATGTTGAACTCCAATGTTATTAATTCAAACAGTGTCCAAAGTGTTTAGAAAATACTTTCAAACCATTAAGAACTGCCATTTATAAGACTTTGGAATCTGCAAGTGCTTCATGTAAAAAGCTGTTATGCTTCTATTATCAACACGCCTCAGGACTTAATAAAGCAGGCATTTCAAAACACAGCATGCTGAAATTTGGCATTTTCATTTAGTGCTTACATGTTATTGAACAGAGGGCAATGTAAGAAAGAAAAAGAGAAAAATCTAGCAGGAAGGTCATTTTCAAAATTAAGAATCTGTATTGTTGATGTTGCTGGTCAAAAGGTGCCCCAAACCATGTAAAATTGATTTTGGTTTTCAGCATTAATGATCAAAATCTAGGGCACAGGCTCTGAATTAATGATCAATTGGGTGGAGCTGATTCCATTAACCTCAGGTGCTCATTAATCCCTACAACTACTTCCATCAAGGTCATTAATGCTATTAAAAGCTAAATATTTACCATACAATTATGGGGTTTTGCCTTATGAAAGGCTTTCAGCAGAAATGCTTTGATTTTAGTTGCCTAGGTGCACTTGTTTGGGTCCCAGTGATGTGCCTACAACTTGAAAGAACTCACAAAAATTGTTGCCACATTTTCTTTCCTTGTTGTGATACAAATTAATTTTAGGGATTGTGTCCTGATATACCTAAATTTAGACAAAATGTGCACTTATAGTCGGTACTTGTTATTTATGCTGACTTGCACAGCAGCAGAGCTGGCAAAGACTCACTCAAAGCCATTCTCAGCTGGAAAGCAGGACTGAAATCCCCTTCCAGCTGAGACAAGCCCAGTGCACAAATTTTCTTTCTTTGACTTTTATCTCAAGGAGGTGGCAGGCTGTGGTTTCAGTCCATAATGAGCACCTTTGGCTGCCACCTCCCAAGAACAGAGGTGAGCACTTATGCAGTGAGAACAGCAGGCTCATTTGAAAGGCAGTAACTAGGTGGTGGTCAGAAGGGGTTTTTGGAATTCCTCAGCAGTGCTTCGTGACACATTGCCTGTGATGGCTCTGTGCTAACAGACAAGCCTGATGGCAGGGAGTGAAGATGTCTGCAGCCTCACTGGGTGAGCTCAAAGCTTGAGCTCACACCAGGCCAATCTGACAGGGAGGCCTGGGGAACACTCTAAGTGTTCTTTACTTTACAAACCCATCCTTCCCTGAACACTTCTACACTTATTACTAGACTAAGTGGCATAGCCTTTATATCAGAAAACATAATAGATTCAATATTTAAAGTAAAAACATGAACTAGTTTTGATTTGTGCTGTAATATGAATTCACCTGATGTTTCTTTTTTACAGTTTCATGCTAATTGTCATGAACTGAAATATAACCAAATTCTTCATTTGGCATAGCACAGCATTGTTTTAGCAGCAAAAGGACACAGGCTGGCAATGAGTTAATTAACTGATCCTCTCATCCCTAAGACAAGTCTGCTGTCTATGGTAGGTTTCAAACCGTAAGATTTTGCTCCATCTCCTATAAAAGTAAAATTTTAAATGGCTGGAGTAAAAAAGAATAGCAAGGGTACATGACTACTTTCAATATATGCCCTAAGATATTATTAAATAATGTAAATAATCTTTTTCCTCGCACCATTTGATTCCTATGGTTTGGAGATGCTTATTACACATTTTTCTCATTTATGTTCTGATCACATTAAAATATACTGACTCCAACTTTGCAATTTTCACAGAAAAATCTGTTTAGTCCAAAGACATTTTCTTGTTCTATACCCAGTTGTTGCCCACATATTGTATCTAGTCATACCACGATGCTGATAGCTTAATATCACTAAATACATGGTTGGTTTGCTCAAAATGCCCTTTGCAATTATCGTGTATGAAAGTACTGTGAGATGGCTTTGAATAACACCACTGTCTGTCTTTTGAAAGGGAAACGAGCTTATATTTACCTTCCCAGAAAAGAACACAAAGCATGTAGGAAGTGCACCTGAAATGGAACTCCTTATTCTCAATTCCCGTTCCCTATCAGCAGCACCGTATCATATAAACTCCTTGGTAATTTCTTGCCCTTGCTGCTCTAATTAAAAGGCCTCGTCAAAGTCTGACTCTTTCCATGGCAAGGATCCTTCTTCCATTTCCAACCTAAAATTTATTCCTGATTGACTGCTTTATAACCATTTGTTCCTGTGCCTGTTCTTTACATTAACTAGCTCATCTCTTTCCCCTCTGTGTTTAAACTACCTCCACTTTGTTTGATGTCCAGTCAGCTTCATTGCCCAAAGTTAAATGAGCAATTTTTTTTCAGTCTCTCCTCACAAAGGCTTTTCATTGAGCTCATAGTAATTTTGTGTACCTGTTATAGTTTGAGTTCATCTTCCTGGAATGTGAATGAACAAACTTGCACCCTGTGAAGTCTGACATTATGTTGCACTACTGAACCAACATAATTCAGTGTCAAGTGGATATACTTTATTTCCCAAACTCTAAGACTGTGTTCTTGCTCTCTTCCAGCTGACTCTCATGGGCTGACTCACATGTAAGTCTTGCTCTTCCCCTGCCATTTCCAGCTCAAGGTCTCAGCAATAGTAAAATGTCTATAAACAGAAAAAAAAGAGGTGAGACTCACTACAAAGTCTCCTTGTGATTAGTCCTCCACTGTGTTGAAACCAGTAACTGCCAAAAAAAAATCCAGATCCCAATAAAAAACCCCAAAGCCAATACAATGTTAGCAGTCAAATTCTTGATGCATTCATTGCCCAAGACTCACTGTTCCACACATACACAATAGCAAATGAATCAATATATCTGTATTTCCAGTAACAGGATGCCAATAATCTAAAGCTTAGGCAGATTTATTTTCCAACCAATATAGGTGCTTCAGTGTCTCAAAAAATGAAAAACCCAAACACAAACAACAAAACACCAAACTGATCTCTTAGTTCTGTAAGCCACAATATTTTCTTTTGTATTGAACTGTAAGCCAAATAATGATAATACTTGCCTGTTTCACTGCATACAATGACATTAAGAGCCCTTAATCAGAGAACCTAATTTTCTCAGAGTTTGTTCCTGGCAAAATTACAGCTCTGAAAGAGAAGTTTTATCTATTTGCATCATTTTGGTTACCAACTTGCTTAAGTCCAGCTTAGCTGCATTGTCACAGGTATTTTATCCAGCAAATTAGCTCACTAGGTCAGTGCTTCTCCAAAAATAGATTCACAGTTTTATTTACAGTCTTGAGTTTTGTTACATGACCTTCAATCAATTCAAGTTTGTTTTCTGTACACAAACTACTTCTATCACTAAAACTAACATGGCAAAAGAAATCACCACTGAATTGTCACATGCCACCCTTTGGAGGCATGTGAGGCATGGGAAGTTTTTGGGGTAAAGCAAGCTTGTTTGGTCCTTTGCAAGCTAAATCAAGTCTCATAAGTGATACAGGGAGAAGCAATTTTATCCTAACAGAAAAACTGTCACAGGCTTCTTTCATCTTCAAGCAATGAGTGAGAAAAGCAGCAATTTGTACCCACAACTGGAATCTGTCAGTCACCATTGATTTCCTGTACTCCTTGGGAAGCACCACTGTAGGCAGCATGAGGCTGTGTGGTAACAACCTGACCCCTTTATGTCAAATACAAAATTTAGTTGGTGGGCTGCTCTCAAGTTTTCAGACAAATGAAACTTCTCAGTGTCTCTCTGCAGTCATCCTGTTCACTTCTGGCTAATTCAAACATGAGAATATGCAGTTGAGATTTTCAAATGCTAAAGCAATTATTTAAAACTATAGCTAAGAATATTAAACCTGTCTGCATGTACAGGTGTTTCATTAAAAGTAAAATCTCTGACAAAAAACAACTCAACTTTTCCTTTCTTCAGAGCTTCACAAATATCTCAGCAGTAAAAGCAGTGTTCTAGTTAACAGTGATGTAATTGGGAAGTAATTGCTAATATTTCACACATGCTGCAGAACATTTAGTCCTCCTTCATAAACAAATTAAGGATAAGCAAAGTGACTAAACAGAGAAATACAAACATTCATTCTCATTAGAAACCATAAACAAGGTCTGAGCATGAATGTGATGTCTCCTATGAGAACTCCTCCTGTCTAGAGACAAGATTGCAAAAGAATTCCTCTCTGACAACTATTCAAGAATGTAATGTGCAGAGTACTGTCTTGTTAAAAAACCTTCTAATATCAATTTTGTGTTGCTGTAACATCAAAACAATTCTGTCATTTTTCCACAACTAAACACTTGAAAATGAGGGGAAAATCAAAGTGAGTAATAATAACAATTTTTTCTGACCACACACATTTATAGTGATCACCCTTACAAAAGAAGAAAACAACCTTCTACAAAATTCCAGTGAAAAAGAACTCAGTCTCACTGATTTTTACTTCCCTGAAAAAGCCTTTCTCTACTCCCAGTACCCTTTTTGTCAACGATAGCACAAATTAATTAGTGTATGAGGTAAGATACAGACCAGGATGAAGAAGCACACAGCCATCAGCTTATTGTAGTTTGACTAACAGAGTAACCATCCCCAGAATTTCACCCAATTACATATTATGGAAGCATCTTATGCTACAAGGTATCATTTAACTCTTCATGTTCTTTCTTTATTCTTACATCAGGATGCAGAGACCACCACTAATTTGGAGGAACCATCATACGTAGAGAAGAAAGTAAGTGCCTTCAATACCTTATCATTGAACTGAGCTAGACAAGCAGGTCAGAAAGAAATCTTCAGAGCAATAAGATTCCTTGAATATCTACCAGAAAAAGTGCAATTGGAAAGAATGGATATTTAGATATTGTGAACACAGAACAACATGAGTGGAATATCTGGCAGGGAGTACAAGGGATCCCTATGTAATTGCAAAAAAAAGTAAAAGAATGTAGGAATTTGAATCATTCTCTGTCATGACAGCATCTCTTATCTGTGGGTATTCCACTGCAATTTCAGCAGCTGCCCCCTGAGGATCAGCAATGTCTAGCAGCTTTCAGGAGGAGCTACAACACAGGGGACAAGCAGGAAACAGATTTTTACTTTAAATACCCTGTTCCCTGAGGCACTCCTGAGAGGACAACAACTACATTTATGATACTATAGTTCTCCCTACGCTCACCAGCTACATCCTATTCCCAGTGGAAATTTAATCACTATTTTATGAAGCACAGGATAAGCCACAGAGCATCTCATATCTGTGTCATCTAGGAAGCAGCCCTGTAGACAAGTTTTCAAACAAAATGCTTTATGTCCTTGTCAGCAAGAGCCTTATCATTCCAGTAACACCTTACTTCATACATTCCTCCAGCAGTGAGACTTCAGGTACTGGTGTGGTATAAACACTTCCATTCACCTTCAGTAAAGGCTCAATCTAATCAAATCAGGCTGGCTGGGCTTGGAGTGTTATGTAGTCCAAGCATGCCATGACCTCAGCCAAGAACAGTTTCACAATGATAGCAGCCAGCTTCCTCACCAACTGGGGCTGTATTCCACCAAGATTTATTTATTTATTTTACATCCAGTTAATTTAAGAGTTCCACAGCATGCTCCTGTTCCATTCTAGGGAAAGTTTGCCTTCCTCCAGACTTTCTGAGTGGTTTGAAGGACACATGTCTGGAACATGAACCTTACCAGTAAAGGCTGAAGCAAAGAGGGCATTGAGTACCACTTCTTTTGTATACCCTTTGGTGTAACAGACATGGTCTGTCCAAGCCCTTTCTCTTGAAACCTTTTCTTCACAAGGACAGCTCAATTTGTGAAAAGCAGTCAAGCCATTCAGTAAGGTCTGGAGGAATTTATGTAGGACAACACAAGCTGTGTCTATGCTTTTAAATGGAGCTCACTCCAGAGTACTTTTCTGCTACATCACTTTCCATTGCAATATCTTTTCACACTCACTACTCAGGTCTTTTCAGCTGCTTTGTCCTGACTTCTCAGTGGAGTATCCACTGCCCATATCCTTGACCTGGCCTTCCAGTGATTCCCCTAGCCTGCAGGCTGCTGTCAGTGAGTAATGACTACAGCAGTGCAAAAAGAAAACAGTAGGGAGAGTAAACATGCTCAAATTGCCAGCCAATCCTGACCAGACAAAAAGGGCCTGTATTTGAAATGGAGCAGTTTCTCTGAGCCTTCTCCCTACTAAAAAGCTACACCTCTTCAACATTAGGGGCCCTAAAATATCCATTGCTCTGAATCTCCGCAGCCACTTGCCTGTCACATTTTGGCCATGTGTATTTTCTCTTTTGTGAATCCAAAGCTAGTGATCTGTGCCAGACTGGTTGCCTAAGACACTATAATCCCTTCCATTTGGGCTCCTGATTTTAACATATCTATGACGTAAATGTCCAGATACACATGTGTAAACACACACATATATATTCTAAACATCAGAATCGCATTTCCTGCATCCCAGCTGATCCGTTTTCTCATCAGGAGCACTTGGGATGGCATAGGATGCCAACTAAATTTAGCAGTTTTGAATAGAATAGTGCACTATGACAGTTTTTACACTGTCTCCTATCTTCATGCAATCTCTTATCCTTTTCTGTCATAATCTAGTGGCTCAATGTGTTCTACAGGAAAGAATTTTTTTCACTATTTATCTATGTAGAACCTTTAGTAAGTCCATGTTGCTAAAACTGGGATTCCTTAAAGCACCTTTTCCAGAAATGATAAAATGCTTTTTCTCACAAAACAGGATGTCAAAGACAGAGTAAAAGTAATCACTCTTTGGTCCCCCCAATTTTTTTTTTTTTTTAATTATGCCAGAATTCTCTACCTCTTCTTCATGTGAAGTTTTCTCATATCCTTACACTTCAGCCTCTAATAAACCTTTGCTTTTGTTGTTCATCTTCCACGAAGTTTTTCATAGATAAGCTCAGAATATAAAAGACTATCCATTTTGGCCCCTTTTATTGCCAGAATTAGGCTTAACGAGGCCTCCCTAAGACAAATAATTCTCCTTGATTACAGCATCACAGATACAGAGAGCTGCATATTACAACTCACAGGACCAACCAGACTTTCAGTGGTTCATCTTTGTGTATATATCCATATTGTTGATTACTACACAGTTTTAAATCACAGTTTTCAAACTAAGTTCTCATTTTCACTCCAAGTAATGACCACTAAACCCATAAAGCATTTTACAGGACACTGTCCCTTTTCCTCAAAATTGTAAACTAATTTCACATTTGAAATTTCACATGAGAAGAATTTCACTCGTTTAAAAAAAGTGTCACACATGAGTTTACTCATTATCTGAGCTCCCAAAAGTCAGTCTCAATAAATAACTTTCTGTTTTGGCTTTGAAATTTGCCTAATTTTATAAATTTCATAAATCTGACTGTTGCACTGAATTGATCCTTTTCCCTTGTTATTTTATGTGTTATCATTCCATACCTTCCTGTCATCTCATCCTAAATCAAGCCAGAAACACATTTTCCTTACACAAAACAGATTTTATTCTATCTCTGCATTTAAAATGCTTTCTAAGGAAAGGTGAAGAAAATAAAGCACATATTGATGGTGCAGTGCAGCTAACTCATGTGTTGCATGCTGCTAGTTTTCTATAAGGCATCAGACATTAAAGTTGAACTTTTGCCTGGATCCTGTCATTTGAGATAATCTATTTCTGTTAGGAAACACGTTGGCAGTGGCAGGTGAGGGTCTTTATGGTCTAACTGAAATAACAATCAAGCAAGGCTTTATGGAAAAGCCAAGTATTGACCACAAGAAAAAGGAGAGAAATAGCAGCTTGTGAGGGCTGACAGGAAGCCCAGCTTCCCTTGCCACTTAGTTCTGTGTATGAAAAGGTCAGAATTGCACCGCAGAATTGTTCCAAGCCTTTCAGACAAAATAAATAAATAAATGAAATAAACCACTCTGGTTTTCCTCCCTTCAAGCATTTCAGTTCATTGTTGCTGGTAGATGAAAAATTTACTTGCATTTCTGCTAAGAGACTCTATTATACCTAAATGGTCGCTGACAGGGCCACCCATTATGGCATCGCCTTCTGTGGTTGACAACAAAAGGGGACACAGATGAAGCAACTGGACCAAATCCTAATGTAACTTCTTTCCAAACAGATTCTTTGTTCTGGCTCATTTAAGCATCACCAAGGTCCAAAACATGGCATGACGCCCTTAATTTTCCTCTGTGATGGGGAGCGCCTTACTTATTTTAAGTGACTCTCAGGCTAGGTCATGTTTGTTTGTGGTTAAAAAACTACATCTTGTTATTCCCTCATAACTATTAATAAAATCCCGTCTCTTAACTAGGGATTATTCTCTGCAGGAAAAGGAAACCATTTCCTCTTTTCCCTCCAAGTTATGTTATCCAGCTCAAGTACTGTCAATTAAAACGAGTCTATTCATATAAATGGGACAGATACTGCTCAACAGTGCGCAGTCTCTGTAAGCAAGGGAACCATACACTTGTCGGAAAGAGTTATGGAAAAGAGTAAAGAATTAACACATAAATGTCTTGTAAAATGCAGAAAAAAATTCCTTTACTATAGGTCTTCTCTCTTTTTGGTTTTGGTTTGTTTGAGGCAAGGGTTGTACTTTAAATGCCATCCATCTCCCTACATCAAATTAGCTCTTGTTTAAATGTGTCTCAGTCTACTAAGAAACAAATTAGATATGTGGATAGAAATTACATAAATTAGTTAGATATCTATTATACATATTTGCCTTTTTGTGTGGCAAAATTGCAGCTATTCTGTTTGATGCGTGGTTTCTTTGTTTCACAATACAGAGGCAGCAATCATGAGCCAGGTTCAGAATACACATTTCAATGCAAGTCCATTAGCCATCATTCCCTTACAGAGGGGGAGTGTGTTTACCAGAGCCTTTGTTGTCTTCATAACATTTCTCCAGGCTTTTCATAACCACTTTTTTTAAAAGTTACCTGCTAGAAAAGTCAGCCTTTATAGTTCAATGTCCCAGATCTTTCAGAGCTAAGCAGTTCTGTGACAGGCCTGGTTCCTGATCCCATTAGTTACTAATACCTGCAAAGGAGAGTCTCTGAAAACTAGGCTGCGTGTCTTTGGAGAAGCCAGCTATCTAATGACAGAGGTGTGGAAAGGAATCATTATCATCAAGAGGACCCTAAGTTCACCATAACACACATGAAAATTTTCTTAGCTGATTTTTTTCTATGACTATCACAAGTTTTCAGATACACTGTTTTTGTTTTTTAAAGGTAAGGTAGCACATAGTGAATTGAGGGAAAAATTGTCCCCTATTAGTACTGTTAGGTAGAGAGAAAGGCATTTAACTGAAGGTTGGGCTGCTGTCCCTAGTCATGCTCTTTTATGTTCTAAAGGAAGAATGAAATAAAGCCTAAAGACCTTTACATCTCTCAAAGACCTCTAATTTAAATAAAATACCAAACTCACGTATTTTAGACACTATCAAATTTTTTTTCTGATTTGGTTTTCATGTTTGAATTAAATTCAAATCATTTCAAGAAACGTCTTGAAATTACATTCTACTTAGAAGTACATTTAGATGTCTTTATCTATAAGAAGATACTATAACTTTTCAGCTACTTGAAATTCATAGAACTTCACCAATTGAATCAAAGTGCTAAAACTGGTGGAGTAAGATCAAAATTTCAAAATCAATTCCTACTTCTCATCTGTTAAATTTCACACATGAAGCAGGTTTCCCACTTTGGGCATTGGGAATATAATTCAAGTAATTTACATAATTCATATGCAACAAGGGATGCTCTTGTAAAAACACATGCAGTGAAGGCATGAAGTTTAAGGTCAGAGATATTAGATTTTTATGTTTGGATCTTTCAAACAGCAGTGGTTTATATTTTTCCTGGGCACATCAAACCAGAAAGAAGTATTCACAGTGCAATTACTACCCCGCCCAGAGATTCTCTGTAGCTGCTACACAGCACTGCCCAAGGTACTCAAATGCACAGCACAACAAGCACAACACATACTTAGATCAGTTTTATATGGCTTCTTTTCAGAAATTTTCCCTGCAGAATTCCTTCTTGCAGCAGCTTGTTTCCAGCTAATCAAAGGGTGAGAACACAGCGCCCAACTGCACACCCCAATGCCATCCTCTGCCTGGGGACTCAGCCACAGCTGAAGGACAGGACCCCCATCATATGGAAAAGGCTTTCAGCATGTAGAGAAGGAAATGCTGTTAGACAGACATTTGTGCTTTTGTCTACCTTCCAGAAAAGGACTTGTCAATATAAACATTACGTACCTTGCTGACTAAAGCGTTTCCTTCAAAACCCTTCCCATACCAGCTTACTTTAAAACCATCTCTGATGATGCTATGAAAATGCTGATACAATTTTTGCTGCTTTCAGTATCTTTATATGACCTACTTAAACCTAAAATAACAAACAAGAAGTTAATTTCTTCGCTCATGTTAGTGTTTATGCCATACTTTGCCCAAAACTGAGTAAGCAAACCAGTAGTTCATCTTTTCCTTGCAGTTTGTAGAGAATCAAAATGACATTAATTTCCACTGGAAGCTCTCAATCACAAGCTACTTGGGAACCCTTCCTCTTTTCACCCAATTTTGCAGAAGTCTGTATGCCATTATAAAGTTAGTTAAAAACAAATATTTGACTATTGAAAGTAGTGCCCATTTTCCAGGCTTCCTGCATGCACTGACATGGAGTGCTTGAAACTGTATCCCAGGGCTGCATTAATTATGCATTGCAACAGCTGCCATAGATCCAGCAGTGCCAGCTCTTTAGGATATTTGAGTCATGAATACAGGAGTGACACACTGACAGCACTGTGCCTCCCATCCAGGCTGAGTACAGTCATTAGTTGTGATTCCAGTGCTGCTGCAGAATGCTCTTAAATCTGGATTTAGTCATGTTAGAGCTTCCTCAATGTCAAGGGCTTTGCATTATGTTTCATCTTAAATTTTATCAGAAAATTGTAATGTTCCTATTTCTACACCTGGGAATTTTCAGGGATGCTACTCAGAAAAACAACATCAGAGATGACAAAATCCCTGTCCTTGGAGCACCTTGGATACTGTGAAATGTAGCAGTAGTAGCTGTACAGAAGAGCTTGGGGATAAAGCTGCTTGTGCAGAACACAAAAATTAAAGAAAGGACAGGAAAAAACCTGGCAGACCAACAGAACTGTGTAATAGAATCTTATGTAGGGGGAAAATACTTCTGGTTTTAACCGAAGAGATACAAATATTTTGAATAAGATAGAGGAAGCAGGAGATGAATGCTAAATACATTGACCTGCAGGCAAAGCAGATACTTTTAATGAATTGAATGTAAAATGCTTGAGGTGAAATACATCTTGGAGACCATCAACTGTAATTATTATATTTGTCTTTCCTTATGCTTTAATCCTTCTGCAAGGTGCTGTGATCTGCAGTGACAACAATCTAGTTAGAGGGCCTTGTACATATCAACTAGAAATAAAGGTCTAAAAATAAATTTCCAGAGTTCCACAGCACTTTATTTTTGGAATTCAAATTAAATTCTTCTATCACATACACAAAAAGGAGAGGTTTAGGAGGAGAAAAAGAAAAATAGCAATAATAAGCCTGCAAAAACACAAAAGAATTCTCATCCGTCTGCTGTCTAATCCCTGTAATCCACATAACATTCTATCTTCTACTACCATCCTTTGCAGTGCATTCCTTATTTGGGAACCCCTTTCCAGAGCAGGACACTCACCCCTAGCTGTGGTAGCATCACATCCACAGTATTGCTTTCAAGAGAAGAGGAAGGTGTTTAATTCTCTATTTTTCATTTCCATTTAAATTTCTGTAATTGCTATCCATGAGCAAGTTGGAAGTGTTTTCCTTCAGGAATTGTGAGCATTTGAAAGAAAGATTTGCTGACTCTTAACTGCAACAAGGTATCAGACAAAAAAGGAAGGTAAATTACAAGTTACCATTAAATAACATGTATTTCCCTAAAACTTGTGTGCACACAGCTGGTCTGTACTTCTCTTCCTGTCAAGCAAAGAAGTCTGCTCTCCCATCAGCACCTGCCTTGTGGAGTCGTGTGTTCCCCAGACTCTCAGCTCTATCATCGTGTGTTTCTTGACCCAAGACAGACTTAGGCAAGTCCCAGCTTCACAAATAGCTAGGAGTAGTGACCTCCTCATTATTATTTACTAATTTAGTTCACAACTTTTATTTTTATGAGCAAGAATAGCTAAGATCCAGAAGCTGGACAGCACTTTCATTCATAATAAAAAACATTTAGGCCCTAATCCAAAAAAGCACTTAAGGATGTACATAACTTCACTTACATCAACTTCAGTGGGATTACATGGAGCTGCTGTGCTGGATTTGAGTATCCATAGAATAAATTTATATATATAACCAGCACTGTTGAATTGATCTAATTACTGTGTGTTAATTACTACAATAAACATTTCAGCATTTAAATATTCAGGACTTGCCAGTACAATAGTTTTTGCTGAACTATTCAAGAGAAACAATAAGTCTGCAACTGATTTTCTGATAGCAGATGAGCAGAAATGAGTTGACAACTGTTTACCAATCATTTGGAGTCTGAAATACACAGAGCTGTCTACACAGATCTTCTCCTGAGATGCTTAAAAAGAAAGTGAGACTGATTTTGAAAGAAAATACTTCCCTATACAGAACTTACTCCCTCCCCCACCCCCTCCGAATAGTTTAGAAACAGTTTCTTTTGGTAATTTTACATTTTAAAGTTCTCAATGAGATAACAACATTTCTAGACAACACTACAAGGAAAAATTTAGAAATCAAAGGATGCACCTAGCAAAAAAGGATCTTGTAAACATTTATAAATGTTTCTTTTCAAAGGAGTATTTTTGGTGTATAAAGGCAGGTTAATTAAAACTATTAATCAGTTCATACAGACAAAACAATGGAAGAGAGAACAAAAAAAAGTCTTGTTCTTTGGATTTATTAGGTGTCTGGAAATTTACAGCAAATATAATTTTACACAGGACCACACAGCAAGTAAATTCATCCCTAAAATCTTCAGCTGAACCACTCCAGACCTGGAGACCTTGTTGAGTGAAAATGTGCTGCTGTTACCAGGCTCCTGTTTCAGATGGTCCAAAAGTACAGCAACTGAAAACCTCCAGATTTTTCTCAAAATGCATTAATTAATAATGCATACTCTGGGAATTGCTTCCATTCATATTATTTGATTGTTTTTCATGCTTCACTCACTCTCCCTCCCAGACTTATGTTCAGAAATAAGCTTATATTCTGCTCACTAATTTAAAATCTGAAAGAAATTCCAGAAAAGATAATAGAATTTTTTTCTTCTTCCTTGAATGAGATAAATTAGTTTGAAAAGTCCTAGAGAAGGTGGCTGTTCAAGTAACTACTGTGATTTTTGCATCAGTAATGCAGTGTAGTGTTCAGCAGTGACCAGACTGTGTTTTGGTTCTGGAAAGTACAGGATATCAAGTATTTTAAGTGTCGAACTAGTTGAAGACATATTAACAATATTTTTTAGATTTTTTACTGATATATTATGACAATTTTTGTTATAACAGAAACCTTAAAATGCTTCCAAGCATATTCTTGGAAATATTCTGCAGGCACTGCTTTTGCTGCAGGTTAGCACAGATATGCTCACACTGCCTTCATAAAGATTAGTCCAAGGACTACCTTTACAAGATTCTCAACAGGATGACGCCACTGTGGATGTGTCAAGCGATTTAAATTTCTACATCTGCTTTCAGAAAAGAAACTTGCACCACAAAGCTGATATCCTGCAGGTACAAACTTTCACTTTTGAAAGCTGCTCAGGCACTAGAACTTAAAACCCCACGGGCTTTAGCACCTCGTTGAAACCTTCTCAGCATTTTTAAAAGAAGAGCTGATAATAAAAAAGTAAACAATAACTTCATCCCAACCTAAAGCAATAACCAAGATTCTAAGTTCTAGATATTATTGAAACATATCCCACAGATCACACTGTTTTTGACATGAAATCCTACTTTATATATTACACTATTCACACTAATGGACACTTTTCCTTTCTGAAATGTGCAAACACTGCCATGTCCCTGTTACCACATTTGGCTCATTTTTAACTACATGGATTTCTTGATGGCACCAGGGTAATTCCTTAAAGCAGTCCTAAAACCCTCAGGGCAACTCATTTAACCACAATTATCCAGTTACTGAACTTCTACTTTAGATGTCTGTCTCTTACAAAAGTAAAAGGAAAAAGGAAATCCATATACAAGGACAAAGCCCCACGCCCTGCATTCCCTTTTGTTACATGGGGAGAGACCCAGGCTGAAACCCTGGCATTTTATAGCTGCAGTTTTTTATGGATGAGACCATTGGAAAAATATGCTAACAAAAGGAACATCACATTTGTGCGCTTTGCATTGCAAAGAAGGAATATTATCTCACTTGAATAGTATAGATTTCCTTTATTTTTCATTATTTTATTTTAATAATGGCACAACGAACAAATACAGTACAAAAAGGCAAATACTTATGGCAAACAGCACTGCTGAAATCAAATGTTAGCAGGAATGAACACCTAATACAAAGAGAATTCTCATATTGCATTATAGCTCCTTTAAGAAAAATATTTTTTTATTTTATGTGGTGACCAAAGAGGAGGTCCAATCCTCTTAACCAGCCAAAGCCTCCAGAATTTCTTACTACTGGTAAGATTTCCCTTCCTTAGACCCATCATCTAGTGGCTGCTGGTAATGCAAAGACATTGGAGTGAGAACAGGCAGTTAGGTGAACCAGTTGTTAATTGAGTATCTCTCAAAGCCATCAGTATGACGCAGTATTAAATTCACAAAGCTACAATAACTCAAGTAGTTAAAAGTAATGAAACAAGCAGTGTTCTAGCACCATCAGCTCAGCAAACTTAGTTAACCACTGTGGTTTATACTACGTATTTTGTTATATAAATTGCTGCATATTAAACCACATTAAAAAAAATGAATATAGAAAATACTATAAATTTTCTGAAAACCTGAGCCTGACTTTACTTCTCATGAGTCTATATGAAGTATTTAAAACATGTAAATACAACAGTATTTCCAACAATTTACAACTTGGTACTAACAAGGCAGTAATTGGTTTCTTATTTGCACTAACTCTCCTCAGATTTTCAGAGACAACAAGTATAACAACTCCTCAAAAGAAAAGAACTGATCCACAACTTATCCTGTCTGGCCTACGGGTTTGACATGAGGACTTCTTTCCTATGGAGAAAATATCCCTCCAGTGACTCCCCCACACAGCTCCACTCAGCCCTGGTCTCCAGAAGCAGAGCACAGCCAAACCAGCAGTGCAGAACTAACACCTCAAACCCCACTCCTGAAAACACACGTGGTTAATTCACTATCAGCATTCTCTGCTGGTAACACAGTGCTTGCCACAGGTCATAATATATACAGTCTACCTGGCTTTGCATAATAAGGTCGTGTAAGGGCAGCAGGAGTGAAAACAGGGATATGAAAAGGTAAGAATAAGCTTATTTGTACTTGGAAGACACAACAATACGAGTCCTTCTTCCAGCTTAAGGCAACACCATCACTAACTCCTCTCCATCAGCTTCAATACAGAGGCAAAATATTTAATTTCAAGCTAAGAGCTTTCTAAACCATCAGTGACACATACACATCTTTATATAATGTATCTTGTAGAGATTAACCTGAACCATGATCAGAATGGTCTTGATCTCAGTAAATGCATTCTTAAAGCACTTATAATGTACTGCTTCATCACTGATATTTTTACAAGGTTGTCAAAGAGAAATATAATTTTTCATCCTCCTTTATTTCACTTTACTTCAAGATGTAGTAATTAACAAGAGTCTTTAGATGCTGGCAAAACTATTCCTTTTGAAGTTTCTACATAGCTGTCACCCTGGAGATAAAGGCAGATTATTCAATCTTGACATTATACTGGTGAATTCAAGATAAAAGACTGGATTAGCAACTTCATAACTTCATGCTTAGAAAAAAAATTAGATCACCATGAGGTAATTTTACTTCTAGTTTTGAGGGTTTGTGTAGTTTCTTAAGGATGAAGAGAGGAAGAATATCTTCTCTTGAAAGGGTAAAAAATGAGTTATGTAACATTTAAACATTCCAGTAAAAATATTAAAGTTATCTTTTATTTATAAAATCATACAATACTAGGGTAGCCATCTGGCATGCAAATTATTCCTATCTAAATGATGAGTACTTTTATGTATTCCAACTACACGTCTTCTTTTATAATTTTCTTTTTCCTTCCTTTGTATCTGAAAACCAGGAAATGTGGAACATCAGGAGACTGATTGTCCCAAACCTTTGCACCTAAGATACTGCAAAAACAAACAGCCTGTACACCAAAGAATGCTGCATCCTTTAACTCTTAGGAGGTGTGTACAGTGGAGATCATCTGCAACTGAATGCATCATGTCTTTGTCATGAAACTGGAAACTCTGAGGCTGAGAATCTGAGTTCTGAAGTGGGAGGGAAAATTCATTGCTAACTGCCTTCTATCTCTCCAGTATTTTGGTGCATTCTAAAGGAACAGCATAGAATCCAATTCCTTTGCCCTTGGAATACATACTACTGATCCATTTTGTGGCAAACAGAAAATACATCAGGATACAATTCAGAGATAAAATTTAAGCCTCATAAAGAAACATTTCATGGGCCTGCTTGTTAGAAGTCTCCCAAATAATCAGAGATGCAAGCCTCATCTTGCAACAAACTCAAAAGGCTTTGCGTGGTTCAAAATCTTACCAATGTAGGGTTGCACTATCAGCAAATCAAAATGGCAGAATGAAGCTAGAATGGCTCACCAGAAGTTAAAGGAAGCCTCTTTGGAGCAAGATATTCAGAAAGCTGGGGCTATCATCTTTTAAAAACTGATACAGGATTAAAAGAAGTTTAACTAAACCCCCCAACGTATACCAAAAACAAATTCATACAAAGATTTATTAGAAGGACTCATAGCTGCTCATAAATTATTCTCCACATACATAAGGAACATGAATATTGTAAGATAAACTGTAGGAACACAAATAATAATAGATGATCTGAAGGCCAGGTGATGATCACAACGAAAATGAAGGTTTCAAAGGTGCAGCAAAAAAATCAAAGTCATTTGAATCAGTGCTGATCATGGAAAAGATAAGGATTCCCATGCTGTGGTCCTTAATTTTGGAGGAATTCTAAAGGTCTCTCTAAAATTAAAACACTTCTAAAGAAAGTAAGGAAAAATTAGACAAAGGGTCAAATTTCCAGGACTAGATTATACTCGGCCAAGGATTCAAAAGGAACGCAGTGTGGAAGTTTAATCATTAACAATAACAACCAGCAGTTTCGCTTAAAATTGTTGTAATGCTTAGACTTATAAGATTCGTCAGTAGCAAATTTGACTCCTAGACAAAAGAGGAACCAGGAAGATCCAACTCACGGAAAATGACACAACTTCAGAGAGGAAAAACACCAAAGTACCAATACAAAATGAACATCCAAACATCTGAACAAGTGGAAAGATCATAAAGTACCTATAACATATTCACTTGCCACATTTTTACTCATCCCAGGGCACGTACTTTTGGCCACTGTCAGAGATGAGACAGACTGGCTACAAAAGCACCCCATTAGTCAAAACCAGTAATGAGGTTCTAAAGTCATATTAATGCATCTAATTAAAATTAAATCCCCTTATCCATGAATTTTAAAAAATAAGTCTGACATAGAGACCAGACAACATAGACTAACAGCAATTCTGACATGTAACTGACTAGACTGAGTGAACAAAACTCAATAATAAGCTATGCATATGCTTAATACGCTGCTCAACCCTATGCAATATTTATATTGTAAGTGTAGACTGAGAGTAAAAGTGACCATCTCCATCTCTGTTTGTATAACACACTCACACAGCTTCAGCATCTGATAAAATCTCACAAATTTACCATCTGGTCAGAACAGGTGCTATTTCATTCTTAGCTTATTTCAGTAAATGCCGCAGAAATGGAAACTCAGATAAGCGAACACGTGCAGAACCATCTCTTAGGAGACTTTAACTGTTTGTGGCAGAGGAACCTCCTCAAGCTTGGCTCTGCTGGGACACCACCAGGTTTTTCCAAGGATATGAATCATAATCCCAGCACACTACTACCACCTAATTTAAAGAATTTTGACAGGACAAAAAGAAAAGGTGGAAAGAGCAGGACCTGAGTGGCATCACTTGGTAAACTGAAGTAATACCTCACTACAAATCTCTAAAAGATCTTCATTTCTAACCTTATAAAATAATTAAAAAGCCTTCATGACCAAAGAATATTTATTTCTGTAATAATTACCTATTTTAAAGTATTTCTTTAATATGACTTTTTTAGCACAGGAGTAAATTTTCCCTCAAAAAGTCATTTACATCGCAGTTAAACACCATCTTCCAGGTTATTTACAATCAAAACACTGGTCTTGTGAAATCATAATTATCTCACTCCTTTTTAATGGATTAATTAGAATGTGATCACTGTTCCGCTGAATTCAGAAGCTTTTTTTTTTAACTAGAAAATATACCATAATCTTCAAAGATATGGAAACCTGGGGAGCAGTGCACCACTTAAAGAAAATCCTTTTAGATGAAGTGTTTCAAGAGCAAAGCCAGAAAAATCTGCAGTTCTGCGGGAATAGATGGGTATTTGCTGAGCTATGATTGTTAAGCGTATTTTTATCACAGTAAAAAGAAATAAACACTTGATAAAATTTATTTTGAAGACAATCATTTAGCATGAAATTTGACTGCACCTGTGTTTTATTCTTTTCCTCCCCACACAGCTCAACAGTTCATTTACATTTGATAAATAAGGTCTTACAATACTGCACACTTTGACTTCCATTTCCTATAAAAAGGTATTTTAAAACCAAGCCTTTGTCCAATTAATTAATAGAACAATTGCATTGCACTAAACCTGCTCTTTTTTTTCTTTTTGGCTTTTCCTACATGCTAGTTGCAGTGACACATCAAAAAGGCAGATGTATTTCTCTGTTGCAGTTCTGTTTAGTGCATATTTAAGGTGACTTTTTTTACCTTAAATATCCCATAGTAATTTGTAACCCTGAAAAATAAAGTCTGAGAGAAAAACAGGTGTAGAATGTACACGTTTCTTTTGCAAGTCTTTACTCAAAAAAAATTGAGTAAAGACAGTGTGAAATGCAGGACCTACTTAAAGGAATTTTCAAAATCTGAATTTAATGAACTTGGCCCATTTTAAAGTTAAAAAAAACTAAGCAAATCATCTCTCAGTTGATCAAACTAGATTCATACATTTTAAATCCTCGTATCTATATGAGAACTCACAGAGCACTGAAGTTGCCAGCAGGTCTCAGCTGATTCCAGAACAGAACGGTGAGGGCCAGGTACTTGAGTATACCCACTCAGCCTGTTTAAAGAAATTTTTACTGTTTTACTGGTTGTCCCAAAGTTAGTATCAAGTATCTGTGAATTCTTAAGCCTCAATGAACTCATGTCTGCTCGGTGTGAAGTATTATCACTCTACCATTACTTAGCTACAAAGAAACAGCTCTAAGATTTATGGCTACTTCAGATTACAAGGATTGAAGACCTCTGGAGGCTGCTGGTGTAGGACTTGGAGTGAATTGAGCACAAGCCACACTGCACACAAGGCACTCTGTCAGATCTGCTGTGAGATCATTTCTGTACTATCAGCTTCAACAAAAAGCCAAGACTGTGAACCAAGGGGAGGCTCAGCTACCTCCTTTTCCCCATCAGATCAGACCAAGGCAAATTTTCCAGGGTTAAAAGCAAATTCTGTACTTCTGGTGCCTCTGCTTTGCCTATTCTGTCATCCAGTGAATTGTTTTGTTTACATTTCTGTGCATCTTGCCCATTTCATCAGTAGTGATTTCTTTTCTGAAGTCCTGAAAAGGAAGGTCACCCCCGTAACAGGAAAATTATCAACATTATAACATACAAATTATTTTTAGAGTACCCTTAAAAGGAAAAGGAAGAAAGGAATACCAGAAAAAAATGTCCTTCTACAAAGTATGTGTCCTTATATTCTTTAACTTGACATGTTAATGAAATTACTGGCAGGCAGTGGTTATCTGTTACTGTCACATGATAGCATCCAGCAGAAATGAAAGAGATGGCTTAGTACTGTTTTTAAATGTTTAAAATAAATTCATAAGAAGCAGGTGTCAAATTATAAAATCAATCAGAAAATTTATGTGTTTTTCTGAAGATTTATTAGTATAAAAGCAAACACTTATGAGAACCTAATATTATTTCTGTGGCATTAAAAAAAATTAAGATATTGTAGAAAATAAAAGATAAGTACTTCCAAATATGGAAGTACTTAGCATTTTAAAGTGCTATACAGCATGTGAAGAACCTCTCATCTCTAAGTGCATCATTCTTATCCACTGGGTTAACTTGAGCTGCTGCTATGTTGTCAGTGAGTCTACAAAGACAAGGGCAAGTACTACTGCTTCAGTTAAGGATTCATGCTTGAGTTATTGATAGCTCTGATGAAAGGGTTTGGGTTTTCTTCAGGTTTTTTGTTTCTGTTTATATTTAATATATGGGAAGTGTACTTTGCAACCTTACACAATCCTCCAGAGATAACTGAGTACCAAACACATTATTTAAGAAGAAACTCTTCCTGGGAAAGTCTGCCCATAAACACAAAGTTTCCAATGACTTCCATAGGATCAAGTGTTCATTCTTACTATTAACTTTAGACTTGAAATACATCTTAATAAAATTTTTTTTAAAAGGCAGTATTCTAGAAAGCACCAATGTTTCATTGACTTTCCCACAAATGCAAAATGTGAGAGCCAAATAATCCAAGAAATTCCACAATATAAAATTACATGGAGAATTACCATTCCTTTCCATATTCCATTT
The DNA here is from genome assembly GCA_025920805.1 of Petroica traversi. Lineage (NCBI taxonomy): Eukaryota > Metazoa > Chordata > Aves > Passeriformes > Petroicidae > Petroica > Petroica traversi. The sequence continues at coordinate 22,825,139 of JAHLSL010000018.1, read as the reverse complement.
CTAAAACAATCTGACAGCAAGGTTGACCAACCAATGAAACCAATTCAGCCCTTGCTCACAGGAGTTAAATGCCCAAAGAAAAGGCTCCTGCCAAGGCACCCTCATCAAAATGAGCAGCATTCCGTTTGTAGCGAATCTGAGACTCCTGACAGATGAAGGGTTTCTACAAGACATATGAGGTAACCCATAAGGAGATGCAAAAGAGGATAATTACAGAAGGCAAGTCCACAGGTCCTACTCCCAGCAAAGAAATTGCCTGTCACTCCTGTACCCGACCCAGCAGCAGCTGTGTGGCTGGAGACAGGGACTGGGGGTTCACGTGGCACTCAGAAATGTGAACAAATGAGGACCTATTTTCTCCTCGCCCTTGGTAAATCCCATTATCCTTTCGCTCCACTGCCCCAACTTACTTCCCAGAAGAGCCAGTTTCAGAAACTTAAACAGCCTCTGTGGTTTCCATAAAAACTGAAATAATTGATAAAAATTAATTCCCTTTAGCCAGAAGGGGTTTTTTTGGAACACATTGCGGAGAGGGGAGAAGGGGATTTTCCCATGCTGTCAAAATATTTTGACATATTCCAGATTAAAATAGGTCAAATTCTTGGTTAGCAGCAACCTTCTATTTTCAGTTTGCTTTGAAATGCTTCTCTAAACAGAATTGCTCTCTACCGTCCATCTCTACCCTCCTGCAGTTTATGGGATGATGCTGGACTCATCTTGTTGTGACCTCCAGCAGCCCTTACAAGAGCCAAGAAACAGCAGCAAGCTGTCACTTCTCACAACACTCACACATGGCCACGCACTGCAGAGAATTAGCTAGGAGAGATTAGTCTGATTGCAGCTGGGGCAGAGGAGAAAACTGAAGTCATCTGCTGTTAGTAGTAGAGGCACAGTGACAAAAGTATTAATTCCTTTTTTCAATTACTTTTTTGCTAATGGGTGAGTTCACTCATAAGTTCAACTCTCGTTATTTTGATTTTTTTTTAATTGGTAGTTTAAAGTAGAACTAGGTAGCTGGGTAAATTAATACTGCCTCTACGCAGAAAGAATGCCAGTATTCATCTAGGAGCTGTAGCTAACTGCAGCACGTTTATATTATATGGAGCTGAAACAGTTCAGTAGAACTACAGGCAGCTTCTAACTGAACTCTACAAGGAAAAACTCAACCAAGATATTACATGCCTACCATCAGTGAAGACATGCAACAGCATACATTAGGAATGTGTTTAAAGTTTAAATCTAATGTAGCCAGATAGATCTGGAAGTCCATTGGCAAAAGCCTGAAGACTGACCCAGTAATGTACATTAAATGGTGCCATTACAAAGAGAGAGCTCACAAGAGCAAAACATTAATCTTGACATGAGCCCAACAGTGGGTGACTTGTCCTACACAGCTGCTCAAGGGGAGGAAGGAGCTTCCTCTTTCATCTCTCCAGCAGAGAAACTAATCAAAACTGCTGTCCTCACACTTCACAGGGTAACTTGCACCAGAATTTATACAGAAAAGAATGCCAGCAACATATACCAAAAAAAGTCTCCAAGCTCTTGGAATTAATACTGGGATTTATTAACAAAACAGGCTCTGGAAACAGACACAAAGCACACCCCTACCTATGGGAAGCAGGGGCTAGATTAAGGTAGATGAAAATATGGTTCCGCTTCACATAACAAAAATAATTAATCAGGGAAATCAGCATCCACCTTTCTGATGGATTACAGCATGTGTGCCCAGCCTGCCATACCCTGAAGAGCCCATGAAGAGGCAATTCTCTTCCCACACACTCTTAGGAGACATCCTGTTGTCCATAAACTGAGGCTTAAGAAAAACTGGTGTTCAAAGGCTGTTTGAGGCTAAAGCTTGCAGTGACGTAGCTCCACCATGCACAAACAGCACAGGCCCTATGACTCTCCCTCCACAGGCAGAGCTACAGCCCAAAAGGCTGCTCGGAATCCCTCCTGGAGCACCTGCTCAAGTAGTGGGGCTCTGCCGTGCCCCCCTGTCCCGGGGATATTAACTGCAGTCTAGGCCACCATAGATATGCTAATGCTGCTAAAACTGAGTGCTCCCAAATGAAACTTTTCCACTCACAAGCATATTGTGTGCTTAAATGCCATGAAAAAATATAAATTGTTCTCCTCAAACCCCAGCAGGTTCTTTAATGACTAAGCTTCACTAATTAGTAACAGCTGTTAATGAAGTGAGCAGGTACAAACCTAACCTCTTCAATTAATGTGTAAGATTCTTAGACTGAACTAAGATGCAAAGGAAAACTGTTTAGAAAAAAGTATGAAAAATAACATTCAAGTGTCAATATTTTTGTTGCTGAGACCATATTATTTCTTCCAACCCCACATATATCAGTGTCTATCAAATGTGGAACCTGTTTGTACTAAAACCTTACCGTTTCCATACAGCTTAGGCAAACAGCCTCCCACTACTTTTTAAAAAACTATTGCATCCTTTGCAAACAAATAAGTCAAGACACAAATATATACAAGGATCCGAATATGGAAGACTGTTAACGGCTGGTTAGCTCTATAATTACATCTTGGGAAAAGTTATGTTGTTTGAAAGGTTGATTTGTCAGAGAAAAAGTTCTATGCCCCAGCAGATCATAGTAAAAATCAGAGCATCATCACTATTTCCATCCTTTTCTACTCAACGTCTTTGCAAACTGCTAAATTGTACTTTCATAAGTACAGACCCAAAAACCCCAAAAATTAAATACAAAAAACATCCTTAAAGGACTTGAGATATCAAAGAGCTCTTCATTTTCCCAAAGATGTTGTGACAGTATTCCAAATACTACAGTCATCTCCATACACCTGTTTTCATTTTAGACTGCACTGGTGGAAAACTCAAGTGTCATGATTATTTACAGAGAATCCCTACACAAGGAGATATAGCTATTTTGAAATGCCCTTCTCAAGGCTGAAATTAAATTATTTTTCTTGTTGTTCCACTAGTGAGGAACTACTCCAAGTCTCCTGTTTATCAAGTTCCCAGTGGTAAGAGAAAATTAAATCAGGGACTTCCACTGTCATCCTGTATAGTAGGTGTTCCATCCAAAATGTTAACTTGCCAATTAAAATAAAAATATTCAAATGAATGCTCAATACAAAGAGTTTGCCTTTAACTATATTCTAAACCTGCTCCACAGAAATACCAAGCAAAATTTTCTGAAATATAAAATGCTGTGGAAACCTCCTGTTTTAAAGAAGCCATAAAAGAAGGAGGAATGCAAGTGAAGGAAAGGAAACACATTCACCAAGTTACTTCCAAATTGTTTGCCTAACCTTGATTACCACCCTTTTTACTGTAGGCAGAATTGTGCAGATGCCTGGTTAGAGCTCTGTAGAGATCCTTTGGGGACTCCTCTGTGATGAAGTGGCAGGTAGGGAGATATGACTGGGGACTAAGGGTTATGTATTTACATATTGGCCTTAAGGATCCCCATTTTAAAATTCTTCATCCCAAGTGGTATTAGTTTTAAACTAATAACCACTTATTATCTTAGGTAATTAAAACTATAGGAACATCATGAGTTATTTAACTAACTATATTAGAAAATAAATCTAGGATTATCCAGAAGAGGGATTTTTCTCTTACAGAGTGTGCCCTAGAAATCTTGACATATAAAAGAAAAACAAACAAAAGAACAGAACAGATTCATCTATATGTAATGATTTACAGTGCTGAGGCAGCTTTGGGGGAAATGTGCACGTCCAAAGAACATTACAACAAAAAAGAAAACAAATAAACCCCCAAGCAGATGGCTGTCTTCATCTTCCTTTAAAAATGAACATTTATTTGGTCTTTGCAATATTTGTGTGTGTGTTTGCCTGCCCAGAGCTTCACGCAAGTTCTCAAGCCCAAATCTGTACAAGCCAGTGGAAAACCCCCATTCTTATGACTGCACTTAGATCATTGCATTGAGATCCAAGTCCATAACTGTTGTCTGGACACAGTTCCTGTACCAACATCTCTGTTTGAATTAGTTCCCCCTTCAGACATTGTGCTCTGTGTAGCTGCAGTTCTGTCAGTACAATCTTGCTTTATACCAGGATATCTGATTCCCACTTCCATTACAGAATACCTTCCCATCCCCTGAGTATTCTCTTTATTATAGGATCTGTAGGCAGAGCAGGGATCTCATACTCTTTCACGTGCAAATAAACCTCAGACGAAGCCCTGAACATTGCAAACACAAGCCCACGTGGTCACATAAGACAGGAAAGAACTCTTGTAACTTCAGAGGACACATTGAGCATGAGCTCAATGTGGTGGTGGCAGAGTAAGAATTGTTGAGACTTCTGGATGCCAGACATTCATTTCAACAAGTTGTCAAGCACCTGCTGAAAAGGGAAAGTGGGTGGAAGCTTGCCTGGAGTTGACTGTAAGAGCCAAAGAGTCAACTACCAAGCAGTACTTTTTACAAAACTGGTGGTTTATTTGCACAATTATGCTCATGCCAATCTAAACTCCACAGTTTGTTTTAAACAAAAGATAGCAACAAGGTATTTCTGGAATAAAAGCTTTCATGGTTTTTCCTTTATTTTTAGTCTTTCCTTATGCCATGCAGATTTCCTGCCAGTTGATATCTTCAGAGTTAAAAGACAGTTCTGATGGCACATATTCCACATGTAAAAAGATTATTGAAATACACTTAGAAATAGTATTTACAGGAAAAAACAACTTTTTTCCCTTGTGCGTTGTTCAACAAGAAGATCTGTCCAGAATAGGCTTTTTTCCCTCCAAATCTTAAAACAGCAGCAGGGAAAAAAACCAACCCACTTTGTGCGATTTACCGATATCTGAGTTTGTGCTCAACAGAAGCACTTCTGAATGTTTTACTGGCATTCTTAAGCTCTAGTAAAGACCTGAAATCCTATTCTTCTTTTGGTCTTTAAGATAAGTCATAAAAATTTGAGGCTCTGCCAGACACCTTCCAGCAAATCTACCTCAGGTTGGTTTAACACTGTCACCCTCTACTGTCTTCCCTGTCCATCTCCAAAAAGTTACTGACCCTGGAGAGCTTTCCCATGCAATAAACCCAACCATAAGCTAAGTAGCCACCTTGACCACTTACAAAATATGGTTGTCTTTCCTTAAAAAAAAATAAAGACTATTTTAAGTTAAGGATGAGAAATTTAGTCATAAACTAAACATAAGTCAAACATAAGTGGTTTTTGTAATGCAAAAATTGACACATCTTCACTATTTCTCAGTTACTTCACCTGATAAGCAGCAAAAACCACAGGCAGTGTCATACAGCAGATTTACATTTCCTTTTGGCATAATTTCCCAGTATACTACACAGCAGCAAAAGAACATCTACTACATATCTAGGAACTGGTGTTACTCAACTAAAAATTATACTGTTGATATTTCAAATGAGGCGTACAATACACCTGCCTAGGCCATAATTTTTAGTCTGTCTGCTCCCCCCACCCTTGTTTGGTTTTCGCATTTTGCATTTGCAGTTGCCAGGCACTTTGGAGATTACCGGCAAATACTGAAATTTGTAAAAGCACTCATTCTTTGCTGGATGCAAGCTAGACAACAACAAATCTTAAATAGTTTCCCCAAAATCACTACAGCACCACAAATACTCATGTCGTTAATATTTCTGTGTGCCATCAACGGCCTGAGTGACTCAGTCTCAAGTGGGTCCAGGTGGTTACATAGTTAATAGAATTTAGGTCCAACATATATCAACCATAAGAAAGATTAAGATTGCAAGATTTCCTTAGGTTGCTTTTGTTAATCCTTCCTGCAAAAATATAAACACAATCCATTTATATATATATATGTCTGTGTGTACATATAATCTATAAATCATTGTACATATGCATTTGAAATGAAATATTGACAATGACTTGTTTACTTTTTAAATTTCATCAGTGTGGAGTTTGAAGATATAACAAGGCTCAGTCACATCCAGAACTTTAGCATAAAAAAACCCCAAAAGAGTAATTTAAGTCTGTCTTGAGTGAAATCATTTTATGAATCTTCTAGATGTTAAGAGGTTTTATATGCTTAAAAAAAAATCATTTCCCAAATGCAGTGCCATGATATTGCCTCTGAGAGCTGAGATAAAGTGATACACATATGCTCAACACATGGATGTGAACGAAGTGGTTACCTTGGCAACAACAACCTTGTAAAAGCTTCCTTCTGCTAAATTAGAATAGTGACTATTGGAGAAAATATGTTTTTTTCTCAGTCAGATCTTGAAAATAAGTTATTATATTTCATTTGTAGATTTTTCAGAGCTGTAGAATTTTTACAGTTAAACTATACCTGCTTTATCTCATGTACATTCAAAGTTCTAATACATAGAACTTTTGTATTATTTGTTTTCTATTGATTTCCAAATTCAATACATTTTTTCCTAAATCCAATAAAGCTACAGCTATATTTGAATAGACTGAGCTGGCCACCATCGTCTGCAGCTGCAGATATTCTACATACAGCAAACGTATACAAAACAAAGATATTTTAGCAGGGTTTATCAAATAGCTTTTTACAATAAAGCTACATATAAGAACCCGTTAGTAAGAAAAATTTTACAACCATTACAAACAGCATTTTCAAAGAGTTCCTGTGTTCCAAGAAACACAGCTTCAACTAAAGGATTTCCACGCTCCCAAATGACTTTTCTGTTTGTGGAAGTCCTGTGCCACATACAGCTAAAGAATGTATGCCTGGGAGCATTCGCCCAGGCCATCCTTTGCCACAAGCAAACATCTTTTTTTTGCTTAGAAGAATCTAAGGAACATTTTTATCGCATGTGCTACAATGTGATAGACAAAATACTTTCAAAAAGCTAACACATTTTTGATTGGTAACAAAAAAACAAAAGTCACAGCTCAGAGTGCCAGAGGAGGAGAGCAAGAAATCTCAAAGACATGGGGAATACTTGATCAGCCATAACTGAGGTATACAGCACTCCCAATTTTTGCACAATGCATACAGGCAAAGCCAGTAAATTCCTGTTCATAAGTTGTATCTTCCTGGGATCCCACAGGTTTCCCAGTGCCTACAGCAGATTGAAAGTTTACAATTAATCCCTAAGATACAAAGTGCACCTATCAATTTGTATTACATTCTGCCTTATAATGGTGTGAAATACTCATTAAGATCTTGCTTTTATTCCGTGTGGCCAGTCACTACGGTAACCTTACATTATTTAGTTACTACTAACTCAGAAATACGTTGAAACTGTATATTAGTATGAACATTCAACCCAGCCCAACTACTTACTAGGCAAAGGATTACCTTTTTATTATATGATAATTTGTATTCAATGCATTCTAAAGCTTTGCATGTGCCTCAGGAAATACTTTCTGAATACAAGTCTAATATGTTAATTACTATCATCTATTAATCACTTAGGTTAAAATTATGGTTAATAAGTCATAAACCAAATAAGTCTCAGGTACATGTATTTGCCAGTATCCTATCAAAACTAGGCAAAGAAAAGGCTGTCATGTCCAGCATGTCCAGTTAAAGTTTGATCCCAGTCACATCAAACAAAGTAATGAACTAGTGAAGACAACAGGCAATTACAATTACAAATCTCTGTCTCTTCCACCTTCAGTTTAATACCCAGCTGCAACCCAGGAGCAATAGTGCACAGAACTAGAAATCTTTCTTTAATTTACAGAGGTACATGGCAATCACTTGGATGACAAATGCTCCAGTTTTGCTCCATTCCCTTCCATGGGAGAGAATCTCACTGTGAACTGCACCAATGGATAGAAAGAACATACATATATCAGACTGTGAGACATACCGACCCAACACTCTCTATAATATACCTTATAATAACAGTAAGAGGCACTCAGGACCTGGATGAGGGATGTCCCTGCTGGAAAAAGCCATCACAGAACAGTTTAATGTCAGTTTAGTCAGTGTCACCCTTTGTTGCCTGTAACAGGACCAATCTATTTGAAGGACCCCACACGCCCAAAAGTCCTCTCTCCTGTAGATGCTTTCAGCCTACATATTTAGAGAAGCCCCTTAACTCAACTTTTGCTTTTTGTGTCCTTTCTCAATAAGCCTGAAACTTGCATCCGTCCTAAATCCAGCCACACCCTTTGCTCACTGATAAAGCCCCACTGGCAGCACTTTTGTTGCCACAGCTCTTTTTGTTGTTAGCAGAATGTACATTTTAGTTTATGACTTGCATTTGCTGGTCATTTGGAAACGACTTCTAAACCTTGCTATGCTGGCATCATTTATTTGAGCAGAAATGCCATTATAGCATCATTTAGCATTAACACCTCTCCCACAGAGTTAACTGTTTGTGACCCCACAAGTCAATTACTGTAATTCCTTTCCAGCAGTGATCTGCTGCTTCTGCTTAGAGACTGGCACACACAGGCCCAATGAAAGATACACTAAACAGGATACAAAGACCATATGCTAATAAATGAATCATTGACTAGGTATCCAAACTGGGGAGAGACAGCTCAAATTAAAATTGCAAGTGCTTCAATAATTTAAAAAAAATCTTCACGGTGTTACAGATGTTTCTTAAAATAATCAATGCTACCAGATTAGAACAGTTTCACATCACAGTACCATAATTAGCTTCAGCATCCTGGTACAATTACATAAGCAACAGCTGCTGAACTACCCCCTGAGCCCTCCAAGGAGCTTCTTGACTTCTATCTGCCTAGAAAGTGGATGGCTTAATGCTTTCCAGCCTCTAAGACACTGCAAAACTTATGTTTTGCCTAATATAAGTATTCCAGTCTCATGGCAAAACATTCATATGGCTGATGGTTTGTATCCATCTTACTCTGTTAGGAAAATAGTCACAAAAGAATGGAGCTAAGTAAAGAGACACCATGTACCTATATTTTTATCCAGAGTCAGCTAAAAAGAATACTGGATCACCAGCTTGCAGACTCCAAATGATATTGCATCTGCTGATTACTGGACCAGAATCTACTCCCTTCCATATGACTTTAAAGTAAATGCAAGAGAAAAGCACACCCATGACCATTGTTCAAATTAGGGATTAATGGTCCACTTCAACACAATCTTACAGGAAGATACTTCTTGTCCTGCATTTTTCTGATTTGGGGTGGACATGACACTCAATATGTAAACCTTTGACCAAATTTTGGATGTAAATCAGTTCCAATAAACTTTGGTGGAAGAGTTTTCTTCTAGAAAATTCAACTAATCTAAGTTACAGTTTCTCTACAATATATCAAATCTGGTACAACTTGGATTCCTAACACATACATTTCTCTGAACTAGTGCTATATGTTGGTTCATATGTTTGTTCAACAGTACATACATGATGTGCCATGTTTCACAACAAGTCATAGAAAAACATACACCAAATGACTTTGCATTGTATCATTTCCTATCAGCTATCTGACGAAATACAGCATTTCCAACTACTGGTAGAGCAAAGTATACAATGTTTCAGCACACTGCTACAGCTGTCCTTTAAAGAAATCCTGATGGTGTGGTTTTCTGGAGCGTGATTTTTGAGCAGAAAGGCCATGCCCACAAATCAGCAGGTAGAAGGACATAAAGCTGTTAATATAAGATTATAACAACTGCCATACTTGATCAAAATAAAGCTCTACCTTATCCAGTGCAGACACAGGAGCATGTGCTGCAAAAATAAAACAAAATTTTAAAAAACCCCAAAATAAGCCAAACAAAAAACCAAAAAAACCCAAACGACAAAAAGTAATGGCATATTTCACATTTAGATTCAAATATAACTTATTGATACATTTAAAAACCCTTTTAGGAGAAAACTGAATTCTCAATTATTACAGTTTATGCCAAACAAGAGCCAGAGGCCCATCTAGTGAACATTTAAGTGGAGCTATTTTTCCTTTCTTATTCTAAGCCGGATCTAAAGAATCTAAAAGGACCAGCTAGGCCTCAGTGAGACAGGAAACCAAGGTGCAGTGAGGTGAACTGATTTGCTCCCTGTCACTTCCCAAATGCATGTCAGAAGCTGTGGACAGAAGCAAGGCCCTCTGAAATCCAAAACAGATTTCTTGGTTGCATTTTGTACCACAGGACTTGAAACACATCTCTGTGAAACTATAAAGGGCATTTGGAGATTACCGGGTCTACAGCATTGTTATTTTTACATAGAGGACTTACAAAACAAAGAAACATGTAAAGCAACTTAATTCAGGAAAAATCTGGATGTTGCTTTTCAAGCCAAACAAAAGAGACTTTGAAATTAATATGCTGCAAGAAGCATAAAAAGAAAGAAAGAAGAGGTATGAGATAAAGTCATTTATATCGCACTGCAGCAACCGTGTGTAGCTCCTTGCTACCACAGATCTGCTTTCCAACAGCAAATAATAAAATTATACTTTTTGTGCTGTTAATTATATGCAAATTAAAATTGGGTTCACATTAATGCAAAGACTTGAATATCCATTTAATCAGATCCTCCCTGCAGGGTCCAATGATAAAAATGACAGAAGACTTGCATTACTAATTCTGAACTTCTCACATCTTGTACCTACTTACCTTGCAAACGAACAGCTACTGTGACACCTGCCTGCTGGGCTGAAGGTTTATGCTGATTAGGTCCTATAGACCTAATGGTAATCCTCCTGAAGGGAAAGTTCAGCTCCCTGAGCACAGAAATCTAAAGAGCAAATCCCTGTAGTAACTGCAATCATTCTGCTGCTGAAATCAACAAGCCCCTAATATTCAAGATCATTGGATAAGTATTGAGGCTGTAGTCTATTCTAACATGCTCCATTGGTGAGGCCACTGATCTGTTGTTTACATCTCACTTCCCTCTCTTAAATCAGCAGGAAAGAGAAGTGTCTCTAAACTGTCTGATTACATCTATCATCTCCATTGAGTTTTCTTTCTTGAAAAAGAGCTGCTGAGTATCTACCCTTTTCTCAATGTCTGTTTTTCTTCTGCTTTCATCTTCACTTCTAATTCTAGCATTGAGAGAAACTTTCCAAGGAATAGAAGGGCAAAAAATCTCCTTGATGTAGATTCTCTGTATTAATAAAAGTGACAAGAGGACCCTTAACCCTGTTTAATAGCTAAAAAGACAAGTGGCAGGGGAAGAAAACAGAAATTTTCACAAATGAGACCATATTCTATTATGCTGCTTCACGTGGTAACAGAATAGACTCATGAATTTTCATCTGACAAGACAGCTGAGATCATTCCCAGGGTCTTACTGCAGAATGCAGATTTGCCTTTCTCCCCACCTCACATGACTGTTCAAATCAGCACCAGTTAGGTCTGGCTTCTCATGAAGTCATACTAATAGGGGAGAAGGATGAAAATATTCCCATCCTGCCCCGTTCAGGCATACTGTTTCCTGGAAAAGGTTGGTAAATACCACCTACTGTGGAATTTACAGCTCCCTTACTGTGAAGCTGCACAGCTTTGCCCCAAACCCCCAGGCAGTCAGTCCTGTTTAGCAGGTAACAGTGACAGAACTGGGCTGGGGAGAGGGCACTGTGCAGCAGGAGTGGCACTTGAAGGGTTAGATATGTGTCCTGGATCCGCTTCCATTCCGCCCAAGACTGCAGACAAACAGCTGATAAGGTGACAGATGGGTGACAGCAGGGAGCCCTGTGCAAGCTCCTGGGTTTGGGTAGGAAGGACTTTTCATGGAGTCAATTGATGCAGAGAAAGTGCACAACCACTGCAAACTCAGTGCCATCTCAGTGCAGCCCTTTTTAGGATCTGGAGTATCTCTGTCTAGAAGGAACTCAGGTACTGTTCTCTTATGAAGACCAATGCAATAAGAAAAGTCTTTTTATGTGATCTGAAAAGATCAAAAAAGCATTTTGTCACACCATTCAGCCTACCTAATGCAGCACATCTGCCTGTAACAGATTCTTCCCTTACTTTTCTTCAAAGCTGTGATATACAGCAAAACTTGGGTTTAAAATATGTTTAATTTCCTTGTTTTAGTGGTTGCTAATCTGGCTATTAAATAAGCACAGAGTATTTTCTTTAAAAATTTCTACAGTGTATTATACATCTTTTGAAATTTCTTTAATTAAACATGCTATAAATGCATAAATATAGACTTGAGAGAGTCTATTGTTTCCTCATTAAAGCAAAATTACAGTATTCCTGCCAAGTATATAATTAGACGAGGCTATCCATGACAACTTTTTAGGTGCCACTGTGCACTCACAAACAGGAATCTTTATTTCATACATTGTTGAACTAAAATGGTATAAGGTCCACTTAGAAGGTTTTTCATTATAATCATTTGGCTACTGCCATGAGAAGCACAGTTGTAGAAGAGCTGTTTTCTTGAAGGAACCTTTTAGTTGTTTTGTTCTTCCAAAAATATGCTGTTTTCTCGGTGCTCCTGATTTTATTCTTTTTATAAGCACAGTTAAATCATTTCAACCTTCTTTATCAGTCATATTGAAGCCACATTTTTATTTAAATTAATATTTAAAGTCTGCTAATGGAAATTATGTTCTCTTCACTGGTTAAACTCATTGACAAGGTCAATTTTACTTGCAAAAGAGATGGTGTTTTCTGCCATCTGTAAACTTAAAAAAATATGTAGAAGACTACAAGACTGCAAGCTCTAAGCTCCTGAAGTATATGGGGACATCTCCTGAAGTATATTGTTTAGACATCTGAAGACAGACTGATGGATTTTTTTCAGAATCTAAACACTTTTGAAAATACAGTGTGCTGAGCACAGACATTCACTACACCAAATATATTTTCAATAGTCACCGAACAAGAGAATTAAGTCACAATTCTGTAGTATGCACCTTTTAAAATCATGTATCTGTCTCATAAGTTTTTTCCTTAACTAACTTAACCAATCATTTCATTTACATTTCGCGAACCAAGGTAAGTTTCTTGAAAAAACCCTAGGTACAAAATTATCCTAAAAGCAGACAATAAACATAGTTCACAATTCTCCAATACCAGAAAATGCAAACATAAACAATATGAATAAATGTATCTTACGTGATGTAATTACTCACATATTTATCTTTAATAGACCCTCTCTATTAACAAAATACATTATTAATTACTACTATAAGATTGCATCTGTTTGCAAATCAGTGTGTTTTAATTGTTTATACCTACCAACAGGACTGAAATTTCTTTAGGAAAATAATTAAGTACAGATTAAAATTAATTATCTAAATACAGGGCTCCTGCCTGCTGACTTAAATCATGATTAAAATTGGTGATTTAAATCAAGCCACCCTACTGCGACTTACCAAAAAAAGTTTTCTGAATTGTAATCAAATAATATGCAGTGTTCAGTATTAATTGGAGTGTTTTATGTTAGCCCTGGTTTCTGGAATGACACATGCAAGCGTTTTCCTAGGACTGAATTCTTAATTTCTCATTTCCCCTTTCATTACAGATGTCAGTTACAGGGCTTTATTGCATAACATGTACAATTTCAATTGTACAGAAAATGCTATAAGATGGAGGGCATGGAACTGCATTGCAAGAGACAGCCTTTCTAAAATAACTGAAATATAAAAAGTGAGGCTGAAGGAGATGCTGTTATGGTGTATCTGTATTAGCAAAATACCTAAAGTGCCCTATAAAAACTCATTGGTTGAGTAACATTAGATAATTTGTGGCCGATTATTCTAAGTCAGATTCCAATAATTTCTAATTGCTAACAAAATAAACCCTTCTGACAGTACCTATGCATGTCTCTTGTCCAACATATATAGTACTTCTAAATGTTACTGTATTTCCCGTCCAAAGAAACACACTATATATTCAGTTTCATGGAACTCTAAATATATGTTTCCCCCCTATTGTCTTTATATAATTCCCAATACAAAGAATATTTAAATCTAATGCTGCCCACTAGCAAGTCTTCAGAAAAACAAACCTTTCTCACAGTCTGTGCATTTTGACTTTCAATCCAGTCATGTTTAAATGAGCTTGCATTTGGGTATCTATCATTTGCATGCAGTTATTAAAGACAGAAAAGGAAGTTTCTTAGGAAAAATAAGATGCAGCCATATCTCCCAAAACAGTGTACTGAGATACTCTCTATTAAGAAAATGTGTCCATTCCCTAAAATCCCTCAGCTGTCTTTGTCAACATTTCAGGAACATTTTTACCACAGATTACCACACCTATTTAGTCATTAGGAGACATCTATTACCAGGGCCAGATGATATCTTGAGATCTCTGATTACAACAATAAGACAGAGAAACTAGTACAGCAAGAAATGTAATTGTATCATATAGCTGACATTTAGAGGATGAAGTTAATAAAAATGATTCTATGCAATTGATGATTTACAGTTTTATCATACTGAAATACATTGCATTGACCTTTGGATCTTTAGTACTGCACAAAAAACAGGGACACAGTTATTATATGTCAATCAAGATTTAGTTGACCAAAAAAATTTTAAAATTAAAAAAATAAATCCACATCTCATGCTATGTCAACCCCCAAAGTCCTGAGAAAGGAATTTGGTTACAATTCTGCCAAATCTCCACATTCTTCAGGGTTCTTCTTGGAGCAGCAAAAGACTGAACATGAGACAAAAAAATATTTTGGCATCATATACCTGTCTCCAGCTAAAGTGATAGCAAACACTATTAGCATATGAACATGTACTTGACTGATATTGTTGAATCTTCATATTTAATTATTTTCCCATTGCTCTGGAAGAAAAAAAATACATATATATATATATATCTCTCCAGTGAAGTGACTCAATTCCCTTCACAATTGCAGTGTCTGCTGGAGGCCAAGTGACAAGCTAATGTGATAGTCAGCGGTGTGTCACTTTGAAGTTAATCAAGCCAATACCTACACCCCAGAAATCTTGGGCTGGACTTCAAAAGATTGTAGAAAAGCAAAAAAAAAAAAAAAGAAAATCAAGAAATCCTGAGGGGAAAAGTATGATGGAGGACAAAGAGTTGCCCATTTAGATAATTATGCAAATGGCCATAGAAGTATGTCTGTGAAACTCCAAGACACTAAAGGCAGAAGCATTCATAGGAATGAATTAACTTGATTTGAAATGCAACAAATCATAAAATTTGCACAGAGATCATGTCTTTCATAATTTAATCAAAAGCTTCCTTGCTCAACATAGTAGTTTTTAAAACTTAAAAACATCCAAGTTAGAGTTACTGTTAGTTCCTATTATTTTATCTCTGCTTGTGTGCTACCTTGGTACAGTTACTTTTAACAGCCAGAAGTTCACTGCCCTAGATGGCAAAGGTCATCCACCTCAGAGCTCACAAGACAAAAACTATAACAATTCCTCAATGAAAAACAAAACAAAACAAAACATGAGTGACAAAAGAAGAAAGCTACAGTGCATGCAATTTCCTCCCTTAGTTTTTCCAAATAAGAAATATCCCAAAATTCTCCAGGGAGAGGTTTCCAAGGTCACAGAGGAACCTGAATAGCTTGGGACACAGATCTGCATGTATCTGATCTGGCTGTATGCCAAGAAAGATTGGATGTCAAAAAAATACATGACATTCTTCTGCATCAGTCCTCATCTCTACTTCCATGAGAGACAGCAACAAAACTGTTTCTTCAGATTTCATTTTGCAGTTTCCAGGGAGGGTCTTGAGTCTCTCTTTTTATTTTTACTGCTTGCTACCTTTCAGGCAACAAACTTCGCTCTCCCTTGCTATTACACTGGCTGTTATCACCTCTGGTTTATATTGCATTTCTCTTCGAGCTCTTGCACCCACCCACTATGGCCTCAATGTATCATCAGCTGCTGGAGTTACTCTTTTATTAGACATGTGCAGTTCACAAAAGGGCTTCTGCACTTGAACAACAACTTCTGAGTTGTTACAATGCAAATAAAAATTGATGTTAGTATTAATCTTCTCAGGACTGAATACTTCCAATGCACAGCTTGAAACTCACACTCCACAGTGTGAATCCACGTGAGAGGACTGCTTGAGTTGCAAGAATGTCATGCTACACCTTGCTAGGCAGCCTTCCCAAAAAGCTTCACACACAAAATAAAAGCCTTGAAACAAAGCTAAGTTGCCAGAGCAGGGTCAGGCAGAGAACTATCACAACTCAGTGACTTATCTGTCCTCATACTGTGAGCTATAAATCAGGAAGAAAGATGAGGAGGTTCTTGGGTTGGTCGTGACAGAAATGGCAAATCTCACAGTTTTTCACCAGCTAATAGAACAGAAAATATTAAAACACAAATGTGTCATTTTAATAAAATATTACTTTAGGTGCATAGCCATTTTGATAATGAATATTAATGAAATTATTTTAAAAATTGATATTAGTCTATAAGCTTTCTTTTTGCAAATAAAGAAACTGACTGAGAATAGTAACAGCTGAGGCTTCAGACACTTGGCCTCTATTCACTGCTGTACAGTTTGGAAAATTTCAGTGGTTGTTGAAGCTAAGAAAATTGGATAAAGGAGGTGCAGGGCAGTCATCAGCCCAGCCCCATGATGCTCTTGCAGGTCTCTTCCTGATCTCCATCCTCTTACCTTACTTGATTTTATCATTATGATCAAAGAACAGGGGCACAGACTGCCTTATACCTCGACCTTCTGAGGGATCTTCCTTCCCTGACTTTGTTGCACTGTAGCTTTAGAGCTTAGGAAGAGACATCTGCTGAACACACAAATCACAGGGAAGCAGCTACCCAGGCCCATGTAGTCTTCTGCCATTTTTATTTTCAACTCAAGCAAGACTAATATGTAGGTTTTTGTAGCTGGGTAATCTTTTGAATCTTGTTCAATGGTATAGAAATCAAACAGAGGGCAAAGTTGTATTTCAGACCAAAAAAAGGACTTGGTAAGAAGGATTTTTTTCACCATTTTGCCTAGTCTTGCTGATAAACACAGACCACTGCACTTGGTGGGATGGTGAATTTATAAGGCTTGGCACACTTTTTGTACTATTAAGGCTTTCACATACACACACAACAAAAATCAAAGTTTTAATCAGGCCATGAGCAGTAGCACAGCCTGCTTCCACTGCACATTTGTCAGACCCACAGAAATTAGAATTGGGACCTACCATTACACCTCTACAGCACTCAAAATGTGCTTGACACTGTGCTGGTTCACAAAATTAAAACCAATTGTCACCACTGCCTGTCAAGTCAGGACATAAGATGAAACATTTCTAATCAGCTTCATTTGACATCAAACACTAAATACCAGGGAAAAATATCCCTTTGGAAAGCTATGTCAGTGAACAAAGTGACAGCATGCAAATTTACCTTAACAAGATGCTCGGAGATGCATTACAGGAAAATTTGAATTAAAAATCAACACCAATAAGAAAGACTTCCAAAAGACTACAAAGTCTTAATGAAACTCAGTGGTAAATGGATACCAAAATTCCATAGGCTCAATAAAAATTTCAGCCAAATTATAATGATGCCAATCTGATGTGGACGTTGGGATCATCATAATACTATAATGTTTCCAAGTGAAACATACATTTTACAGGCATCCTTCAAGTATCACTGTTTGCTCTCTGACTTACTCTTCCCACTCTCTCTGTGGGTACTTGGAGCTTGAACTCAGTTAGATCTTCTGGCTTCATTTTACTATTTTAATGGGGTGATAAATTAAAAGTCAGTGTAGGAATATAATTGATAATAAACTTATGTTTCTCCTAATCATTTTGTTAGGAGAAAAACTCCCACATTTCCATATTTCTCTTGTTCCTAAATATTTTCACTTCAGAATTATCCTTTCAATACTTAAGGATAATTTTCTTTGATAGCTGATATTTAATAGAAATAAGAATAACATGCCTCTGATTTCATACTCAAACAAATTTTATATTGAACCCAGATTCAAACTGTAGAGACATTCATAAGCATTAAAACATAGATTAATGGTTATTGAGTTTCAAAAGTACCTGAACTCTGAAAATCCCTCATGGCATCTATTTGTACTTGGGTTGTCAAATATCTTTCAAAGTCTGGCTTGAATTGATTTTTCTGAAAAACAAAACAATGTTTACAGGTAAACAGAAATTTGATCTGATTTTTAAACCTACTGAAAACCTCATTGTTCTCAGTTAATTGGATCTGCAGACTTATTCAGACAATGAAATAGAGCTTTAGCAGTCACAAGCAAGATTCCTTATTTTGAAGTACTTGACTAGATTTTGGAAGGAGAGGGCAACTAAACAGCTTCACCATCCTATATAATGCTGGATCCGCTACCAGTGGATGTAGGTGTCAAAACAGCTCCCATTTTGAGTGTCTAGTCTGGCTAAGATGACACTTCTATTGCCATGTAGGTAAAGGTGCTGGATGACTCAAGAAAAGGAGAGGATCCCTGACTGGCCTCTGAATGGGAAATAGTCAGAAAAAACCAGCATGGCCTTGTGTTTAGTCCCCCAAGCTACCACTTAAAACTGTGTACACCCACAAAAAAAAAGATAGCAAAGAGGGAAAGGTTCAGTTCAGTGAACATTTTGTATCATCTCTCTGGTGATTTTTTCAGCACACTTAATTCCTTCCTCAGATAATTTGCTTACCCTTGGAATGCAAAGCGACACAGACTTACAGCTAACAGAGCAGTGAGAGCTTCTCTGAAGGCTTGAGTAAATGCTCTGACACAGAACCATGCTGATTTCCAGACAACACTTTGACATCTGCTCCATCACATAAAAATGAGACTTCACTAAGCCCAACTTCAATTCATTTTAAAGCTTCATCTGAAGATCCCATTTCAGACCCTCTTGCTGTAGATTTCACTTCCTCAGCTGCTTAACATGCACGTTGGACCCTCCAACACTGAGCCATATAGATTTGTCTTTGTCTTTTGTGTTAATTATTAGCTGCTGCAGAGCTGTCTCTGTGGGTGAACGCACACAGAAACAAAGGCGGCAAGGTTGTAAAACCTTTTATCTCTATCAGGGCACATTATTTGATAAGGTGCTAAGCTAATAGCAACGCATGTCAAATTGTGTTTAGACAGATCAGTGTGCTGGGAATTGGAGGTTATATTTGTCTCTGCAAACCAGCACCTGCAGAAGCAAAGAGAAATTCATACTGATATTCACAATGCTATGTAAACCATAAAGCATCTCAAAGTGGTTATTTTACAAATGGCTCTAAGATAACAAACCTCTGTCAGTTTATTCTTTTGAGCTTTAATCATTCATATTCTCATAAAAGCTATGGAAATAGGAAACTGAATAATGGACTGTGAGCAATGTTATATGACCTATGCATTTAAAAGCACCCAACTGGAGACACTAACTTTGCAGTGAGATCTGAACAGCTGTCCTTGAGAAACTGACAAGTGTGGGCATTAAGGCATCCAAAGAAGATAAAACAAAACACTTAAAAAAAAAACCAAAAAAACAAAAACATTCTGCATGTTAAAAGAATTAGCAAATACAAAAATCATTTTCGTCTTCTAAGATTTGGAATTTGTGGTTTGTTTTACCTTTATTAGCCCACTTCCCTCACAGATACCCCTAAACTGATTTTAGCTAACTATACTAAATGCAAGGCAGCATCTGGGCAACACCACTTAACAGAAAGACAACAAAAACATCACTTCCCCCAAATGTGGACAGATGATAATGGTGCCCGGTCAGCCTGGAAAACACACTGTGGCCCTTCCTCCAGAGACCTTACCTTTTCAGACAGATTTGTCAAGTTACACATTTGAAACTTAAGTCTTGTTAAACAAGGCTGTATATGTTCATTGTCATAGCCTCTTTCAAAACCCTAAATACTTTTTTTTTGTGAAGATATCGAGATATCACAATGATTTACCCCAAATGTTAGGTGTCCAACTTACATGAAGGTTTCAGACTTGATTATGTCAGTCACTGGGACCAAAAAACTTATTTAGATAATAGATTTCAAGGATGTCTTCAGCACAGTTAATAGTTGGACAAAGTTTGAAATAATTAAGGTTCAGATAATCTGAATTATTCTACACACAAAGTTGAGATTATTTCTCCTTCTGTACATACTTTGTGATCATCTTAAAATTAAAATCTTATGCTTTCAACAGTTCAGTACTAAAAATTGCACTCACAGAGCTATATGAGATTGAGTTTATATGATCGAGTGAGAGTTTATATCTGACAGGATACTTATGTATCTAGTTCTTGCACTGGTTAACAGGCAAATTTGGCTGCAAAATGCCACACAAACTAAAAAGTCAATAAAGCAGATGATTTTTTTCTTCAATCCCTTTTTAAGGAGAAGAACTGTTTAGGAAATTTCTTCAATGTGAGAAGTGGTAATTACACTTGATTCTTCTTCTTAGTTCTGAAGATTAGGCTTCTGGGCAGGGGGGTGGGAAGCTCCTAATGTTGTCAACAATTGTCATTAATTAAATATTTTCTCTACTGGACAACCTTTTAGTTCTCTAATACTGCCTGCTGGCTACCTCAACACTGATACCAGCCTGCTTTGCTTACAGTACAACCCAAGAAGAACCAAACATGCACAAAACTAGGGTAGGTTTTTATCTTGGCTACTGTCTCTAGTGGGGTGATATAGGACAGGAACCAATGACTGACATTTTCTATGTCTCTTCATATTCTAGTTTGACCTCCATCTGAGCTAAAAAGCAAAATAACAACAGGTTTCTTTGTGGGGAAATTTTGTGAATCCCTGCATTCATCCATCAGGGCAAGAAGGCAGCTTGAGCATATAATTTCAATTGATAAGCATCTTGCATATGGGTCTGTATGTGTGTGTTGTTTGAATCTTTTAAAATACTGTTATGGTAAATTATCGATATTCTTGATCAAGGAAAGTAAAGCTCACTTTCAAAGGTCACTTTCCTATTTGTGAACTCTCTCAAGGAAAAAAAATTAAATTAGCCATGTTAATTCTTTCCCCACTAGAGAGACTACTACTTCTTCCCTCCTCTTCACAAAAGAGCTCCAAAAAGGAAAAGTGTGTCTAGATAAAAAAGAACAGAAAGGGAGGAAAGTAAAATTATTTTAGAAAGATTTTTGGAAACTTTCTGTGCTATATTTTTGCAACAACTGAATAGAAAATATCTGATAGTGATGTGATAGGACTAGAAGAACTTAATAGCTCACTACTGTGGTCAAATATAGCTAAGGTTACTGAGATCAAACATCTTTAATTTGGGAATTCTAGGGGACAGGGAAGGGAGCAGAATGAACTGAAGCTATCATAGTGACCAGCAGTGTGACAGGAAAAATACTGACAGTGTCTCACTCGAATGAGGAATCCATTTTCTACCTGGTAAGAATAACCAGCAATCTGGAAGACATGTAAATTAACTGGATGTGAATCAATGAGGAAGCAGCTGTATCTGCAACTAGGAGGCAAATTCTCCCTCTCTGACCAGAAGATCATTGGAGATGCAGATTTCACACAAACAAAAAACTTCCCTCTCAGCTTTATCTTTTCTTTGTGTTGTCTGGAGAAGTAGAGACCTTCTCGGTACTTCCTAATCTTTTGACCACTAGTAAATTACACTAGTAGTAAAGTAGTAGAGAAACTACTTTCTTCCACCTAAGATTAAATTACGCTATCACAAGTTAATCAGCATCATCCAAGCTGTAAATTTTGGACACACTGAAGAGAAGATGAAAAAAATTCAGGGTGTAGCCTAGGTCCTTCCATTTGAATAAGCAGGCCAGCAAACAGGCAGATGGCAGAAGCAAAACATATGAGAATTAATAAACCATTACGCAATGCTTTTCATCCAAACATATACAAGAGGGCAAACAAAAAGTCCATAATTACTACTCCCATTTTTAATGTTTAAGGCATGCAACTCATACAGAAATGAAAACACTTATTCCAAGAGGGGAGTGGCAGAACTGAGAATAGAGGCAGCAAGAAAATGCACATCTCCAGTCCCCCTGTTCTGTTCTGAATTATTCTGTTCATCCTTAGAAATAAACATGAAGTACTTGCTTTTTTCCTACTCCTGATAAATATAAAGGTATTTTAATACCATGTTAAATGCCTCCTTCTCAGTCTAACTCTGCTATTAGTGAAAGGCTGATAAACAAAGTATAACTATTGAGTCAAAACACAAGGAATTATTTCTTACAAAATTCACTAGCTTGTATGTTGTATCATTTAAATATATTTTCCAGTCATATCAATATGCTTGCATAGGGCTTCTAAGCCACAAACACATATGTAATTCATAAGAGCATGACACTCAGCAAGAGCATGCAAATGAGAGCAAACAGCGCAACCCAGATAGAGAAACCTCATCCACCCACAAAGATGGGTTGTGCATGTCACATTTTCCAGCCTATTTCTCTTAAACATGTTTTGCACTTTCTGGTGCTAAAAATAACTCTGTTACATTAGAAAAAGAGCAGTGGCAGAAACCAGTGCTTGCTGGCAAACTGCTTTCTCTCCCCTAGACACACCGTTTTTGATTTTTGATAGAAACAATTTATCTGTAGCTTTTCAAACACATTTAACACAGATGTTAAATGACCATATTTAATATGAAATAAGATGAAAACTGTATTTATTTTTTCTTGTGCAGATCTAATCAGATCAATCCTGCTTTTACTACCATCCCTGTTGGTCAAGTAGCTGAAATGAATCTCCCAGCTGCAAAACTACTGAGGGTAGGCTGACTTTAAAAATTAATACATATGTGCACACACTTAAATATTTTTTCATCTGTATGCTTATTAAGAATATGCATTTATTGTGTAAGTGACCACACTGGAAAAGCAATGTAACAGCAAATCTCCTTTCCATCATAGAGATCTTATCTTAGCAGGATCAGGTTTTGCTTTACCTCTCAGGAAATGATGACAAAATTAAAGGGAACATGAAAACAAAGCTGCATGTTAAAAACTGGTTTGTTTGGTTTTGTTTTCTTTTTGTAGAGACCTCTGAGCCCTTTAAAAGTAATTAACCCTTGGTACATATAAGTTAAACATTATTACTCCTCCAGAATTTTTCACGAGAGTCCAGTGCAAATTTTCCAAGCATCAATCCAAAAATTAGTTCCATAGGTCTTTATTAATAATATAACACAGAACATTCTTAGACACACTTGATCTACACTGAAGTATACGGGAATTGTTACTCTTCTTTAGGAGAAAGGACACCTAAATCTGCTTCTTCAGACTGGCTACCTTATTTAGTGTTTCCATAAAAATGCAATTAAAAAAACGATCATATATCAACATATACATGTGCACGGAAAGAATTAACGGTGTTAAGCAAAAGTCACCAAATAGTGCCACCTGCTGTAACCTGCCCAACAGTGCCGGCCAACAGCCCTGCTCTCCACCTCCCGAAATCAAGTATTACACAGCCAAACACCTTAATTCAAAGGACACACTCAAGAGCTACAGAGAGGAAGAAAGAAATAAACAAACAAACATCATTTAACAGAGCGCTGCTGGATTCAGAGTGATATAAATAGTCTGTTGTTCCAGCGTCTATCTGCTTTTGTAGTGCCGCCCAGATCAGTGAACAGGCAGCAATCTGCATAAGAAAATCCTCATACAAACACTGATCCTCAGAGGCTGATACCGATAGGCTCACATGTGAATGCCTTCAGGAGCTTAATTTATGAACAGCTCATTAATAAGTGTGATACGTTACTACTGAGGTTCTAACAAGTACCTCCTACAGGTTCCAGATTGATTGTTTTGCAGTTGAAGAAACAGAACAAATTGCACTGCCACAACCCGTATGTCACAGAAATCAACAGCAAAATTCCCAAGATGCTTCTACAGTACTTAAAAACAGCTAAGACAAAATTCTACTGTAAACTATAAAACAGGCAAGGTGGTGGGAAACCTTAATCTGGGCATTTAAATTTTGTGGTGATGAGAATGAGACAAATAATTAGTCAAAACATTTTAAAATATGTTCAGGAGTTACCTACAGTGTGTCCAAAAGACAGTATTATTAATTCCTAAAGTAGCCACATCTCTGATGAGAGACAGGGTATTTTTAAGGTGGTCTTCCTACAATTTTCACAAGATCCTGAGAAACAGGCATAGAACTTCACACACTGAAACATGAACTGCTGTAGTTGAATTCACATACACAGTCAGAAAAAAACTAGGTTTCTTCATGCCCATGATGATAAAATCCAGCCCAACATGAGTCAAGTGAGCTAAATATATTCACTCCACATCTGGATAGAACAAGCTTTCTACCCTTTCATAAATGTCTTAGAATTGAAGTTGACACATCAGGCTGAAATCTCATCTAATTACAACAGAGAAGTCCTCAGCACTTCCTTTCACTATTTGGATCCTTCACCTGGGGACAAAAGTTCCACTTCCCCCAAGTTTTGTAATTTCTGCAGATCATTTGATCACCACCTCAGTGGTGAATCAAGTTGCTCAATACAAGCATGTCAACCTAGCAGTTAACAAAATACAATGTGAATGAAATGAGTGAAAATTAACGGAAAATGTTTCACAAATTTAAATTGTTATTAAGAGAACCAAGGATTTTTCTGTGCTACTTCTGTCACTAATTTTGAAGCACATTTCTACATGACTTTTAATTTTGTAAAAATAGATTAAATGCTGATTGATGCGTATTTTCTAAATCATGATGAAATTGCAGTTCAAAGTGTCATGTCACAGGTAAAACTGTTAAAAGCCACAGCAGTAATGACAGTAATGAAAAAGTATCCCTTAATTACTTGTACATTTATCATGTAATTTTTTCATTTCTTTTTTTTTTTTTTTTAAAGGCACTGCTTTTCTGTCTTGTGAACTGACTTTGCTCAAAAAGATAGATCAGCTGAAAATCCTGGAGGGCCAGATTTTCATATATCCCAAAGGAGCCCTTCTTGTTGGCTCACTGCAAAGGAACTCTAAATCAGGTAGATACCGAACTGAAGGCTGCTACAATATCCCCTGCACAGTTATTCATACTCTGAATAACTAAGCTCTAAGCTCTCATATCTTTTCACTAGGTGAGATCTAAGCCTTCAGGCTTTCCATGTCTCTGCACTCTTTCAAGCCCTATTTCTGAGACTGAGTATAAAACTTCATGCTGTTATGATACAAAAGTTAGTGTTTGCACAGAAATTAGCCTTTCCACTAACATTAAAAAAATCCCAACATGCTGCAATTCCAGGTAAACTATTACCTTGGAAACTCATGATAAAAAGGGTGCATTGTTCATACTTGGAGCTCAGTATGAGACAGTTTCAGAGCACTTGGGCTTGTTAACTCTTGGCACGGATGACTCCTTCACATAAGATTATGAAAGTATTTTGTAGACATTAAAGGAATTAAAACTGAAAACCCCCTTGTAAAATAAGAAAGTTTTAATATCTTAATACAGAGGAATGAACCGAGGCACTGAAACATTAATGGCAGCATCCTTAACCTTAGGTAAGGTGAAGAATACAAATCCTAATTCATGCATCTGAGGAAATAACTGCCCTTAAAGAGAGACTGAATACATGGCCTTACAGATCAAAAGGTGATGAAAAAGTTACTAAATCCTGTGCTGCTACAAATCCCAATTTAAAAACAATATTTGTGCATTCTGTTTGAAGCATCAATGAAATGAAAGACATCATTAAAAACAGTCAAAGAATACAATTCCATAATTCTAACTTTCAGGTTATCTTAAGAAGGCAAACATCAAATTTTATTTTTGACTGCACTAGTGACCCAGGAATCACACAGTGCTGTAGCCAGAGGACTCACTTGGCAATTAGCACAGCCTCCCATACTCAGGAGTGCTAAAGTGTAATCTAATGCAATTAATAAAACTGTCCAAGATAGACTTCTAGTTTCATATTAGCCTGTATTATTACATATACCTATATAAGTGTGTGTGTACAAGTCCAGCAGAGAAACCTACAGTGTTTTCCTCCTGCTTCATGTGTGTGTCATCCAACGGGACTGAAACAGAGATATGGGTAGCTAAATCTTTCCTTAGCCCTAACTTGATAGAACAAATACAAAATTGTGCTTCGAACATTTGCTCAGTGTCTTGTGGCCAGTGGCGCGGGCCGGACAGCTGACCACAGGGACGGCTGGCGGCTTGGCGGCTTGTTCTGAGAGTTTCCTTTTCGTTAAGTCAACTTCAGCTAGGGACTTCTTTTCCCCTCGCCGCGAGCCGGGCTTCCCTGGGATGGTGGCCGCTGTCCTAAAAACCGGAGAGCTGCTGAGAGAGAGAGTGTTCCTTTGCCCGGAGCCCCAAATCAGACACAAGACACGAGGGTCCGCTCTGCTTGGGCTCAGGGGCAAAAGACCCGGAATAGCCCAACATTCAGACTTTTATTCTGAGGGTTACAACTTATCTCATAACGGTACAGGGGAGGACACGGAGAAGGGTCAAGGTCAGCGTGCAGTCAGGAAGGAGGAAGGGAGGAAAGAGTGAGACACAAGATACTATTGTTAACTGAGGGGGAGGCGGGGAGAGTTTGACTCCCTTTCCAAGGTGAAACTTAACTCTACCTTCAGAGGGGCCTCACTTTCTAGGCCCCCACAAATTCTTCAGGGGATATGTCATTCTCTGAGCTTGAACCACCGCTACATCATCTCACCCTCTGGATAAAAGTTTATTGGAATCTTCATTGCCACACTAAAGCCACCTCCACCAACCCACCGAGAAAAAAAGCAAAAAGCTTGAAGTGCATTTATAGAAAAGGCTGCTTTCTATGGCATGTACAAGGGAATTAAATTGTATGTTTGTGTTGAAAACAGTGTTACTTAGAAAAGGAATGCAGACAACACCTGCAGGTTGTTATGAAAATAAATTAATTCTTACTACACTAGGCAACTGGATTTCAAGGAAGGAGTTCCAAACTACAATAAATTTTGCAATATCCATTCAAACAAAAATACTACTGGCATATGATGCTGACATTTCTCTTAAGTGTTACATGTCCCCCAAAGTGAAAAAAAATTGAAAGACTGACCCCGTCTTATAAATATATGCCAGATGCATCCAAGGCTGAGAAAAATTTCTGCTAAAATTTCTGAATATTTTCACTAAGCCACCATAGTAGTGTAACCTACTCACTTAACTCTTTTATCAGCACAGAGAACAGAGACCTAAAAGCTATACAAGCTGCATATAATCCACATTGCCACCATCTCTGCACAATTTCTAAAAATATCAGTTTGTATTCAACAATTAAATACAACAGATTCTTGGATGCTACCTAGGATCAATCTTCAAGTCATTCTTCTCTAATGCATATTCATTTGCAGCCTAGGGATAAAGCTGGCTCTGAGATTTGCAGGTTGAAACTCTGACTTTAGGATCTATTAAATTAACTCTATTTTATACCTCTTCAGTAAGATGCCACTTTAAACAGTATACACAGTTTTTGTCACATTTATGTATGAACAAACAACTTCAATTGGAACAATTTCAAAGAGGACAGTGATTAGGAAAAAGGGAGTGTCACCAAAGAGTAGTAAAGAGTGGACAGCTTTATTTTGCTAGAAAAATAACTGTTGAGAAAGAGTATCTGGCTTCATAATATCAATATCAAGGAGGGGTAAAACCACTGAAGACAGATTAAGGATCAAATGGCTTTACTTTAGCCATGAATATTATCCCAACTAGTCCTGCAAGAGTACTTCTTCAGAGTAGCTAGTGCAAGAAATCCAACACTGCTTATAAGTTGAAGACAGAAACTTAATCTTGGTATTTGAATCCATGGGTATCGATGTGGCCTTTGAAAGTAAGCAGCTAAAATGAAATTACATCACTGTTCCTTTTCATTAACATTGCGCCTATGAATGCTCTACACCAGGACAGTGATGGCTACCTAGAGACCACAGTCAGCACAGCCTAATTCTGTGTAAAAAAATAAAAGAGGAAGAAAACTACTTCCTCTAAAGAAGTGGAAACTGCGTGCCATTCATTAAAGAATTTGAGTACTGATGCTTTTAAGGACAGTAACATATTCCTCTTACAGCTAAAATTTAATTTATATAGGCAGTTCTGTCTATAATATTCTTTGTGAAGATGAGATATGCAGAGCTCATTTGTACTTTGGGGTTTTGGTGTTGAGGATTTTTGGGGTTTGTTTGTAGTTGTTGTTTGGTGGGGCTTTTTTTTGTTCTTATTTTTATAGTGCTACAGTCCAAAGAATCATCCAGTAACTAAATTTATAATCCCATTGAAACCCTTGTCACTACAGGATCATTGATGTATGCTACTGCCCTTATATGTTTTACATGCAGACATATTTTATGTCTTGATAAAATATTTCTTACTGTTGTATCATATGGAAACTATATATTACATACACATATGTATGCAGAATACAGAAGATATTCTCTGGGTTCCTCTTAACTAGCTGTCCATTTTAAAATTACTTGAAATTACTAGGCAGCTATTTGGTGAGCCAGACTGAAAATCCTTCCCAAAATTTGCTTATTTATTCAAGAATCAGCTTAGAAGAAAAGAGAGGTTACAGAGCACAGTCCTTTTGGTGCACTCACTTCTACAAGATATCCATGGTCTGGTAGGGAAACCACCTGGCAGGTAACTTCAAAGGCACTAGCAGGCTGAAATAATTCCTGCCTTCAGTTGGTGAACTACCTCCAGATTTCTCACAGCAAAAAACTGTACAGCCTTTGTCCAAGATTCTTTTGATTTGGTTGTGGCAAAGCTTCCTTCTCTCACTGCTAGAGCACTATGCAAAAAATAAATTTAAGATCCTGTGAGTTTGCAGTTGGGTAATTGGCAGCAAAGGGGCATCACCAACTGCAGTAAACTACCATTTAAGCCTCGAATCACATTTATGATTTGCATTGTAATTGTTAAAAATGTTCATCTTGACTCTAAATAGCATTACAAAGAAATCCATTAACAAATACAAATACATGTTTGCAGATACAAATATAGTGTTAGAGTGGTTGACTTTAATTGCAAACTCATATTCAGCTGCTACAAATTAATATTTCAGACTGTGGTCTTAAAACCACAAATGTACTGTTAATTTTTACTTTTCTGTTACAACAGTGATGATTACTGAACCCTCATGAATGCTTTCATGCATGTCAAAAGGAGTTTCTTTGAATCCTGACTCCTTACAAAGCAGCTTAAGAACACATACTCCAACAGCTGCTTTCTTGAAAGGCACAAGTAAAAAGAAAAAGAATGAAGCAGGAATTGTACTTTCTAACCAGAAATTTAAGACTGTGAGGCTTTGTAAACACTTTGCAAGGCTCTACATGTCTCCAAACTACTTGGAAAACAACTTTTAGGATTATGAACAGAAACAGCATCACTGCAAAGTGAGTTCTAAAAAGCATATTCTGACTATTCACTGTGTTTTAAGACTATGGATATGAAAATTTTAAGAAACAGCATATGGGGCAATCAGTTCCTGTACCAGAGTTGTATGAGGCTTGATTGGAATCACCCCATTGCTGCCTTGCTCTCTGCCTGTGGCAGACACAGGTAGTACTGGGCTCAAGCACATCTTTTTCTTGTCAATCCTCCTTGCCCCTTTGGTGCTCTTATCTCAGTTCTTCTCTTTTTTTTCTCTACCCATTTCAATATTTTCTTACCCTTCACCTTTCCCTTTACCAAACTTTCTCACTTAACACCTCTATTTCAGTTCATACTCCCATTCTCTTCCTTCCAAACAAGCAAAGTCATTTTCCTTCATATTTCCCATGGAATGAGCTTTGTGTACCTTCTGAAGGTAGTGATCCACATAAAGATCACACTCCTTTGTTCAGCCAAATAACCCAGAAAATACTTGGGTATATCCTAAGTCTCAAGTCCAAATCATCAGCCAACAGGCAGAACTCATCACCATTTTACTGGCTATGGTTATAGAAAACAAACAAACAAACAAACAAACAACAACAAAACAAAACAAAACAAAACAAAAAAACCACACAAAAAACGAAATCCACACCTATTCCTTTGAAAAAAAAGAAAATTAGCACATCTCCAAGCCAGAAGTACAGACACAAGCAGTGATTGTAAAACATCTACATTAGTTATAAATGTCTAAGCATATCTTTGGTATCCTCCCTCTCTGCTCAATAGTTAGCAACAAGGAAAATTACGTTGACCTCATGTACACCATAGAATCAGATGCAAAAATTAGCATTACATTGTATTTTCTATGTTTGGATAAAGAGGCTTACTCCAAGAGATCAATAAATCTAGGGACTCACTGTTTTCGCATTAGTAAGTAGCTTGAGTGAATTATTAGACGCAGAAATTCAGTTATCAGGAGTGTGTTAGGAACAGCCAAGAGTGATAGTAAGCTGAAATTCGCCTCTGATAGCAAAATTAGTGACAATTCTTACAATTTTGCCTCCCTATTCCTGAAAATACTGAAAGCTGGCAACTATGCCATATGAATATGTCAAAATTAGGGGGGAAATTTTGGGGGGTTGGGAGATTGGGTGACTGTGTTTGTCCAGTTGGTTTTTGTTTTGGGGAGGGAGAGTTTGTCTGTGGTTTTGCTTTCAAACTGCAACAGTATCAAGTCATGCCTAAGGACCTTTTATAAGCACACAACTTCCAATAAACTCCAGGAGGTTTTGAATCTCTTTTTTTTCTTTGAAAAGGGCATAGTTTTTCAGAAAACATACGTACAACTTTTGATGTCATGAAATTTCAAGGCAGATGTAAAAGATGCAGGCAGTGGATTCAGGATATTGCCAATTTGGCTACCACTTCCTGGCTTTATTTGGTCTGTCTATTTTGTGACTAAGCCAGCCAAGTGGAAAATGCTGATAGCAAATAATGACAGGCTGAATGAGTGGTTTCAGCCATTAGTTGTACTTCTGAAGAAAATTCAGCACGCGGTAAAAAATTATATTTTGTATAAGTTGAATTTAAAAAACATAACTAACAGAGGACTCATGGTAGAAACTGCAAGACATAACATGGACAGATCAATTCTTTTTCAGCCAGACAGAGCAGGTATTCCAAGCCTTTGCAGAGAACATTGCACCTGCTCCCATCTCCTCTAGTGCATTAAGGAGTCTCTGGCACCAGTGGCAAAGTGCCACCTTTGGAAGAAAAGTCATCCATCAGCTAGACTGCTTCAGACCCACTTACAGCTTGTGTTAATGTGCACATGAAATGAAATGCAATTAGAATACAGTGCCCAAATTCACAGCCAAACTTTCTATGAAGTTTAACCCTTTGTTTGCAAGGGAAAAACATCTGCAACCTTGAGGTGAATAATTCTTCTGTGATAAAGCCACCTCTTGATTTTGAAATCTTTTCTTCCAATTTCATGAATTCTGGGAGAACATTCTCACCAAATTCCAAGTGTAATGGGCAGGGGGCTGTGGAGTGTGGACAGGACAGACAAAAAAGCAAAAACAATTTTTGATAAAATTGGTTATCTCCCACAGCAGCATTTCAGATTCTGTATTTGCCCATAGCATTTTGCCTTACAGAAATCAAAATCAAAACCGAAACATCCAAGCTTATTCTCTCCCCAGAGGGCAATTTTTAAACTGATGCTTTATATATTACAGGACTCTTCTCATTCCAAAAGGATATTCAAAGTGCTAGCTAGGTCTGATCTATAAAGCTTAGGCATATTTTAGCATAAGCTTCATTTTAATATTCTTCAGGGTCCCCTTTATTACAGTAATCCTAATTACTGTCAGTTTGAGGCATAGAAGGTTGACTAGAGAAGTGGCACCTTTTGGAGAGAGTGTTGTATACAGTAAATATAAAAAGTGTATCTTCATTCATCTTGTGTTTTCTTTGGTTTAAAAGATCTCCTAGGAAAAAACGGAATGCATCATCCTTTAGCAAAAAATTGCATCCTTCCTCTAGCTACTTGTTTTGTTTCATAAAATGTTGTTGTGGTTTAACCCCAGCAGAATGCTAAACACCACCCAGTCACTCATCTACTCCCTTACACAATGGGACAGGGAGAAAAATCAAGTGTAGTGAGAAAACTTGCGGGCAGAGATAAAGCAAGTCCAATAAAAATTAAAGCAACAGCCACACGGGTAAGCACAGCAGAACAAGGAATTGATTCACCATTCCCAAGGGCAGGCAGCCATCCCCATGAGAGCAGGGCTCCATCACACACAATGAGGACTTGGGGAGACAAATTCCATCACTCTGAATGCTCCTCCTGCCTCCTCTCCCCTCGGCTTCATATGTTGAGCATGCCACTATTTGGTATGGAATATTCCTTTGATCAAGTGGGGTCAGCTCTTGTGGCCTCACGACTTCTTGTGTACATCCAGCCTCCTTTCTGGTGGGGTGGGGTGAGAAGCAGGAAAGGACTCTGTGGAATTGCTGCTCAGCAGTAACAAAAAACATTCTTATACTATCAATACCATTTCTGGCACAAATCCAAAACACAGCCCATACTAATTGCTATGAAGAAAATTAATTTTACGCCACACAAAACCAGCCCAAATATTAATAGAGGTGAAAACAAGAACCTAGGACAATAAAATCCCTTTTCAGAGCTGCATGAGCCTATAAACCAACACATAATCAACTTGAGGGCACACCACGTGGTACAGCTCAAGTGTATCTGACATGGGGTGGTGGCAGTTGTGAGAGACATGACCCTTTTTTCCATGAGTGTTTTTACATAATGCCCCCATTTCCTTTGCCATTTATGATTCTCACAAGCACATCGGAAACTTATCCTGCATTAAGATCCTTTACATTTCAGTGTCCTCTGGAAAGTTCAACCTTAGCTGGCCTGTAGCATTCCTGTTCTTCTCCCCAGGTGGCATCCTACACATCACACTGCAAGTGCAGGAAGTATTGGTGCCTCACAACAAGGAGAAACTTGTTTAGCCTTTAACTTGAAAAATGAGGTTAATGGGTCTAGTTGTGGGATTTTTTCAACTGTGGCACCAATTCTCGTCTAATATAGGCTTGTCCAAAGCCTAGCAAAGAGAGGCTCTAGCTGCATATCCACTAGCATGCAAATAATAATATAAGTTTTTCTGGGATAAACTCAATCTGGATATGAGTGAACAGATAAGCCTTAAAACAAAGATGCCGCAAACAGAAAACATACTTTTAATCTCCACTAAACTTAATTATTTGAGGACAAATTCTAACTGTATAAACGTGTTAAGAAGGTGAGTCTGCTTTGACTCTGGTGTTTTTCATCTAAGGTAGGGCTCTCATAAACATGGTATATAGAAAGCAGTACTGAGAAGGACAGGATTTTTAGAATATACTGTACTACAATAGCTGTGAAAAAAATGGTCTTGCAAATATATTCCACACTGTGGGACTGCTTTCAGTTCATATTTACACAAGAACAAATTAGTGAGCACTTACAGAGAGGACTATTTACCACAGCTCTGGTACATCAGTTGGCAACCTGTGTACACAGCTACTCCAAAGTGATTCTGAAATTCAAATGTACAAGCCCAGGCAGGTGTTAATGATGTTGGCTTTCTGATGAAAGCATAGAACACCCTGTAGCAACAATGGGATGACTAGACAAGGATGTCTGCATATTAAAATTGCACTACACATCTAAAATCCCTTGAAGCTGGAGCAAAATACCCTGTAACTTTATAGGCTGGGGGGTTTCCAAGAAATTATTTCCCAATTCTGTCTCAGTTCTGCTGAAAAACCCAAACAAATCCAAACATATTACTCAGTCATATAGTTTTAAAAGATTAGAAAGAGATGACTGATTCTGTCTGTAGACAGATTCCTTCCTTTCCTATGAAAGAACTGATCCATTTTTTTTCTAGTTCTCTGGCTTGCAGCAGGAGAGTCAAAGTATTTATCCAAGTAATAGGAAAGGATTACACATGTAGATGGATTTACGAAACATCAATCCCGGCAGGCTTCTGAAATTAAAAGAGCCTAATGCATGAGGAGTGACATATTTTACAATAAGGGAAATGTCAAGCTGTGGAAAAACTATTCCAGAAGGTAGCTGCGAGTTAAGTAGAGAGTTCACTTCTCTTGTCACTTGATCCTCTCCTTAGAATTAAGAACTGAACTTGAAACATGTAGAGCAGCAGCTATAAAAATCCACTACGAGAACATTCGTATTTGGAGATTTTTCTTCCTTTACACAAGTTTAAGGGATTGTCAGAGGTCAAAGAATTGAACATCCCTGCTGAGTCACTTCTATGAAAGACATGCTGTGGAATGGTATAGGTGTACTTACTCTTCACAGCTATCACACAGGACCAAAAAAAAAAAAAGGACTTGCTCATTATGGACTCGTTAGGCCTCGATAGGGACTGATATTTTAAACAGAGAAGGATTTTCTGCTCAAGAAACAAACCATGTTCAAAGATATTTCCCATAACCAGTTAATTACAACATGCAATTAATTACGCCTCTCAGGACAAAGTAGGTGTGGTCAATGGCCCTCTGTTCGGTTAAATTTGTATAACAATTTTTTTGTCTTTTTGCAAAACAAAAAAAAGAGCTACTTGCAGATCTTGAAATAGCTTTTAATAAAAAGCAGAACCACTTCTTGGCACAGAATGACACATACACCAACTGCCCCTCCCCAGCTATGATTGGTTCTCTCTCTCCTTAGGTTACAGGTGCCTTTCCCAGGCAGCAGCCAATACATTGTGTTTGTCTGGCAGGGGGCAGGCTAATGACACAGAGTAGAACAGCTCTCATTTAAATGCAAGATTCGACTGACTACCTTTCCAAACTCTTGAAGATGAAGTGGTTTTCTAAGAGACTAACAGAACTTATTCTTACCAGCTTTGAAATTCTATCTGCTAATGAATGCAAACTTTCCTTGCATTCGTAACACATTAGAAGAAAGATCTACCAATGTATAACGTCATCAAAATCCTAACACAAAACCATATTTTAATGAATACCTTGCAAAAAAAAAATGTAACCTTCTACATCCCAGCAGTGCATTTATAACAAGGGTTGGTGCTAAAAGTAAAAGAACTATTGAATTACATTCAGATACATTTCCTTACTGCAGAGTCTCCTGCATTTGAAAGATGCTCCCTCCTGAACAAAAGGCTTTACATGCCACCATTACACTCACTGTGACACACCCAACCCTTTGGATGTCTAGAAAGCAGAAGTGCAGGAATAAGTTGATCTCTGTTCAGGAAACACATTAAACATATAAATACTTAATCTCTGATTAATCTAATCATCACTATTCCTCTCTACAGTAAGTACAGTTGTCACTTGACCATGGATTTTCTGCTTATTTTAACTTTCAGCATTCACCTGTTATAAAATTTTGGCCTATATCGCTCACTGTTTTAAACAGAGTTCACAATTAGCTGTAATCACAGCTGTGCATCAGATTGAATACAAACAGTTTGTGTGAAAACTCATGCAGTATTTTTTGCTCTAAGAATGTCTGTAGAAAAAAGAACTTTTTAAGTTCTAATTAAAGGCCTACTCAGGAGTTATCAGATAAATAATAGATAATTTCCCACAGCCTTATATTATTACTTGCGAAAAATTAACTCAGTGTTGCTTCACAACACTATTATGTAAAGGTCATGGAAGTCCAGCAGATACTTGCATTTCCCTGAGTGCAAGCAAAGGGGGCTCACAAATGATAAGGTCAACAGGCAGCCAGATCCCAGGAGGAGCCATCCCAAATCTCTAAACTCTTAAACTTAAGGGTTCCATGCCATCTCTTAGGCAAACACCTAATTGAACTGCCAAGAACTGATAAAAGCAGATTCATAGCCTCTCCAGCATTATGGCTTGCACAGAGAAGGTCGTAAGAAACCTGTCCCTGGTGGCAGGTGGACAGCTGTCTCCCTTTTTGTTGAGGCTACCCAAATTTCTGTATATAGCTGAGGCCACTGCTGGTGGCAAACATGCTGGTTTGCACATCTGATCATGTAAGAAACTCCAAATAATTATTTACTGCTACATCTTCACCCCTTCACACCTTAGGAACACTGCACAGAATAGAAGGGTTTGATCACTGGATAGGGAAAAAGATTCTGTCACTAGTCAAAGTTAATGACCACTGGAATCTGGAAGAAAACAAGATGCACAAAGGTCTAACCAAAACCAAAGCAAAGTTTTTAGTAAAGATTTTAAAGTACCTGATCAAAATAGCATATAATGATATATGTCAGACTGGGATGCAGCACAAATGGGATGAGGGAGAGTTCTGATAGTGGAAATGTATTAGCAGCAATATCTAATGTGCTGGTAGGCTCCATGAGTGACTTTTCTCAGACAGCAGCCATCATAATTGCCTTTAATAGCAAATTATGCTTCAATGTGTTTTTAAAAAATAACATAATAATAACCTCTAAAGCCTAGAGGAACCCATTGAGAAAATTAATCTGTAGAAAACTACATTTCCAATATAAGCTAAGAACTAGTGCCCATGCCTTCAGGAGGAAATCACTCCATGAGAGTATATTCTGATGCTGTGTTTCACCTAAGTGACTGCTGGAGCATGGCATTTCTGCACTCAGTGTAGAGGTCCAGGGCTAGAGTTCACTCTGAGGTTACAGATTTTTTCCAGCCTGGCTAGAGAAAGGTAATTACATAGGCTGCAAGCTCACACCTGCTATGACAATGGGTTTCATTTCCTTTTTCTACTACTGCCCTACATACCCATTGTATGGGCAGAATTTAGACTCTACACCAAAGAGATTCAAGCGCACAAGACTACCTTTCTTTAATATTAATTTTTTTAACCCAAACTTATAACAAAGGAAAATTACAAGCCACTGAATTAATTCATATGCTTTCTACTCTGAGTGATTCCACATCAGTAACACAATCTGTACCCAAGTTGTTGTAAATTTAAAGCCAGAGCTCTAATTGAATAACTGCTGTCTGGTGAGTCATAGGTTAAAAAAAAATCCAGACCCAAGATCCACACCAGACCTGAAGTGCTTCTAGTAACTCTACCTTTGAGCAAGCTTTTAAAATTAAAATTAAATGAATTTACAACATGTCATTATTCCTAGACCTTATGGAGTGTATACTTTACTGCCTACAGAGACAGCTTCAATCATACTCAGCATTAAGTTGAATTAGTGTCCCAAAGTGCCTACTCCCCTTCTCCTTTTAGCTGGTCTTTGTTTAGGCACAAGGTCAAAAATGAAGATGGGCTACATGCTGTTTTTGAGTCCCTCATCTGCCTATTAAGGGGGAATCTTGAGTTTTATGGCTACAAGGCTTATGTCAGCTAACTTTTATTAATTTATTAGAGGAAACAGTGAACGATATGTTTGAAATAATTATAATTAAGCTATTCTGACAATGCCCTATTGACTTATAGGCAAACCTGTTCTAGTCAGTATCTCTATACTAAAATTCCATTTTTCCCTCTAGGATCAGCTTAGACATTGTTATTTCTCGCATTTATCATCCCTGTGATCAAAACTTGCCAATTTCTTCCCCTAACAAAACTCCCTCTGCACTCTACTCCAAGGTGGCAGTTTCCCAGTCCTTAGCAGCCTGATTCTAATGCAGTGGTCGATGGACCAATGCCGTGTCCTTCCCGAAGTGTCCCTCACAGGCGTTGCTCTGGCAGTGCCACACCATCACCCACACAAGCACTCAGTCACACCCTGGCAGGTGGACACAAGCAGCCACTCACACACAAAGTCTTGCAGCATCCCCAGAGATAACGAAGCAGGACAGGTTCTTAGTGTAGAAAACCAATGGGCTTATCAGGTCTACACTCAGAAAACTCCAGGGACATAAAACAGAGAACAAAGGGGGGCACAGGGTTTTATACTGAGGGGTACAAGGGGCGGACAGGGTATCAATAACCAATAATCTGAGGGCTAGGGGGTGGAGACAAGGTGGGGTGACATAACAGGGGCCAA
Organism: Petroica traversi; assembly: GCA_025920805.1. NCBI lineage: Eukaryota > Metazoa > Chordata > Aves > Passeriformes > Petroicidae > Petroica > Petroica traversi. The sequence continues at coordinate 22,787,427 of JAHLSL010000018.1, read as the reverse complement.
TGGGAGAGGGAGGGGAGTGAGAACCAGGGACAAATGGGGCGTCGAGGAAAGGAGAACTTTCTAGCACAGCTACATATAAGGGGTAAAGGGGTGGGGAGGCCAATGGGAGGACTAACATAGGAGGATTAACATATCCAGTGAGGTGATGTGGGGAGAGTGCATTTAGCAGCAACATAGGGGGTGTCGCTCCTAATGTAGATTCAGCCACCACAACGTGATTCATTTGCCTGCATGAGATCCAGGAGACAATAAGAACTTGTAAAAGAGAACAAAGGTAAGTATAATGCAAGACATGGAGGTAGACTTTGTATTCTTCCCAACACTGGGAGCAGCTGCTTTTCTATGTAGATCACACATCTGCTTCTAGGATTTGTTACCAGTAAAGTCAAGTCCATAAAAGTACTGTTTCTAGGGATCCCCTAATGGTTCATCAAGCTGGATGAAACATTGTTTGTAGTGTCCGTATCTTACTTTTTTAACACGGTCAATGAAGATGCCAGTTAAGTCTGTGCATTACAAATAATTAGTAAGTCTTGAAAATAATTACTGTGCTAGCTATATATTTCCATTCTAAGGGAACCAGAAAAAGACCCTTCCAAATGATGCAGAGGAATATGCACAATAATTAATCTAAAATTCACTACCTATCCAGCTATCATTATCAATTACACACTTAAACTTTTGCCTTGAACATCCTTTATTTGGGGCTCTGAATTTATAGACAGAAGTTTTGGTAGCCACACTTACTTAACGTTTAGGAATAGGAATAAAGGTGCTAAACAAATTTACAAATACATAGGAACCATTCTCACTGTCACTTAAATATACTGTATTTCAGCATTTCACTATAATACACCAAGTTGAGGTTGTTTTTCAATCATCTTAGTCTGCTATTTCAAACAGTTCAGCATTTTGAAAACTGTTTAGTGTGATCTAGAATGAGACTGCTCAACCATTACTTTCTGATATGGATCCTGCTTTGACATCTGAAATCATTTATCAGCACACTAAAACCAGCCCCAATAACAGTTTTTCAACAGAATGATAAACCCTGCACAAGGATACCAACAATATGCTCATTCTTTTGACTGTTCTCCAGAGCACAGGTGTCATCACATCAGAAATACAGTTGTCAAGTTAGACCTCAGTCATTTCAGACAACTTCAATACAGCTTTATTAATATAACAGACACCTGATGCAACCTATGTTTATATACTATGCTGGATAGCCTTATTTAATATTTCATATACAAAGCCCCAATATTTTGGGATAAACTGCCATCATTCTTATGGGAACCTGGCTAAAAGAAGTACATTTTCTGAAATTAAGGGTATTACATCTAGGTACTTATGGCAAAGGTCTAATAGAACATCAACAGTCCTTCTGTTTGCCCACCTCTGAAAATCTTCAGATTAACAGTTTGAAAGCACATGAAGGACAAAAGAAGTATTTAAATCTTCTCTAGATGTTTACCTCTGAGAAGTATTAAGTTTCTTTTCTATTAATTAGATAATTATTAATTACATTAACAGTGGTGAACTCCCCTGTGGGCAGAACTTGCCAAGAGCATCTCTGTCTGTAGCTCACATGGTACCACAAATGCTCAGTCTCTGACATTTGTAGAAAAACTTCCTGAGGCTGTACTAACCTTATAGTACGACTTCAGAGTCTATAAAACAGTGTACATGAGTTAAGATAATTCCAGTACCACACTGAAGCTTGGAGATGGATCTAAAAACCACAATAGTTCATGTGCTAACAGCTTACATCTTCACTTCTCACACTGATCCCAGCACCAGCAGAGCTTCTGCAACTGTGACAGGTTAAAAGTTTTCTACGTGATCTAAACTGCACATTATGAATGGTACTAATATATAAAGGGTGTAAAAGTAACACATATTCAAAGTGTATTCATCAGGCACTACCAAAAAAAGTTATATCTCTTCAAATGCTCACTCATATTTTGGTACAGCACTCAAACCCTGTCTTGTTTTATTCAAATCAGAAAATACTCAACACAATACACAAAACATTAGTTCCCCTCTGTCCAGCCCTCACTAGAACACTAGAATGCTAATGCTTAGGTAGATTAACAGCTGATTTCCTAAAAATAACCTAGGAGCACTGAAGATTTATAGCTAAACACTGGATAGATATTCTTTAGTTATGAGAAAATCTTGGTGTCATTTCTATCCATTTGTCATTAAAGATTACTCTCAATTCTATCCTGAGTTTTTATTCTTGGAAAGAAATTGGAGAAGAAAAATATAATAATAATAATTTAATTTTTAAAATACATTTTACTTTTCAAATCTAGAGAGCCTTATTATAAACTAAGGTAAGAGGTAAAGTGAAAAAGACCTTTTATTCTTACATTATTAGTTTGTCGAGACTGTCAGCAAAAAGTTTGATTTAATCACCTCCACAAATACGTGCTGTGTTCACCCTCTTGTCAGTGTCTCCCAAGGGCTGTGGAACCAGGATGTCAGTCAAAGAGTACAGATGTTGTTAAATCAGCCAGACTTAAACCCCGGCTTCATCTCTCCCAGGTATCCTTTGCTAACTTGGCTCCAGGGAGTCATTTTGAAGAAGCAACAGTACTATTACTGAATTTGAGTGAATGGGATATTCATATTCAAATGAATAAGTTTTTATGTCAAGACTGACATGGAAGTAAAATTCCCAATGTTTGAGTAGGAATTGGATTGAGAATACACAGGAAAATGAACAAATAATATTAGCTATATCCTTTGCTTCATTAGGGCATTAGAACATTGGGAAACAGCCCCAACACTGTAATCTAATTTCAGGAACTGAATTTCTACATTAACAACTTTTGACACCAAATTATCAATGTTGAGCCTTCAGTGAGCAATGAACAGCTGTACATTAAGTAATGTGTGTCCATGGATATTTAACAGTGATTTACAGCTTTTAAATAGCACAATAACATAATTCTGCTGCTTAAAATAGCACAGAGAATTTTCTTTCATACAGCTTGGCTCTGGACTTCACTCTTCCTACTGTTAAATCACATGGGAATTCCTTATGGTGTTGAGGTGCAGGGTCCTGACATTCTCATAAAACACTGAAGTGAGCAGTTGGGACATTAAGGTACAGAGAAGAAAAGGTTTTCTTGCAATTTTTTTTGAGTAAGCATCTATTCTAAAGACTTGTGTTAGCAGAAAGGCTGCAGCTCATGCAAGCAGGTTTACAAAGACACTGGTACCTCATAAGCAAAGGCTGGCTGTCTCTGTTCAGATACCTCGACTGTGTGGGGATTGGCCTCTTGTGCACTGGGTGAAAGAACCCGTTCTGGGGCAAGTCTTCCAGGTGGAAGTTTATGGACAGATGCAGGGAAGTTCCTACCCAGTACAAAACAGGGAAATGGACAGACAATACTGAGGGTACCCCACACAAACTCTGGAGCTAAGTGAGCAGCAGACATCTGGGCATTGCAGCCACTGACCAGCTGACCACAGCACAGAAGGCAGTACTGTTCACATCCTGACCATGCACATTTGCACAGCTTGAAGGGCTATTATCATGTTCACTGTGGCTTTTTTTTTTTTTTTGTGTATACTCGACTCAGTTAGGATCAAGTTAAAGGGACAAGAAACAGCAGGGTAAATAAATTCTTCTCTAACAAGTTTGCATTTTTCTCCAAGTCAGATTCCACATCTCAATCCAGCTTCAGTTTTGAAGAGGCTCTCCAATATGTAGTGCAATGTCTTGCTGAGCACAAGCTTCTGAAAACACCTCCAAGTCAGGAATAGAATAGTCTGTATCAGGTATCAAGTGCAGATCATGTTAACCAGCAATAAATCAAGTGAAAAAGAAAATTTCCAAGTCAAGACTGTTTTGCCCAGGACAGTCTTGTAGGGAAATTTACCAAAACGCTGAGGAAGGGAAGAAAGAGGTAAAACTCACCATGAAGAGTGAGGCACATGAGCCTACTTTTACTTCACTTAAATCAACATGAGTCAGGAATGATTTAACTATAGTAAATACAAATATAACCCAATAAAGTTAGGTCTAAGGGAAGAAACTTACCTAAATGACTGCCAAAGTCAGCCTGAGCACTACCAAGTGGGTACTGGAAAGCAAGAGTAAACTTCAGCAGTCTGTTTACGCATACACTCCTCTGCCTACCATTCTTTAAACAGATATTTTCCCACTCTACCTGCCACATCTAGAAAAACAGTTCTTTAAAAAAAAAGAGCCTCTGTTATACTGATATACCATCTATCTTCTAAATACTATCTGGAAACCGATTGTCCCCTCTTTCCTTAAAAGTCTTAATTTCTCTCTCCTTGCTACAATTTAACTTTATATCTGTATTATCTAACCACACAAAGACTTTGAGATATCACTTTCACCAAAGATGCTATAAAATGAAGTGGCAATACATTATATCATACTATATCACTGTCAGGGCTCTTATCTGAAATTCATTCTCCTCTGCAGTGAATTATTTGTTCCCCAAGATAAACGATAAAACGACTCTGAACTACTCTATATTTCCAGTTCAGTCTGATGTGCACGCATCCAAAAAAGCCCAACTTATTGTTTCACTGTTTTATCTACAGCACGCAAGATGAATTTTTGTGTTCTTGTGGTGAAGCCACTGGACTGACATTCACCAATTTAATGCTTTATGTTCTCTATTTAGGGTTATTTACTTCTGCTTCAGGGCAAGCCTACCATCTACTGTAAGGTGCCATAGTTGCAAAAAAAAGTTCTATCCACCATGAAGACATTTCTCTTTGAAAATAAAAGCACTAAAATCATCTCTATTCAACTCAGGAAAACCTCAGCAAGATGTTTGTTGGAAAGACTTGATGGCAGTTTCTTTAAATGTGTTCACACAGTTTAAGCAATACTTCTTCATACAACCTTAAGCTATTCCTTTTTTAAGTTATTGCATCTTATGATGTCTTTAATACAAGATTTTCTCCAATGCTGTTGGCTATTTATTTCCAACCACAAGTAAACAAGTATCTACCACACTTGCTTAGCTCATATATCCTGGAGACATCATCTCTACTTGCCATGAAATGATCCTACCCAAGCAAACAATCTGCTGTTTGCAATTTAAAAAATTTATATATATATATATATATATATATATATATATATATATGTAGCAGACTAGAATTAGACAGACACAGCTGTTGACATCAAGTTTTAAATCAGAAAGCTTCAGAGTTTTCAGTGTCATATTAGCTCACTCTCCGAAACTAATTTCAATGATCTATGGTTTTCAAAGGAGGGTCCTATAAGAATTTTTCTTAACTAACCAGTTATAAGAAACTATCAGATCTAGATATCCTGTTGTAAGGTGACACAAAAAGTGTTTCTTGAGTATGTACTTGTAGCCCAAGAAACCTCAGTTTCAATACAAGGCATGGGATTTAATAATTTGGTCAACAAGTGGGCCTTTAAAGGCCATGTAGAAATACTGCGAGGAGAAATCTGGGCCTAGAGCACAGGAATGGATGTAGCTTGTAGAAAACAGAAACTGTATTTTGAGCAGTAATTCATATAATGGAATATCCTGGTTTAATACACTGGTATGCTGAAGGAAATGTTTTGAGTTCATTATCTGATTGTTCTTATTGATCTCAAATATTCTTTAGAAATAAACCTTACTCTCTGGGATTCCTACTAAACTCTCATCTGCAAAGTTAAACTCCCAGCTCAAAGCCAGCTGCAGAAAGCTTTAATATTTCTATTCAGTGAATCTGAGCTCAACACTTAGACACTAATGTTCTTAGACATAGGAACGAGCTGCTGTTCTCTGAGAAAAAACATTTGCAAAACTTAATCACAAATATAAGAAAAATGAGAGACTATCCAACTTTTTTAGCCCTCATTTAGGATGGCAGACATTGCCCAATAGAATAGGTTTTAGAACAAAAAACCCAAAACTAAACCAAAACCACTCCTCCCCCCCACCCCCAGAAGCACTGAAGCAAAAGTGCAAAACAAGAAACAGAAAAGACAATGACAGACTTGGTTTCTGGTAAGCATAGGAGACAAATTGTTCATTTTTGAAACTTGGCTAAAGAACCTAGTGGCGGCTGCATTAGAGGTCATTATGTGACAAAGAGGAATTAAAATGCAGAATTTAAGGAAAGGTCAGCAGCTGCAGCATCCGAAATCACAGCACACCAAAAGGGAAACAGCATTCAAAACAGACAGCGCCAGTGCAAGGCAATCCAGATATACCACACAAATAAGCATGTTATTACTATGTAGAGCTAAAAAGATAAATTTCAAGTAGGTACAATTGTGCCAAAATAAAAACCCTGAGCTTTGTCAGTACTCCTAGAATTATTACGTGAGAAAACTGGGTCACAAAAGACCTAAAACCACCAAAACAGATGATGTAGATACTGTTTGACTGAATTACTGTGGTTGCTTCAAAAATCTTACTTTGTGTTAATAATAAACTGAGCACTTGAAAAAAAATCTAAGCCATGTTTCAGTTGACCCAATAACATTTTTTTGGGTTCAAAAGAAATTAAAAGCTTCTAAAATCTGGTGCAGCCAAATTTAACAGGTTTATTTCTTCATAAACCAGAATGTTTACACTAATTTGCTGTCAAGGCCAGCATCATCTAAAAGCCCAAATCAAGCATGAATGGTACATATGCACACGAAAACAGAATGCTTTCCCAAAAATTAGCTAACTGCTGCAGAAAGGACTGCTCAATTCAAGGGAAAATACAAGACCACTGTTGGGAGTAGTCTCTCTCTATCCAGAAGCAAGTGACATGAAGAACTTATACAGCCTCCTTTTGCAGAAATTTGAAACTGTTTTTTTTCAAATAAAACACAGACATTCTCATCTCCAACTCACAGCCAAAGAAACAGCAAAGCAGCAAACCAGTGAACAATCCTTGTTCACTGCTATGTTAGGAACACCATGAAGACCCCATTCACAATTTAGCAAAGCTACGGTTGTTTAAAGAGTATCTGCAGTGTGATAGCAGACAGAAATCTGTTCAATCCCTGTAAGGACCCAGCTCTACTCATTTTGTTTGCTGTACTGCAGCTTGGCTTGCCCTCCGAAAAACATCCCAACACCCAGATTTGTAAAAGGGTACTACTGAGGAGACAGCTTTTCTACTCTTTGCTTTCCCAGTGCAAACAGATCACATCATTTTAGTTGTAATTCTTGAAGCATACAACATGTTACAAACTCTCAAGTAAAAGGATTCATTTTTAGCAGGTACAAACGAAGCTACATGACCGACTTCATTTGCTTTCCATTTCACCCTTGGTCTCTTCTTTGTACATTCACTTCATTTCCATTGCAAAAGATTTGGTTTTGTTTTGCAAGCTTCTCGTGTCAGCCAGTATTAGGAACACAAAGATCCTTTTGTATATCACACTTGCTATTTTTTCTTCCTCATTCCTCTTCCTAGCAGACAAAATGTACCTCATTAAAAATTACTTTGCAACTGAAAAATGTTTCAGTTACTTGGTGAATTCTTGCTTTCTGCCTGTCAGTTGAAGTAGTAAGTTACAGAAAGATACTTATTATCATAGGAATTTATCTAATTGTATTAATCAGTAACATTTTAAAAAACATAGGAAAGTAATGTACAACTACATTCAGAAAAAACCACTCTGCAAATAACACTGACATTGTGACATTAGGAGTACCATGCCCAAAAATATTTACCACTGATCAAGCACAGTATTGAATTTTAGAAATATCAGAGCTTTACTCTTACTACAGATAGAAATTCCCTTTGCATGTAAGTTAAGAACAGAAGGTGTTAAAGTCTACATTGACAAAGCAAAATAATCAATTGCACCTGGTTTCTCATCAGCTACCAGCATGATATACCTACTAATTACCAGTTTAATTTAGATCTAAGGTTAAGTCTGTGCCTATGCTTGCAACCACCTATTCTGAAAACTTCACTAGGCCTGGATATATTTTCATCCTATTTGAAGACATTTATTAGCTTATCTTTAAATGCTGCCTCATCAGCATAGACAGAAGCATTGGGAGGCAGCACAAATATTTTACAAGGTAAAAACTGAGAAAGAGCGAACACTAGGAGGGGTGCCTGAATGCCCAATCCTACTTTTTGAATAACACATTCTGCTGAAAGGCTATCTTAACAAACTAGATGGTTTTTACAAATAAAATAGGGTTCTGTCCAACACGGAGAAATTAAAAATTTCTTACATCTGAATGTAAGATGTCTTCATATCCCTGATATATTAACATTTTACTAGAATGCAAATTCACAGTTTACTATGAAAGCTTCACTTGGTTTTATCCTGCACTTTGTTATTATGGATATGACAAAAGAAGTCCTGGAGTTTACAGTGCCTTGTCTAAAGGGGGATGCTGAAATCAAGAAATAAATAATTCAGCAAAGGATCAGAAAGCAGCTCACAAAGGACAGTTCAGAGAATGCATGACCCAGGGAGCTCCCTGCAATACAGTATACTTTTACAAGTGGAAAAGGTGTACTAGTCCTGCAACTGTTCAAAGGAACATAACTTTGGGTTTTCTACAAACTACTCAAAATACAGTACAAACAATAATCGGAGGAGTTAAAAAATGTAGCGCCTGTAGTCTTACAGAACTTGCACTTGAAAAAAGACCTAAAAATTAACCCCTCCAAAATTAGGTGAAGTTTTGTTCAGGCTCAAATCTACAACCTATGCTGTTCTGCAAAAAAACATCTAGGAGTCATAGAGAACTAAACCCTATGGATATGCTCACTTCTGCTCCACCTCTCAAAGGGAAAATACCAGTTTTATCAGAGAAAAAAAAAAAAAAAGCCAATGTTGAATACATACTATCAAATGGACCTGTAAACTATACTGCAGACCAAACCAGTCGTTTAGATATCATGACAGAAACATTTTGACATGACTGCTTTCTCCTTTTCCTGCTGTAATGCAGGCTGAACACTGTCATGTTCATCAAGTGGCAACTATGAAGTCTTCATGAAAATGATAGGATTGAAAACACCTGAGGGCAGGGGGAGGGGGGAAGTCTTGCTTAGAATAACTGTAAGAAAATGATTATAAGCCCAACAAGGAGCACTTTTAGTATGACTGCTATATCTTCATAGTCCCATTCCAAAGTTTTCATCTCAATATGTCTTGTTCATTAGCATCTTCAATGCTTGCTGTCTTTGACAATGTCCTAACTCATGATCCATCCCACTTGTTGCATATTCTCCTTATAAGCAATTCTGTTTCTCCTTGACATTTTCAGGCTAGCAGGTAAGACTCTTCTTGGGTACACAGGCCCAGACAGCACTTAAACATAATGTAAAAAAAGTTTTAACAATGTAAAGAGGATGAAAACTTGTCACCTATATTTTGCTATACTCAAAGAGCAATAAAACTGTCTTGGAGCATATCATTACAAAATATGCACTTTAATAATTTACAGAAGTCTAAGACAGTAAAACAAAGCATTAAAAAGTTTATTTCCTCCTACCAGATGACTGTTCTGCATTCTGAATATCTAATATAATTTCTTGTATCAGCTCATACAAGCGATACAAGGGGATTTGCAATGCAAATTTAGCAGCTCAGAGAAATTTTTCAAGTGGTTTGCAACTACAAAGGGGGGTTTTTTGTCCTCCCTCTGCTCAGTGAGTTATTTCAGATTTAAATAGGTGTTTGAGGGACCAATTTAGCCAGCAATATCCTCTACTGACTGGCTCCCCCAGGCCCATAGAGTACGTGCAGCACTCCACTATAGTGAGAACTTCCGTACATCTGAGTTTGAGGCATTGCTCTGCTGCTGTACATATCTGAAAAGCTTCTTCTGCTCTGAATATAAAGGCTATGACATATTTTCTTCTCTTTTCATTAGTTTTCTTTGTTTATCTGGTTCTCTTTATTTCCAAAAGGAATATCAAGGCAAAGACCTTATGTCAGGATTTTTCTTCTACTAACTCCTAAGAAGTGTTCAAAAAATATGGTTTGGTAATTACACTCAGTTTAGAAAAGCTTTTTTTTTGAATACCAAATTTCAGAGTCTGCAACCAGTATGGGCCAGGAATTGTTCCACTGAAAACAGTAAGACCACAGAGTTTTGTGATCAATAAACAGAAAATCGAGATCCTCTGTCTGAACAATTTACCACAGCATGTAAAAAGTCAGAAGTGTTGTCATAGTTTTATTGACCCAATTATGCATTAACAAGAAATTTTAATAGTTTTGAAAAGAAAAATCATGAAACACCACATTGGAATCCAACACTTGAACTACTTTAGCCTTGGAATCTCAAAATTTGTCTCAAATTATTATTTCAGTCTCTGTCAGAAGAAAACTTCAATTTCAGAACTGAAGCCCTGTACCTTCTTGATTCTGCACAGCCTAAACGTGTTTGTCAAAACACCTTCTGGACAAGCTGGCTGTACATCAGAGTTCAAAATCCCAGTAACAATCAGAATTTCTCAAAGCAGTTTCATCGTGTCCTTATAAAACTTTTCTGCAGTGCTGAGTGAGCCTCTGTCCTCATCACAGATTACTATCACAGCCGGCAGCAGCACCACACCCATTGTTATGCTGCTCACGTCCCACCCTTCATCCATCCAGAGACTGCAATCAGGTATCTGATAATAATGCAAGTCACATCAGCTGGGCTGCTGCTGCAGTGAACTGATCCGTGCTGGCGCCTTGATGCAAATACAAGGACACCAGGGCCACAGGATCCCATAAGATGTAGGATCCTGTCTTTGTATAACAAACAGTTTTCCCCAGATGGAGCATTCCAGGCCTCTTGCTTGTCTTGAACGTATGCAGTCTACCTACATTCCCTCTTAGCCTCTAGCTGAGCAATGGCATTGTGTGACACATTAAATAAATAAATGAAAGAGCGCTGCAAAGTGGGAGTTGTGGGAACATACACAATTTAATCACTAAGTTGCTACTGTGTTTTCAGTACCATGGCACTATTTCCTATTGCAAGTGATGTGTTTTCTCTTCATCTTTGCCACCATGTGAAAACTTGCCTAACAGCCTTGGAGCATTGAATTTAAAGAAAAGGTTTGTCAAACACACTTAAACCGATTCAGTTTAAAAAATAACTTCTATTATGTTAAGCAGACATTTCTGGATTTTTTCTTGTTGAGTTGTCATCATTTTATCAAGATTTGTATGTATAAGTGTGTAACTTGCAAGTAACAGAATAAATGGTTAATCTGTGAAGATATTAATTCCTAAATACACATACTTTTGGAATTTTTTTAATTGTCCTAGCATCCCAACAGAAATGTTCGTGCCATGGAACAATCCTCACATGATGTACTTCTTGAATACACTCAGTAAGACAATATATTGAAGCAGCAGCAACCTGAGGTATTGTCAAGCAAGTACTGGAGGAGAACTACAAATACAGGAGAAGGCATTGTTTTAAATTCCCTCATCCCATCTTATTTTATTTTGCCCTGAATTCTCTCTCACAATTTGGGATTAAATGCATTCATTGGCAGTTTATAAACAAGTAACTTTTTTTTCACCTGAGAGATGACTCCTTTGTGGCTTTTGTCTTTATTGCTTTCCACCAGGAAAAATGAATTTTGAGTTGAATTAAAAAAAAAAAAAAAGCAAAACAATAGGGAAAAATGAAAGGAAATTAGTAAAAATGAGATAATTAGCGTTTTTGTTGTCATCCTCACCTACAATACACACTTTCCCTTCTCAGCTAGAGAGATGCAGCCCCTACACAGATAACCACATCAGTTTGAAGGTATGAAGGGAACTCGCATTCCCAAAGCAGCCACAGGAACACTCTTATTACTGCTATGCCTGTTTAACACATTTGATTCACCAGTCTTCTAACAGGAACCACCCAAACACAGCAGCTCCATGGGAAGAAGCATTTACACCTCACAAGGTAAGGTTGCACAATAGCCCTCTATAGGAAGAAACGATGTTTCCCCCCCCCCTTAAAGTGGAAAGTGGCAACACATTCATCACAAATAAGCTTGAACTGAAACTCTAAAACCTTCAGCTGACAAGCATACATGAATCACAGCAAATCACCCAGCACAGGCACTGGAGGAAAGGCACTAATATCAAGGGATGTATCACATGATTCCTTCTGGCCAAGCAGCTAGCCTTAGGATCACCAAGAATTAAATAGAGACTGTAAAAAAGGGATGGTGTTTTCCTGACTCCAGAGGCATCCTCAGTACAGCACATGAACGCAGAAAATGTTACCTGCCATGACCATCCTTCTATAGAAAATACATTTGACATCTATTTACTTTGATAACTCTATACAAGGCTGCTGGAAAATTGCTTCTCCTCAAAGAGAAAAGCTTTCTTTTTGCAGAGAGTAAGGGTTTTTTTAAACTTATGTCAGAGTCTACCAATTACTGATGATCTTCCACCACTACTGTAAACTGAGAAAGGTCCTTCACCAGTTTCCATTTCTAAGATGGGAGGCCAAAGACTACAGACCATCAATATCTAGAGGTATACACAACAGGCAGTGACAGCAGATTTCTTACTCTTTCAAGCCCTAAAGTCAAAATTTTATCCACAGAAAACAAGTAAAACTAGGAAATCAGACTCTCATCTTCAGACTAAAGCTTGCCTTTACACAGGGTAAGACTATTACTCTATTTTAAACCTACATGCTTGAGGACTTCAACATAATGACACACTTGATCCACTCAAAGCCCACGCTGGAGCAGGCTTGCTGGCAGGACTTGGAGCAGTTTGTGAAGAGCTGCAGCCTGTGGGAAGGACTCACTCTCAAGAAGTTCGTGAAGTACTTGTCCCTTAGGAGGGACCTCACTGGAGCAGGAGAAGCAGGGGATGAGTCCTCCCCTGAGGGGCTTTCCTTGTTTAGTTTAATTCACTCACACAGACTCACCTGTATGTTTTAAGAGGACTAGTATGGAATACCTCCATATCAAGAAAATAAAAAAAAAAAAGTGGGTTTTTTTTAATGCACTAAGTTGATCAGAAGTTGTCCTGATTCAGTTGTCTTTATCTCCGACCCTGAGACAGAGAGTAACATCAGCTTCCTCGTTGCACCTCCTGGAACCAGCTTCCATCTTAGCTCTACTCAACAGGAGCACTTCTCCAACCAGAGGCAAATTAAAGACTGATTCACACTTCCTTAAGTCAAAGAAACTATCAAAATAGCACTGCAATACCACAGCCTTTGGGCCAAGGTCCTTCGAGAATGAGCACTCTGCCTACTCTCTTCCACCCCTTGAGTGTTGTTATGCCAAAATACCTCATATTTTTTTACACTCAAGATTCCCAGAACTTGTGTCTGCAACAAATGATTGGCTGGAGTCATCTCAAAATGTGAAAAGTCATTGATCCGAGTTATTTCCATCTGAACTGACATTGACTGCAACAGTAAGTCCTGCCTGAGCCCTCCATCGGGGTCTCCAGTCAGGAGCACAGCCCCTCCACTGCAAGGATGGCTCCTGCAGCCAGCAAGAACATATGGAGGAGGCCCTGCTCTAGGGAACCCCAGGGAATGCTATTGTGTGCAGGAGCAACAATTCCAAGTAAGAAAATCTGCTCACTGATTTACAAAGCCATTTCATATACTTGAACATCATTATCTGCCAGCAAACAACAACCTCAGAGCTGATGGCATGACCAGGACATTTGCTGTGACCAGGACAATTAAAGATGTAGAGCCCACTGACAAGATGAAATTCCACCTTGAAATTCACAGGTCGTTCCCTCTCTGAGCAAAGGATATTTTGGAATATTTACTAGTTTGCACGTTAACATTTTGCTCCAAAGACAGATTTACCCCCTCCCCTGCTGTCTCTGGAAGCAGCCAGAAGTCAACAAATGTCACCAGGAATTTTGATTAAAATATTTCTTCCACAACAAAAATCAAAGCCACATAGACATTGAATGATGTTGTATGTGAAGAGGCAATGGTAAGTGGATAGAAATTAAAGATTAAATACAGTGAGAAGTATGTGATAGAAATGAGATCCTTTTGGGATTAGAGGAGAGGGTGTGTGGATATGATGCTCTTACAGCCAACAACAGTAAGATGGCAGACATCAGCTCAGGGCAGGCAGATCCAGTTTTCCTTTCTGTTAACACATTCAGATCCAGACTGCCCCTGCACTTGTTTTGGAATTTCAGGACAAGGTACTTAAAATTTAAAAAAAAAAAAAACAATTTAAAAAGAATTCAGTAAGGATTGACTTTGGAGACTACCCTTTTCCAGTGGATAGATGAGTTGCAGGAAAAGAAATATCAGTCTTAAACTTTATGAAGACCATTATATTATCTGCCAACTATTCAGGTATACTATGATCAAAAGGACAGGGGGGAAAATTTCGTCTTCATCAAAACCAGCTCCTGAAAGAGCTTGTGTTCTTGTAAGATTTTTTTTTATGTTTTGATATCATTTTCTTTATATAGTAGTAGAGAATTTTCTACATCACATGTCAACTACAACCACATGAAAGTGCTTTTACAAACCATTCAAACCAAAAGAAAATTACTTACTATGAGCTCTAACTTTACATATTTAGTGTCATCTGAATTATTCTTAAACTGCAGCAACATAATAAGCAACAACTGCATACTGAATCAGTGATTAATCCATGGAAAATGAGTCACTAGAGTATTTTTAGACTGCACAGTACCTTTTAGTTCAAAGAATGATGAACAGACAATGCAACTGTGAGTTGATTCACCAGTTCAGGTAGCATCTCCAAAAGGAAAAACTACCATATATACTCTTTCACTAACAAGAACTAAATCTTCCTTTTAATCCTACACATCAGAAATCTCCTAATACTAATTTAATAATTAACTCAGCAATCAAATTCTCTCCTGGAAAATCTGTGATCTTGACTTTTCTGGCAAATCCCATCTTACATTGCCTATGGAATTTCTGTTTGGAACTTTTCTCTACTCAAATAGGAATAGCAGGTACATGTACAGAACATAAATTGTAGTTTCGTTGTTCCAAGTCTATACCACTAGTACAAACCTTTTTAAGGTCCCAGAAACAATGTTCTCCATATTACAATAGTAAAAGTTGCATCATGCTGTTTCCTGCCCCATCAGAGGTTAGAGTATGGTGAAGTGATTAAAATCTGCAAAGAAGCATCAAGGCCTGCCTAAGCCAGCGCTGCTTCCTTCCAAGTGAACCTTTGTAAAATTATATACCTCCCTTCAGTATTTGCAGACCTGCAAAAAAACCCTTGAAGATCATACTCAACATGTGGTTTAGATACACTACCTTAATACAGCCCTGAAATTCTTTAGTTGAACAAAATCAACTAAATAAATTAGAAACAACTGGGATGCAGGGAAGCCTTAGGCCACTGATAGTGTTACTGCACCCAACATTTCTTGTAAAAGGTCTCCGATAAACTTTTCTTTGACCCAGCAGTCACACCTCATCTGTCCTGCAAGATGCTGAATGCTTAATATTCTGCATAACTTTTTTCTCAAGATAATAGCATATTACTGCATCTTTGCCCCAGAACTTCTGCAGAACATGAGAGTCTGGATATGAGAGTTTTAACTATCAATTGAGCTGTGGCTCATGTGTTATCACAAAAGACATGGAATGAAAAATTCTGATGCCAATGCAATAAATAGCTGCTTCAGGACGCATGACATCTCAATAAGTGCTGGTACTTTTGACTGTCCAATAAGTACCTCGCTGGCACTTGTGCCACTGAATCCAACATACATTCACATGGACAACTGCAGGATGAAGCTTCACACAACAGTTGCCACGAGGCATAGAATCCCACCAAAACTTTGCAAAAAACCCTCATGGAAATTAATTAAGTTAATTAAAAGCACTATGCTCTGTACGACACTGTTCGTACACCCCTATTTGCCTTGTTTTTCTGGAAAAACAAGCGTTACATCTGCGAAGGTTGAAACCTGATTCATGAAGCATGTCTGTGCCAGGTAAACGATTACACATTTTAAATATGCATGCACAAAGTACTTGAGCATGTTGCCTTCGTGCTCATCCTTTGCCCAGGTGATTGGAAAACTCCAGTGGGACCCAGGACATCCTGACAGAGGATTAACAAGCAGCATAAAAGAAGTATGTTCAAACTTACTTGCCCAGCCAAAGACGCATCTGCTTGGTGTTGCTGTTTACAGCCCAAGAGTCAGTGGGAGCACAGGGACTGCTCCAGCCGGGCACAGGCAGGGCCAGGCAGGGCTCTGCCACAGCGCAAAGCAGCAGCAGGCAGCCCCAGCCCACCCAGATCAGGGGCACACCACAGTTTGACCCCCAGCTCATCTCTTCAGAGCAGCTCAGCCAATTTTTACCAGCACATCCCCATTCCCTCACACAGACCCTCACACAGCCCTGAGACTGCCAGCGCCCTGTGGGTGCCCACAGACCCTGATCACCCACTCCAGACCTTGCACTGCCCAAACGCTGTGTGGAGGAGGGACCCTCACCCACCTCCACTGCTCCAGCCTGGGATGCACCTTCACCAGGCCTCCATTGCTATCGCTGCCCCTTTCTGTCCTGGCATGCCCTGCCCAGGCCAGGCATGGGCTCTGTGGGACACCCAACTGCAGTGACCGCTGCCCTCAGGCCAGAGCAGGACACGGGACCTGCCCAGTCCAGTTCACGGACCACAAATGGTCAGAAGGAGCAACAGACAGTGCCCAGTGGACACTTGTGTGGAGCCAGCTGGTGTTCCTGTTGTGCTGGGGGTTTCCTTTGTTTGCCTTGGGGCTTATTTCATTTCATTTGCTTGTTGGTTGGGATGGTTTGGGGTTTTTGTAAACATAGCCCTGTACTGCCATAGACATCAAACAGCTGAATTTGCATCCTCTGGGTTTGTATCTTCTGCTTCTCTCAGAACTTTGGTAAGTTTCACTGTTTCTAGTCTAAGATCAAGGTTTTCAGAACTTTTGCTTGTTTCTTTGTGGGGAGGGTGTTGCAGGTTTTTTTGTTCGGTTCTTTTTTTGGTTTGTCTTTTTTATACCCTGAGAAAATACTCAGCAAGCTACAACACATCACTGATAAACAATATGGGTAAATTAAATTTTTCATTTGCCTAAGAGAACACTACAATTATTACACCTACTTCCATTTTATTTAGAATGAAGGAAACTAATCCTTTGCTGTCACCTTTCAATAAAGGTTATTGTAAAGCAGATGATCCATGTTTAAAACTGGAAGTTCAGAGACAACAGAATGTTTTTAATTGAGTAATTTATAATTTTCAAACAGAAATTTACTTACAAAATGAAACCCAAATTAAATGCAGTATAAAGCCTACATGTAACTAAGTGCAGAGTTGAAAAGTCATCTCCAGACTGATATTTTCAATCTCAAATTCCTATAATTAATGTTATTTCAATCAGGCAGGAGGTGCCATTAAAGCTGGCACCACAAAAGGTATCAGATGATTGTTTGGTATTTTATTTTCTTTTAACAAAACAGGTTTTTCATTTTCAATGAAGAATTCCACTGCTGATCTTCAAAACAAGGACTATTCCTGAAGCAGGAACAGAAAAGCCCCTGAAAGCAGCACTAGCAAGGAAGGAATCACATGTAAGCAGAAGCAGTTTACTCATTGTGTGCTTCAATAAAGACAGAGTCAGTAAAAACCTCTAAGGCCAGCAAGACGAAACGTCTTACCAAAAAAACTCTGCACAAAGCTGAGGACTTAAGGAAGGGTGGTGGTGAATGGTGCTGCATCCAGCTGACGGCCAGTCACCAGTGGTGTCCCTCAGGGGTCTGTACTGGGACCAGCTCTGTTTAATATTTTTATTGATGACATGGATGAGGGTATTGAGTCTTTCATTAGTAAATTTGCAGATGTCACTAAGCTGGGAGGGAGCGTGTGTCGATCTGTTGGAGGGTAGGAGGGCTCTGCAGAGAGACCTGGAATGGTTGGATACATGGGCTGAGTCCAATAGGATGAAGTTTAACCAGTCCAAGTGCCGAGTCCTGCATTTTGGCCGCAACAACCCCCTGCAATGCTATAGGCTGGGAACAGAGTGGCTAGAGAGTGCCCAGGCAGAGAGAGACTGGGGGTACTGGTCGATAGCCAACTCAACATGAGTCAGCTGTGTGCCCAGGTGGCCAAAAAGGCCAATGGTATCCTGGCCTGTATCAGGAATAGTGTGGCCAGCAGGAGCAGGGAAGTCATCCTTCCCCTATACTCGACACTGGTGAGGCCGCACCTTGAGTACTGTGTCCAGTTCTGGGCCCCTCAGTTCAGGAAGGACGTGGAGACACTTGAGCGTGTCCAGAGGAGGGCAACAAGGCTGGTGAAGGCCTTGGAACACAAGCCCTACGAGGAACGGCTGAGGGAACTGGGGTTGTTTAGCCTGGAGAAAAGGAGACTTGGAGGTGACCTTATCACTCTCTACAACTTCCAGAAGGGTGGTTGTAGTGAGGTGGGGGTTGATCTCTTTTTCCGGGCAACAACTGACAGAACAAGAGGACACAGTCTTAAGCTGCACCAAGGAAAATATAGGTTGGATATTAGGAGAAAATTTTTTACAGAAAGAGTGATAAAATATTGGAATGGTCTGCCTGAGGAGGTGGTGGAGTCACCATCCCTGGATGTGTTTAAAAAGAGACTGGATGTGGCGCTTGGTGCCATGGTTGAGGTGTTGGGACAGAGGTTGGACTCGATGATCTTGAAGGTCTCTTCCAACCTGGTAATTCTGTGATTCTGTGACTCTCTAGCAATAAACAAATGGTATCCAGGAGCTGCATGTCAAAGCATGCAAGAGGCTCACAGCACTCCAGCAAGACAGCACAGGGCTTTCCAGCATGAGAAGATTTTTACCAGGCCAAATTTTCTTAATAAAAGAATGCTTGGGCCGCCAGGTTCCCAGCTGTCTGCATCACTGTGGATTTCAGATTATTTTTATGTTACAAGAGGGCTAGGAAAACACAGAGGAAATTTAACTTATTCACCAGAACACAGAGAAAAGGCTGAGTGGCTGACAGGCTCCTGGCTTATTTTGTAAACATCCCTTGAGAATATTCTGCTCACAGATGTGTTTCAAAAGAACAGCAGTAGGTGGTAAACAAACACCATACACATTTCACCAAGGAGCTTCAGTCATCTCTTCTTGATCTTAAGCTATCTGATATGCAACAATCCACTGCTACAATATCATTTCTTGAAATGCATTTTCAAAATACAGACTATGCATGCACACACTTATACTTGGACATTAGCTTTCCATGAAATAGGACTGTCTTTGCAGAAATACAGAAATTCTATTTTTCTTCAGCAACAAAATGCTATATGAAAAGCTACAAAAATTATTCTCTAGATCAAATTCTAATGAATTTTAATTTTTTGGTGACAGAGAAAAATGTTCTGTTCTTTTTTCCACCAGCTGATCAGACATATTAAAACCAAAGAATGCCATTACAGAGTAATATAATTTCCTGCTTGAGATAGCACTTAAAATGTTAACCAATTGCCTGTGTGTTTAAGCCAGAAACTTGTTTGATCAAATTATACTTTCTAGTCCCTACCTGAGGGAATTAAGGCAAACAGACTCCACAATTCTCTTGACACTTCAATTCAACAGTTAATCAACTTCACCTAGCAAAAAATTCCCATTTAATTTGAATTTTTGTGGGTTCAGCTTTCAGACAACTATGTTTATTTAGATAAAATAGGTATTTTTCTAGAATAATTACCTTCAAGTGAAGGTACCACAACTTAGCCACCAAGGTACTGTTTATACCTTCCGACCATCCAAACACATGCTTAAATCAATCACTGAAGAACAGACTTCAAATAAATCATGGTTCTGTTTTTCTCCTTCCTCCCCTCGGTATTTTGAGCACAAAGCATTCCAGTACTGTGCACAAAGGCTCAGGATCATCCCTAATTGATGTTCTCCCCTATTCACCTGCTTGAGGTTCAGATTGGACATCTTGAACTGCAGCACCCCTGGAGCTCATTCCAAGCCACTAATCCATTACCAGGATACAGCTCTCAATTCAGTGTCCACAAAATCACTGCTGTACAGGATACAGCTCCCAGTTCAGTAACCATGGGTTAGCTTGCCTTCAGTATCTGACTCTGACAGCAGCATAAACCAGTTATTTGAACAGACATGGGTCCCCACATGATGTCAGCTGCTCTAGAATGCTTTCCTTTCTGCTTGTCTGTTTATTATGCTGCTTGTCCCTCTTGTAGATCAAAAATTAAGCATGTGCGTTAGGATTAGCCTAATCAACAAAAAGTCCTAGAGTAGGGAAACACACAAACTTGCATTTAAGAAGCTGTATTTCAGTTTAGTGCCAGAAACAAAGTTGTTCTCCACAGGCGTCTGATCCTCAATGGCTTCCAAAACCTGAGCTCACTCATTCAAAACTAGCAGGTTACCTCTGCTCTCCCCAGCAGCCATTGAATATAGTAAGATTTAAAGTTCTTTCCCACATAAGAGGCCCTACTCTGATCCTAGCTGTAAGGAGTCCAGCTGAGGATTACAGCTGAGCAATATAACCCTCCTCCCTGATCCTCAGCCATTTTCCATCCACCTCTGAAGAAACCCTGCTAACTTGTCCCCATGCTTCTGTACCTCCTAAGTTCTTAGAGCCATTTCATGTGCTGCCTTGACTCCCTTATTCTTGTTGCCAATCACTTCCCTCCAAGTTCAAACTCCAAATAGGAAAAACATGAGACTGCCTAGTGTAAAATGCTCTGTATTTTAAAAAAAATTCATCTGAAAAACAAACCACCCGTATAATCAAAGAGCAACTCTGCAAGTCAGGGATCCTGTTGAACAGATGGCTGAATGCCACCCTGGATAACTCAAATTAATCTCCTCACTTGTTTACTGAACAAAGTCAGAGAGATACAACCCCAAAGTTGGATATATGGAGCCAGCTGAAAAGGCAGGAATAAAAAAAAAAACATTGAGGGAAATTTGAACACTTACAGTGTTAATCCATCAAAGTAGTAATAGAAACCTATATACTTACACATAAAACACTGCCATTAGCAGTGCACAAGGCATGTAACAACCTCTCACTATTGACAAAGAAAGAAAGAAACAAAACTGCTCCCCTATTTGCAAGTGCTGAAGTATCAAAATATTACCATAACTTGATTAATTTTGGTAAAGCCTAAGAATTTCTGCAAGACAGTATTATCTCAGTACCGTGGCCACAAGCACCTTGAGCTGGTTCCCTGAGCCTCCTTCCAAAAATCTGAGCTATCATTTGAGCTTACTCTGCAAAACAGCAATGCATCAACACCACCTAAAGCAACAGCTTGTATTTTTATAATAGAGTTAAATAAACATGCTCCTTGAAAAAGCCCTCTGTAAAGTGCAAGAGGGTACAAATAAGATCCCATGATCTGCTGTGTTTAAGGCCATGGGCAATGCATGAGAAGAGGTAAAGCCATGACCTTTAACACAGACACTGCTTCCTACCCTAATAAGAGAAAAACAACAGTGTATTTCCAATAGGTGTTCACCACTTGGGAGAAGCATCTGATAAGTCTTGAAAGTTCCTGCATGACAGTGTTTTCAACTGTGGGATCTACTGTGCTTTTTCCCAAGTTGGAGTCCAGTAAGTTTAAACTGTCAACTGTGCTTCAGAAGAACTGTTGGATTATTTTGCATTCAGACACCTGGGTTCTCATACTAATTGGCCCAAATTTACTGCAAAACCTGAATATTACAGAAAGAGTTGGGTAGGTGGAAATTTGAGCTCATATTCAATACCTAGAAAAACTCCTGAGAAGAGAATTCACATTCAAAAGAACTTCTCCTCACAAGAATTCATGATCTGAGTAACATGCATTAAGAAGTACTGTTGTGTGAGGTGTTGATTTGAAAAAGCATTCTCACTTTTTCCCTTCTCAGCTATAAACTAGACTAGTTCCAAGGATCTATCACAGAGTCTACAATAGATGAGAACAAAGTAGCTTTGATCTACTATAAATCTCTTTCCTGCTTCCATACAAGCCTTATTGCATTCCTATGGCCAAACTGTGACAAGGAATGCAGTAGAATTGTTGTGCCAAATAATAAATCCCTTTACAAGGGAAATGAAGTGAAATGTACAGTACAAGGGACTGAATTATTCAGTAATGCACTTGGCACTAGAGATGTGGAACTGCCACTTTTCATTAATATCATCAACCTTATCTGTCTACATAGTTTCTAAATTCAGGCCATGCAGCACAGAGGTACCAGTCACTTGAACCAGATGGGTCACATACATCATCTTTATTTCCCCCGCATTGCTAACTCCCATCCTTTTGGATCATCTCAGCAATCTGAACCACCCAACAAACTCTAGCCCATTCCACAACATCCTAAAAATCCAACAAGAATTCAGAGTGGCCCAAGGACCTTATTCAAAGCAGGCCAGAGAAAGAGAGAGAAGGAGGTAAAAGGAGAGAGCAAAAAGAGAGAGTAAAAAAAGAGAGTGATTTGCCGCTTACAATACAATAAATCATCTTCTCTGTTGAATATTCTAATTCTCTTTAACCAATCTGAAACAAGCTACAAACTCTACAATATTTGCATGCAACCTATAAGAATCATTACATTACCATACGGGGTTATATTTTAAACCTTAAAAAACTGCTTTTGGGAATCTCCTACCAGGCAGGCGTGGTTTGTTCTGACCTTTGGACCTGCCTAGGCAGAGGGTATTGTTCTATCAAGAAGGAGGATTACCTTCAGTCAGCTATACCATTGTTTCTTAGTTACTCTTCAACTTAAACCTTGTCTTCATCCCAATCTCGACTATACTTTCCATATTTTCAGCATCTTTTGTAAGGTAATCATATCTATAAGGCTTTCCTATTTCATCTTCCCCAACACCTTATGTATCTTGACAGTGACCACAAAGCTCTGTAAGACTTCACATCCCTAGACCTGGGTCTGAGGAACCATAGCTCAATTTGAACAAAATATTATTTTTCCTAGAAAATGTCTTTGCTGGTTTCAGCTGGGGTAGAGCTAATTTTCTTCAGTGTCTGGCGTGGGTCTGTGTTTTAGCTTTGTGCAGAACAGAGGGTTAATAATTCAGAGGTGTTTTGTTATTGCTGAGCAGGGTTTGCACAGAGCCAAGGCCTTTCTGCTTTTCATATTGACCCACTGGTGAGGAAGTTGAGGGTGCTGGGACAGGTGACCCAAAGCGACCAAAGGGATATTCCAGCCCATGTGAGATCATGCTCTGTATATAAAGTGGATGGAAGAAAGATGAAGGAGGGAACACGTGGAAGGATGGTGTTTGTCTTCACAACTTTAGTGTGATGGGGCTCTGCTCTCCCAGGGATGGCAGGACACACATGCTGGCTCCATCTGGAAGTGGAGAATTAATTACTTTGCTTGTGATTTTGCTTTCCCTATTAAACTGTCTTTATCTCAACCCATGAGTCTCTGGCTTTTACCCTTCCAATTCTCTCCGCAGTCCCACTGGTGGGGGAGTGGCAGGTTTGTAGTCAGAGGGGATATATGCTCACACACAGAAGATAATTACACCACAAGTGTTTTGCAGACAAAGCCGTTGCAAGTCCTGTTCTTGGGTTTACCTACTCCTGTTTTTCTTCATCTTTTAGCAATGAAAACTTATTATTTCCTATTTTCTAAAACCCCAAAATTCAGTAAAGGTCCATTAGTTTGTAAATAAACAGGACCACTTTCATACAGGTGGTTTGACATAACTGGTTAAAAGAGAAAGAGAGCTAAGTCAAGTAATTGACTTTGTCACAGTAAGACAAAATGAGGTTAAGAACAATATTTATGGCTGAATTAGAAGAGGAACTGTGCCTCTTTAATAGACCATTGTCCATTTCAAAATGTAATCTTTTACATATCAGATGATTCAGAGAATTTTCGAGACAATATGTCTTGTAATCTAAACAAATGCAAATACACCAGACATTCTAGAAATGAGGCAGACAGAACAGCTTTATCCATGTCAGATATTTGTTTGTAATTCAGCTTGATAGATAGGTTGTAATTCAGCACATCTTATGACTCAAATTTTCATAATGTCTCCAACTAAACTTCTACATCTACAAAATTCTTTTCAAGAACTGCTATTACACGGGTGGGGAAGAGAGCAAAATCAATTTCATTTGACTCCAGAAAATAACCTCTGAAAAGTAAGAGGGTTTAAAACTTGCCTTTCTTGAGGATGGGCAGATCCTGGACAGTTGGAGATTTGGCAGAGCTATTTCATTTAGTGCCTTTGATCAACTTTGGTACCATCACAATCACCCTGGCTGCACTGAATGAATTTTTCTGGTTAACTCTCCCTGACAACAGAGAAACTTCAGAAGAGAAATTTGCACCATCTGCATTTTAGGGCACAATCTCAGTACTCTCTCAGCTGCTAAAAGAGTACATAAAACAAACACAGGCAAAACCATTATACAAAACTTTATTTAAACTATAAGAACAGCAGTCCAGACCAAGCAATTAATTCATAGACATCAGTATTCACAAGCAAGGAGAAAGAACTTCACAGTATTTGTCAGCAGTGGCATATCGATGAAATATAAATATTAAAAAGCTTCTATTATTATAGAACAAGAGAGGCAGTTGTAGCACAGATCAGGCAATCTTACTGAGCCAGAAACCCCAACATCACTCTGTTCCAGACCCCAGCCTCTCCTAACTTCTCCCCTGCTGTTTCGTATCCCCAATTGCCAATGAACTTCATTACCTTTCCTGCATGAACCACCTGCTAACTCACCCATCCTTGTTAGCGCATTGGAAATCATCTGGTGGTCTAGAGAAAGGAACTGAAAGCCTTTATTTTTGCCAGAGCCTTTCCCCACTATGCATTCAGGTCATAAACATTATAAACTGAACTGCTTGAAATATACTGTGTCAAATACCATCTCCAAATAACTCATCAATGAATGTTGTTCACTAGTACTTGAACCCAGAGTGGTCTATCAGCAATACACAAGCACCTCCTATAAGGTTCTCAAAAGATAGAAATTGTAGAGCTGGCAGACAAAAACACATGAATAATAAAGGGTTTTCCTATCTACAAACATTTAGTTTGCCTGATCTGAGTTCTGTGAACAGATCAACTTGTTAGGTTGGGATTTTATGTTTTGGCTTGTTTGTTTTCTATGTAGGTTAAGAAAAAAATTTAATAGTAAACCTGTGATTGCTATGGACCCTTGCAGGATCTCTCAAAGCAATCATCTCCAAACACAGCATAAACAGCCAAGTTATACCAAACTACACTTACAGTCCTCTGATCTCAGGGTCACAAAATACTCTACAAGCTTTTAAATACTAAGGCAGCCAACACTACTTTGATAAGAACATTGAAATGCATGAAGAATCATCATCTATGTGCAGACGGTTGAGTATATTTTCCAGTTGAAGAGAAGTAAAATAATATCCAAACCCCAGACATTTCCTTGAAAATTTTCCACACACACACACAAGAAAAAAAGCAAATATGCCTTGTTTGAAGGGAGGCATGAAATCCAAGTGTCTGAATTATAAACTGTACCATGTTCTTGTCTGTTGTGGAGTGTTGTAAGGTCTTCGTATTTGGATGAAATGAGTACTGACACTCAAGGTTGCTTGAATTTTCTGGGATTCTGAATGTTAGTAATTTTTTTTTTGTCAGTATAAGAGTAGGGAAGTTTCTAAGTAGTCATCTAAAAATCCAAACTAGTATTTTGCCAGAAAATATTTGCTGAAATATAAAAGAATTTTAACTGCTACAAAGCATCAGTCTGCTTATTAATCACATTTTTCCGTTCGGCCACCACTGTGTGTGAGCCAGAAGCAGGATTTAGAGCAGGATTACTGGGAAAACTCTGTATATCAGCACTGTTATGAAGAGCTGTAATTTCATCACTGGGCAAACAAGCCTTCAACTTTGCTATTTAGTGTTGTCTTCTAATTTGTCTGTTCACAGATTTCAAAAAGCTTTATTAACAAAACAAACATTTTACCAGTTGGCCATGCTTCTGTGAATCTAAAATTAAAACTCAAAGACTTTTGTTTATAGATTATCTTGGCCATTATCACAACAACCACCATAGAACCAGCTTCTTTCTCCTTCTGACCTTAAAAGGTCTAGAGAGTTCAAAATTACAGTAATAACTTTTATTTACTAAACATCTACACACAGAGTACACATCCCTTAGCTTTATAGTACAACTTGATTACACAGCTCATCTAGCAAAATTCACTTGAGAATCAGCCAACCATACAAAAGAATCTAAGCCAATATACATGCATTTTCAGTCATGCTTGGATAGCCACTACATTAACATGAAATTCACTCCTAAAATCAAGCAAACCGACCACCACCCAGTTATCTATTAATCTATCTCCTCTTCTGACATGAGGAAAGCAAGTGGGGTGGCCAGTTGAGGCCACACTGGCCATTAGAGAGAAGAAAACCTCATCCTAAAACCTGCAGTATGCTATATATGGGGCTCACTCATATACTTCCCTCTGCAGGATTCCCAGACCCACAGAGTCAGGACCCACAGAATCCAAACAGGCTACCGAGCCTTGTTGCTGTTGTCTGGTAACAACAAATTGAAGTTTTTAGTAGATGGTTTTAACCAAGCCTGACAGAGTTCAAGGAGTGTTTGGACAACATTCCCAGGCACATGGTGTGACTCTTGGGAGTAGTCCTGTGCAGGGACACAACATGAACTCTACCCTTGTGGGTCCCCTCCAGCTCAGCACATTCTGTGCTTTAGACATTGCTCAGGCATTAAATTAATCAGGATGAATTGTTGCCTTGGCAGCAGTGCCTCAGTATGAGATGTGTCCCACACCTACCAGTGCATGGGTACCAAATATGCAACAAGCATGGTGCACTAAGGTTCACCAAACACACATAGATGGTATTGAGTCCAGACAGAATCCTTCTGGAACCAAGCAATAGACTGGGTCTAGAACTGGGGTTGATTTCTCCCCAGTCCCTCTGTAATTCGTAAACTTTGTACTTGATCTATATAAACATATTGCACACTCATATATACACTTTAACAATGATTGGTTTTTAACATGGTTAAAAATCCATTGGTGGGAATACCAAATAAATCACTTAATTGGAAGGAATAATGTTGAAAAAACGTAAGACATACAGCCTAAATGTCACATTCCTTGGCCATACACAGTATTTGAGATACCTTCTTGGGGAGTTTAATGTTAAATTCTACATAACAGAACACCTCTCTAAAGATAAAGGCAATTAATTTCAAGGAAAAAAATCAAAGTTTAAAGAGATAAAAATAAGATATTTCAAAACTTAATTATCCTATTCTGCTCTACCTACCTTATACTGAAACAGACATTTATTTTGCCTATACAGTATTTAGTTTGCTGGAGACAAAAATGTGAACAGTAGTTTTCCAAAATGAACCATGTTTATTTGGGTTGGCAGCAGGGAGAGCTTTTTATCTGAGTCACATCCATGCCCTGCCACCTGTGGCAAGAAGCTTGTTTTGCAACAGAACAGTGCTAAATTGTGGATGAGTGCTGGAAAATTTAATTAAAACTCACTTCAAAACCAACACATCGTGTAAGCATCTCAGAAAATCTATAGGTTCATCATTAAATTCATTAGCAAGTTTATAAAATCCAAAAACAAAAAATCTGTTCAAATATGCATGAACACACACAGAGAAAGCAACCACCCCCAGTAATTCAAATTCTCTTGGACCTCATGCATTGTGGCAAGGCCCCCGGAGTAAGGCAAACACGAACGACCATCTGTTATTTTTGTCTGCAAAGCAGAGACTTCCCCCCTGATGAATCTTTGATAGCAGCCAAGCAATGGCAGCGACTGCTGTGGCAGGAACTGACAGCCAGCAGCCCCAGCCTCCATTTCTCTGTTTCACTCAACCTGCATGTTAAATGGCTGCTTCAAACCCAGGAGTAGCTCTTTACATATTAAAACCAAATATGCCTTTTCTGCGCTTTCATTTAAATTACAGCAAATGAAGGGAAGTGTCAGGGAGCAAGCGAAGGGAAAAAAGAAAGGGGAAAGAATTGGAGAATGAAGAACCCCTCAGGGAGCATTCATGGTGCCAAAGAGATACTCATTTTCAAGCACCATCTGTCAAGAGCTACTTGGAAGCTTTTTCTCTCTTCATCTTAATACCCTCCCCCAGGTTTTACCATCTCACTTGCTATACACCAAGTGGCAAAAACCTCTCCATCTCACAGAAACCCTGACCGGCCTTCCAGTATTTGAGGGGCAAAAATTCTTCTCCAGGACAGACTGAACTATGGTGAAACTCAACATTAAGCTCCACTTAGGTGTGTCTTGGGTGCAGGAGACAGGGACTGCAACTGACCTGTATGGTTTTAGCACTGCTAAAGCACCAGGTTCAAGACAGCAAACAAGTCTGAGATTTGCCCTGAAAGTGTAGATTAGTCTGGCAGGTCAGCTACAGCCACCATCCCACACAGCTTCTGGGCAGCAGCACTGAACCAACCTCTGGGGCAGTGCAGTAGCAAAAGACAGGAAATCAAATTAACTTCTTGTGCACCGCTGTAACACCTTTCCCTATTTTATTTAAGTCCACACATTATCTGAGTTTTCACTCACAGCAATTTAGCAGCAGAGACAAGAGAATGATTCTTAACTCATAGGTAAACAAATACCTTCACGGTAGAGGTTTTGTAGAAAATTTACAGTGGAATGCAAATACATAGATTAATGAATTATTAGAACTGGTATGTATACCTAAATCATTTCTGAAAACTTGATGGAGAATGTAATAATCGTGAGAGATTGCAAGCTGCTGGCCCTCAGGAGCAATACATTTATCAGCAGTGATGGGAACAGCAAGACCAGCATGGTCTTAGACCAGGAAAACCAGTATTGCCAGAAGGGCTAATTGTGATAACAGGGTGCATTTTGCCAAAAATTCTGGCCCCCTTTCACTTGATTTCTTCAGTCTTTGATCAGCTCCAGGACCTTTTGAAGTGTTTTTACAGACAGAAACAGGGACAGACTGAACCATCTGTGGATAGCAAGCAGATTAGCAACTAGTTTTCCATGAAGATACAGTATATATAAACC
Organism: Petroica traversi; assembly: GCA_025920805.1. Classification (NCBI taxonomy): domain Eukaryota; kingdom Metazoa; phylum Chordata; class Aves; order Passeriformes; family Petroicidae; genus Petroica; species Petroica traversi. Next base: position 22,758,397 of record JAHLSL010000018.1, on the reverse strand, counting down.
AGTTCTGGAGTTGAATTAGTGTTCTTCCTATATGCCAGGCAAGGTCTTAACCACTAGAATACAGTTTTTCAGCTTTTCTTTGAGTAAGATTATAGAATTATCTAAAACAATTGGGGTTGACAAAAAATACCTTCCTCAGTCTTCCAATAATTTCACTCAAAGACAGAGCAGAGCTTGAACCTCCAGCCCAGAGCAGTGGCCTAAACAGGTATGGGATATGGAGAGGAGCCATTCTCAGTTACATTCTCATTCCAATTCTAGTGAGAATATGCATCAGAAATAGCACATTTCACTGAAAAGGTTCTCATTTGTTAAGTGAGCCACAGGTGCATAAAAAGATTTCCCTGTCAGGTTTGATTGGAAGATCCCACATTTCAAAACCATCAATCCAGATCAAGATCAAAGATTCCCAAGACTGATTTTGACAACATTGTGGTTCAATTTGTCAGCTTACATTTCAGCTTTTAAGATGCACAAATGTTTTGTACTTTTATTAGAAAATGTTAGAATCAGAAAGTTTATGTTTACCTAAAAAGTTCAGACTCACAGCTTTTTTTTTAGTATAAAATAAAGCCAGAACAATTGGTAGCAGTAAGCATCAAACCTGACATTTCAGAGGTAAGAGTGAACTTCGACTACCAATTATTTTGTCATTTCCTATTTAACCATTCATTTTCTCAGGCATGACAAACTCCTCCTGAATTACTAATTTCCTTCTCATAAAGGATTTATTCCTCCTGCAACTTTGTTGTGTACAATAATAACACCAAGATGTGAGACAACTATTTCTTTTGCTCCACTATTCACCTTCTAATTTTCTTTGCTTAGTGAATCAGAACAACTTGTGGGAATGAACCAGGATGCCAGGTCAGCAGGACACTGAACAAGATATTGAAACAGTTTTAAGCATCAGAATTCTCTTGCTGTCTTGCAGAATTCTCTGTCTAAGAGATCATAAAGTCCATGGTGATGTGTATGCTCTATGCTGAGGCCCACACAATTCCCAAAGCACTGTCAGATTCATAAGCCGCTTTCCTCCAGAGCCAGGCCTGAGAAGTGGAGGCTTATTTCCAAAGCAAGTGTTTCTAAGAAATTCTGAAGGAAAAAATGGTTCTCTCTTAAACCTAGTGGGAAACAGAAGACATCTTCAGCTATTTTTAGCAGCAGAGGAATTGCCTAGTCAGGAGCTTAATGCATTGTGGGAAATATTCAAAATAAGGCAACACTTATTAATTTTTTTTACCATCCCCCCTGCACCACACCATGTAAGTCAATGACTTAGAATGACAAAATGAATCCAATAATTATTAGGCATTTTTTTATTCTAACACTCCACCCTTCCTAAATATGTTTCCTTATTTATAACTCTTTTTCTTCTTTTTATTTTTTCCTGCTTCAGCAGCTGTCTTATCCTTTTATTGATAATTTTTGCCTGCAGTTCTGATATTCTCCATTGGGCTGTGTTTGCTCTTGATGATGGCTCACAGTCCATTCTGCTTCCCAGTTTTAACATGGTAGCTTTATCTCACTTCGAAACATGAACTAACCTTCTTCTCCACTTGCTTTAACTTAGTAGTGGATTATTTTCCTACAAGGCTTGTGACTGTAGATATAGGATTGTCAGTTGCTCAACTGCTTCTTGAAACAAAAACACCTACTTCATGCTATTTGACAGGGAGGGGAAAGGAACAAAACAGATCAGTGGAATTGCCATTCAAGTTGAAAGAGATGAGCAAACACACACTAGCAATCTAGTTGCTGTGCTACCCAGCCACTGTTTTCACTAAAGAGTGTTGCATTTTAAAGTCTTCAGAGTTGCTCCTGATGCACTCTAGCTTAAAAAGTACCATTAATCTAATATATTGCTTCCTCCAAAAGGCACAACCAAGGAGTCCAATTAAAGTTCATGTTTGAGAGAATGTCTGGAGAGGCTATATAATACAGGAACTCAAAGATAAATTTACAGCTTTATGCATGTTTTGCCTCCAATATTTCTCAATTCTGACATCATCTTGTGGAAAGTCCTAACAAAATCTACTAATTATGCAGACTGGGTTTAATTTAATTAAAAATATAGTTACTCTCACTAACAGCTCAAATGAGTTCATATGAACATCTATTCAGACGTGTGCCTATGTATATTTGAGTATGTAATACACATTATATACAGGAACATTTTTCACACTGAACAGCAAACTAAATGATAAAAACACCATTCAATCACACACCATCTCTAAAGCACTTGGAGTCACTGCATTTCAGAGGATGTTAGTGATTTTTTTCCTTACATTCTGTCTTTCCCAGAATGTACATAACTAAGTTTCTCTTTCCTCCTATAAGAACATGAGTAAGGCACAGATTTCATCAATACCACAAGGAGATATGGGACCCTCAGCTTTTGGGGTTTAATAAAGACTATACAATCTGTCCCTGCTTTTGAATCTGTACAAGATAAACAAGCCTGAAAGGATTTGCAAACTACTCATTTAAGAACTGAGTTGCAGATCAGAATCGGACTAATATTATCTCCAATCACTCTAATAGGGGTTTTATTCCTCCCCGAAATATTTTTGCCCCAAAGCACAGAAAGTCCTAATTTCTAGAAGATTTTAACTTTCTTTTCATTGTCCCATAATAAAATACATCTTACATAACTGCTATTTACAGTAAGCATTCAAATTGGGTTTAAATCTCTGGACATTTCACCTCACTTGTTCTATCTATGGCTGCTTTAACTGGATATACAGGTATGTGAAAGGTACAAAACTTTGTTTCAATGATAATGGAGACAATAGCCAATTGTGGCACTTATTACCACTGGCTGCATTAACTTCTCTTGTTCAGCACAGTCACCCCTCAAAAGCATGGAGCATTTCCTCAAAACTCATGGACAGATGCTCCAAGCCTTCATAAAAAACACAACTTAGTTTTTTACAACTATGAGATTTTAGTCACATTAATTTCAGAGATAAACTGAAGCCTTAGCAAGTGCATATAGGACTTGGTTCCATGTGTGTGTCCAATCTTACATGTATTTGTATTTATTACCTAAATGTGTGTGTATGTAGTGGTCATTCAGACATACAAATTTAATGCTAATATTCAGTATGTATGCAAAAAACACTTCTACCCACTGCTCAGAAGCAGTCACCTCACAGCTGAGTGCTGTAGTTATTTTAAGGCAAACAGAGAATACCATGACCTAAGCTATTGGGTCCAAACAGAAGAAACAACAACATACAGTTGCTGGAGAAATATTACAGGCTGACTACAAGTGGCTGAGTAATTATGGATAGTTTTTCTATTAATTTACACATATTTTGGCTTGTTCTTCTGTTCAGAGGTCTGTAATAACATGAATTTGCTAAATAGTTTAGGCCTGCTTCAATAAGTTTGATCATCACATCTTTCCTGGAATGCATCAACTGTGATTGCCTGAATAGTATTTATTTTGGGCTCTCAAGTACGTGGTGTGAAAAGGACAATGCTAACACTGACTATGTCATGGTGAATGCATTAAGTTTCAGTTGATCACTGTGTATAAATAGGTCTGATAAAGGTGTAAAGCATGAAAACAGTTCCAATTTCACATATTATTTTATAAAATTAAGACAAGAACAAACACGTATGGACAAACACAGAACGAGATAAGCAACAAGTAAATCTGCATAACTAGATAAGCTCCAATCACATCCCCAAGTGACAGCACTACCTCACAGCCTGAAAGTTTGACTTTTGAAAAGGCAGATTCCCTCATCCTTCATCCCTCATCCCCTGGGCTTGTAATTTTACCTCAGCCATACCAGCAGCTTGCCCTCAAAAGCCCAAGTGCCAGGACCTAACCTGGTGCATGGGTGAGCTCTCAGATTCGAAGGTGAGCAGGGTGTGTTTGTGGGGAGCTGCACAGGCTGGAGACTGACAGAGCACACCAAGCCCTGCTGAGGCTAAGGCAACCCGCCACACACAAAACCTGGCTCCTGGTCCTTCAGCTGAGGCCAATCCTGACAATTCTAATTGGAACAATTACAGGAGAGAGAGAAACAAAAATCCAAGGTGACCAAAGGCCTTGTACTTGAACAGTACTGAAGGTAATGACAGATGTGCCTTGAAAAATTGACATATTCACTCAGAAGACATATTGCTGGATTTAGTTATTTCCCAGAGAGAAGGTCAGAGAGAAATTACTGGAAAGACTACTGACAGTTTGAAGGAAGGAGGAAGCTTCAGGATGTCAAATAGAAGGTAATGGAGCAGGAAGGCCAACTCACAGTGGCATCAAAGACTGGGAGACAAAAGGGCTTAGCCAAGTCCAGAAAAACTGAAGAACAGAATAACTGAATGCCTGTCAGTATCTGAAATTCTTCTGCTCCCTTTTGATGCCTGGAAAAATGTTTATATAGGAAGCATGTATAAAATTGGATGAAGAAGGTGGCATTGCTAACGCAGGGGGGAAAGAAAGGAAAAAAATTCAAGAAATAAAAGTTTAATTTTTAAAACTGGAAGATGACACTGTTCTGTTCAAGACAGTATTTCTACATCCCTCCTATACTGAAACCAAACATTTCAGGAACGTTTAATGCCCACTGCAATAGGATGTCGTGTTCAGGTTTCATGCGATAGTGAACCATGACCTTGATAGTAGGTTCTTCACATTCACCCTTGTGCCAGAGCTGCCAATTCCTATTAACTTTATGAAGCTAACATGGTAATAAAAAGTGCCTCTGACAAGCAAAGTACTTTCAGGATGAGAGGAGTCTGGATACCCAATGTAAGACTTGTGTTTTCTAACAATACTGGACAATTCAAAGGTTAATCACCAGACAGCACATTTCTAAACAGCACCTGATCAGGGAAGTTTCAATTTTGAGCACTTGACATGGAACAACTTAGCTAAATGGCCTGTCCTGAATCTTATTTGGGATAAAAATCACAGTTCTCCTCCTCATGGGGAAAAAGAAAGGAATCTCATCTATCTAGCCTCACTGTCAAGAATTTTTTTTTTTATTATTTTAGTACATATGAGAGAGCATACTTAATTAAGCAGTTTAACATTGTTACTTTCCCAGCAAGGGAAATTATTTTAACAGCACACCACAAAAACTGAATGGCAACAAAATAGGAGCACTTCATTTCACATTATTTCTGTAGACAACACTTCCGTTCAGCTGGGGAAAAAAAGAATTGTAGACATTTTCAGTCATACAAATGACTTGTAAATTGTGTCCCTCATCATCTGCACAGGTACTGACCTATCAACCCCAATCATCATAAAAGGGGCTTTGACCAATTATTTCATTAAAGCACTTGAATAAAGGGAGTTAGTAGAGATTTTCTTCCTATCTTCAACAGTGCAGTCCATGCATCGACAGAATAAAACTTCCATGCAACTTCTTACTGCAAGGATACCAGCAAACATTAATTGATATTCCTTGCAAAAGCTAACAGCTACAAACATCTTTGTACTCCAAGCATGTGGATCACCCTTAGCTTAGAATCAAAACAACCCAGCACTAATTTGCTTGGTTATATATATATATACAAAATAAAAAACCTTGCAATTTAAAGCACAGTTTTTCTCTTCTTTGAAGTTATGTTTATCCATCTTGGGTGACATCTAGCATTCTTAAGTCTAAATGTGTTTTAACTCTCTTCTCTATGCCTAAATAATAAAATTCAAAAGAATCCCTTAAAACCTAGCAAGGCATTCTGGTGGTAGTACATTAGTACCCTAGTCCTAAATGTTTGCAGTCCCATCTTATCTCTCCCTTCTTACTAACATAGAAGTTTTATTAGCAAAACCTGGAAGTGGACTGCACTAAATATTATTTCTGTTACTATGAATCTGTGTCAGTTAAGCAAGGACAGCACTTCAAATAGATACAGTTATCCTGGACCTAAATCACATCTCCTCCTGATACCAGCTGGTTGGCCTCTGTCATCATCCCTCAGAGACACAGGTTAAGACATCTTTATCTGGGTAATAAATATTATGTTCTGCTTCACCATTTAATTGATTTCAGGCCTGGAAGTAATGTATTTTTTTAAATTAATATAATGTCATGATTTTTTCAGTGTTCTGAGAACAGGAAAATAGGTGTTCTGCTTGAGTATTTAATTTACATTATAGTTTTCCATGGCTCAGCCAAGGTGATGCAAAAGGAAAATTATTGAACTTGAAAAAGGAAATAGATCCAAATAATGAGATGAAATACAAGATTTTGTGACACAGATATTCTTTTGATCAATATTCATCCAGACTAGTACACATTGAAATGTAATATGGACAGGTGCCATATTTAACGTATACTATCCTGCTTCAGCAAACTAAACATCACAGATAAAGATATTTCTCTTTCCATTCTAGGTTCCCTCACAGCCCTACCATCAAGTAAAAATATTTCAAACCATCGTATGATGACTTCTAAATACAAGATGGCCTGTACACTTTGTGGCTATATCAATGACTTGGAAATATATTTCAAGACCCTAAAGAATTACTAGAACACATCTTGCTAACATCAATAATAAAGTAATTGCCCTTTATTTCAGAAATCACAAATCCATCATTTAAAGTTGCAGAATTCATTTCTATTATGACTTGCCTAAACATGAGACAAAGTGTTTGGGCAAAGCTAGATAATATTGTGTAATAGCTGATTTGCCTACCACTGGTCTTCAAGCTCTTTTAAAATTTCATCTGGTTGCCTTTCTGCCACCTGGACATAAAGCTGTCTGAAGAATAATTTCTCATTGAAAACTTGTGGCTTCTCTGTGAAAGGATGCTGCTTTCCTTAGCAACATTCTCACCTGCATATTCCAAACTCACGGAATAAGTGAAACGCTGTCTTGAACAGGTACATCATTGCACAGTTCTGATTTCAAATTATTCCACCCAAACACATTCACAGACCAGAAAACCCCTTTAAGCAATGCACATGTAAAACTGAAAGTGGACACACAGCTCTGTCCTAGAGGCCAGCACATGCGTAACCAATGACGTCAAACAAGAAAGGTTAAAGAATTCTGCACTTTTCCCATTTACTTTAGGAAGGTTTGAAGCCCCTATTAACTCCTCTCACATATTTTTTTGCCTTATAGAAAACTTGCTAGATGTAGGCAGTAGCTTGATACAACAGAGTTCAGGAGAAACCAATTCTAGTCCTATTTCTCCTTGTGAAGTCAGTGGCAAAATTCCTACTGACTTCGGCAAGAAGTGGGCATCACCTTTTCTGAACTTACATGACATGGAGTTGATCATGGTCCTGCTTTTTCCTGAAAGAAGCATAAATAAATCTCCACATAATCTAGTGCATAGTTTATCCTGCACTTGACTTCAGAGTTTAGTTCCATTTTCCAGTTTGGGTATCACAACCAGCAGTGTCTAGACATTTGTATAAACACTTCTGCATAAGTGGGAAAAATTAGAGTTTCATTGTCAAGTGGGCTCATTCTTTGTTTAGAAGTGCCTTCTTGTCAGGGGAACAGGTGCAACAGCAGCCAGGACACTATCAGTGGGCATCACTGCCACCAAGACTGTGGCAGCAAGAAATTAATGCAGATAAACAGAGATGAGCAAAAATTGAGAAAATAAGGTAGTCCTGCCACCACCGCATGAGAGCTCCTACAGCTCTCAGTATTAATTGTCATTCAATTCCCCATAGTATTCTAAAACCTAGATGATCAGATAATAAGAGGTTGAGTGGTATGCATAACATCAGGCTGATTAAATTTGTTTACTGATAATTCTTTCAGGTTCCTATGAATATCATGTAATTTTCAAGGTTTATTTCAAACAAATTTTATGTAATGCATTATTGACAACATCTTCATGGACCATTTCTACAATGTCATTCAGGATAATTATTTCACAACAGATTTTCAGAGTCCCTGATTCCTGTTGGGATTCACTTTTGCATAAATTACAGAGCAGCATATTTAATCAGTGTCTCTATTAGAGCCCTATGGCTTATTTTTAGGAATAAGAAATGAGAGAATAGAAAGATTTCAGGAGAGGCAAGGGAAAGGAAAGGAATATTTGTAAGCATGAATATTTTCCTCGGTAATATTTTCGAAGTAGCAAAGTTAAAGGCTGTCCTGCAGCATCTCTGCCTTTTTTACAAATAAACACTGGCATTAATCTTTTGACTCCATTAAATATTAATGTTACCAAATCATGTAATGGGGAGTTAAAAACAATTAACATTTACATCACAGTCTCCGTAAGGTTGTTCCAAAAAGCAGAGGTTATTTTGCCTCTATAAGAGTGGCAAAATAATAAAAAATCCAAAAAGCATGAATATTATAATTTTCTATATTCTTTAACATATACCCAGAGAGATAAAAACTAGGCAATCATTCAACACCTAAACATGACAAATCCTTAAGATTACAACATATTTATATTTATTTTCTTATGCAACTTGCTGTGAAGGTTGAGCATCAGAGCAGCATACTTACTGTTTTCAAAAGTGAATTAAAAAAGCAGACAAATACAGCCCCATGATTTGCCAATATATCAAGAATGAAAACACATTAATTCATTTTTCTAGTAGATTGAAAGTTGTCCACTTGTGTCTGCTCACAACAGGAGGTTTAAAACTAAACCTCTGACTGGTATCAATCTGGGTTTCCCCGAATGAGGACAAAGCAAAGTATTTATTATCTAAATGCAATATACATTTATTTTGTCTGAGCAAGGCAGTGTTTCAGGCCATGAGAATGCACTGGACAGCCGGGGGAAAGTGCGATGCCGCCGTTTCCTGGTGTGAACCAGTACTGTCATTCTTCTGTTTAAAGTCTGTCACAGAGGCTAAGTTTGCTCCTGCTGCTGGGGAAGGGGCCCAAGTACAGCATGAACCTAAAAATACACAGGCAGCTTGAAGAGCAGATGCATTAGTGATCCTCTCCACAGAGAATTTAGCAAAGAAATCCTGGCTAGCGCTGGGACACGCAACAGGCAGTTCAGGAAAGGACACATCTCACTTTTCAAGCTCAAATTGCACCCAAGATTCACCAGAAATACAATGGATAGGGAGCTCCAGTTTTGGTGGGTAAAGCTTCAACTTACAGTGTTTAAAGAGTCACTGAAATCTGGATGCCAGAGTATCTCTGGGACCTTAGCTCAGCACAGAGCCCTTTTGCAAGGACTCAGAGTGGTACAGCTCTCTTGTGTTCCATGTGGGACTGGCTCCTCGAGGATCCCATGCAGCAATCAGTGAACAAGACAGCTTTGCACATTACCCAAATGTATTTCTGTTTGTGGAGGATGTGTCAAGAGCATGAGCCTGAGCTGTGTGAAGCTCTGCATCCTTCATGCCTTCCCCAGCCAGTATCACTCATGCATATTCACAGTACCTGATCAAGTGCAATGATGTTAATTTATATTCATAAATAGTTACTCAAATATGGAAGCTACTGACTTACAATGCTTAAGCACCACTGAAAACCACCAGCTTTATGCTGGTTTAACCCTTCCTAAGACCTCACTGTGTTTGTGGTCTCCCCAGAACACACACACACTTTTTTCTTACTCAAGATATGATTCCTCCTGAGCCAACTGGATCCCAGAGCTGGCATGGCTAAGACTTGCTGGAGTATACAACCCACACAGAGGTGTGCCAGCAGCCCAGTGGCCACTTAGTCACTGGTACTGTCAAGCAGGGTCACTGGGGTTTGGCCTCCACAGGCAGCCTGGAAAGCCCTACACCCCTGCCTTGTTTTTAATGGAAAAACTTTCATAGCTTTGTCATTGGGCCTCTCCAATCTTATTTTAAAAGTCAAAAGTAAATAAATTATCTCTTTTACCCTTACATATGCATGTACCAAATCAAATAAACCTATAAACTGATAAAATTGCAAGACATTTGAGCCTGAGGCTACTAGCAGCCTGAGGCGCAAATGTTGTGAATGGTGCACTTACCCGGGTGCCAGATCTTTATTGTACCACTTTCTGATAAGCTGACAGTGTCCTGCCATTCTACAGTGGCCATATTTGTACTTTTGCTTTACATGCAGTATAGGAATTGAGCTAAAAAACCAGTATCTAAATCAAGTTAACAATGGATTTGAAAGGCCTTATGCAGAGCCTTATGGTGGAAGTTACAGTACACTCATTGGTATATACAAGTTGGGTTTTTGTTAAAGCAGAACTTTTGAGGTAAACCCACTGCAATATATTCATTTCATCCCTGCATGCAAATTTAAAGCGGCAAATCCAAGTCATTTGTTCACGTTAAATATACAGTTCAATTATCATTCATCAAGAACAAAAGCTTCAGTAGTCCATTATTTCTTTCTTTTTCCCATACCAATTTTAGGCTGGGGCTTGTTTTGTTAGGTGGCTTTTTTGCTTTTTGGAGTTTTGTTGTTGTTGTTGAGGGGGTTATTTTTTTCCCCCAGATGTCACCTAGACAATTAGGAAAAGTGTAAAGGTGGCTAGATCTCAAAGATACAAGAAACTAGAACCTGGGAATATCACCAACAGCAGCAGCTCTGGGTCTATCTATCACAGCAGTTCATGACCCAGCCTGTAAAATAAGCCTGCCTTTAAACTCTCTGGTGGATGTAAATAGAAGCAGCTCTAGCTTGAAAAACAAGTGCTAAAAGCAAAGCTGGCCTTCCCTCCCCTTCACTACAATGGTACCATGTTATATGAACTCTGCTTGCAAAAGGTGAAGACCACTGTGCTTGAACACTTTGAAATTACTATAAAAATCTAATTTAAAAGCCTTTAAAAAGACATTTTTATTAAGGTAATTGTATGGATACTGCCTGGAAAACTCCAATAAAATACATTTTCCCACATGCACACACTTAAATTACTGTGGTAGATGTGAAAATACCAGAAGACTTTTGTTATCACAGTACAAAGTACTGTATGATCTCCATTTGTGTCCTACAGCAGATGGCAGAGGAGCCAGACTGCAGGAACAGAAAAGCACACAGAGTCTGACAGAGCTGTGAGGGGTTTCTTTCAGCCTCACAGCAAACCTGAGAGCAGCAGCTGGGCGAGGCACAGCCAGGGGACAGCAGAGGAGCCCCAAACAGCTGCTTAATGCACCATCTTCTCCATCCCAGGAGAGCAAAGGAGAAAAAGCATCACAATGATAATTTACTGCCACAGCTTCAGGCATTGGTGTGTTCTGCTCCTCTACTTCCCCACCAGCCTGCAGCTGGGAGGCACAAGCCAGCTGGAGCAGGGCCTGGGGCAAGGTGAAGGGGCCCCACACGATCTACAACATCTCTCTCATCAAAAAGAATGCATATATGAAATCCCCAGGTTATGCCCTTTGTTCTGCAACCCAGCCAGGGTTGCAGAACGAAGCCTGGGGTATCAGCTTCAATGGCTGACCAATGGCTACAGGCAAACCCCAACATCTCAGAGCCTTCCATGTGTGCAGTGAGCACTGAGGGCACCAGTTGTGTCAACTCCCCCAACACACGGACACACACAGACCTGGAAAAATGCCTCCTTACACAAATCTGAGTGCTGGGGCACAACAGGAGTTACAACCTAAAAGAATGGAAGAAATGCTGCCTAACTACCCAGTTCTGTGACATGCAAAAGACCACGTGGAGGTCTGCTAACATGTAATGAAGCTCATGGGCAACAAAGGTCAAGACAAAATAAATGGGAATCAAACATCGGTGGACAAAAAGCAGTAATGAACCTTCAACACTTGCTTCCAAATAGGTAAGGCTTGATTAATCAGGCTCTTCTAACAAGCGAGGCTGGCTGGCCTGCATCTTTCATTTGTATTATTAACAAGGATTAAAGCTCATTATTCCATGTGTTCCCCATCCTGGCAACTAGAACAATGTTTGTGATACCAGCCAGCTCATCCTGCATCTTAATCCACAGCAAATACCTTAAAGGCCAGCCAAAGCTTTCAGGTAAGGTGGTCCCTTACCCTGCTACACCTGAGTGAAAATCTAAGCCAAACAAAAACGAAGTTTTTCATCAATGAAGAATCCAACCAATCGCTCAGGCTCAACATTAGAAATGCAACAATTTTCATTTCATAGTTTAATTTACAGTAAAATTCTTGGAAAGTCCTTGGTAAGAGAATATTTTGGTTCAGGTCATCCAGAAAAAGTATGATTTATTCAAATACAAAGTGACTGTAGTAAATAATTCCAAGAGTAAATTAAGTCCACAGTTTTCACAATTGCATTTGTATACTTGCAGTTTCCTTCTGTTTTTATTTCGAGCAAGTGAGGATCATTTTTTGATACTCAATATAAAAATCTATATCAGTGACTTGAGTAACAAAAAAAGAAAACCATCAACAATTACAAAGAAATTACCAAGAACTGTGAGAACAAGCATTAGTGTTTATGATGGGGACCTTTGGAGAACATAACTCTTATCAGATTCTCTCCCATGAAAGTAATGCCATGGAACAGAGCTACACTAATCAAACCCCCTCCTCCTGAATGCCAATATTTGAATAGAGGTAGACATCTAAAGAGCTAAACCAAAAAGAAATTCACTGTTCTCCCCACATTCACACTTTCATTAGAGGGTTTTAAAATGCATTTGATGAATCTCTACCAACTTGTATTATTCTCTGTAGGAATATAACAGTAATACCTCACAGCAGATAATTAGAAAACAGTGCACACAAAAATACAATGTGTACAAGCTTCAGAAACTTGAGACAAAGAAGGTGGGAGAAAGAATTACTATTAACAATTTAGAAATAGCATGGTATGAAACAAAGTAGTTTTTCCCCCCAGATTTCTTGAAAATGTGCCACAATATCGTGTTTATGTGGCAAGGCTTTGGTTGCACAGGGACTCCAGAAGTGGCTCCTGTGAGAAGCTGCAAAAGCTTCCCGTGTCTGACAGACCCACGGCTGGCCAGCTCCAAAACAGCACCTGGTGACACCTCTGAGTTCCAAAAATGGGGAAAGGAGGGCGGAAATGGACAGTGCAGCTGGAAAGAGGAGTGAGAGTGTGTGAGAAAAACAATTCACTTTAAGGGCAGAGAAAACCAGGAGTAATGCTGGGCCCAGGAAGATGACACAGGTGAGGGAAGCATTTAAATATTTAGTTTTTATTTTCTATTACCCTACTCTGATTTGACTGGCAATAAATCAGTTTTCCCCAAGCTGGGTCTGTTTTCTCCATTACAGTAATCAGTGAGTGATTATCTCAACCCACAAACTTTTGTTATATTTTCTCTCCTGTCCAGCTAAGTAGGGGAGAGAGAGCAGCTTTGGAGGGCACCTGGCATTCAGCCACTGACAGCCCACTGCAGTGTGAAACAAAGTATTGTTAAAAATCAGAATCTGATTGGCTCAGAGGTTACCAATTCTACCATATATGTATTTTTTTTTAATATATATATATATATATATATATTTATATTTATATATATGAATGAAACCCTGAAGGTAATTTCCACTCCTAACAGCAGATTCTGTGCTACACCTTTACAAGCTGCTGTTTTTTCCCCCCAAAAGAACCTCTGTTACATATGACCCTATTTTCATAGTCCTTAAAACTTATTAGAGTAGCATTAATAAGGGTCATTCAGTGAATGTCCAGTGTCATGATTTTCAGTTTTAAAAGCCCTTTAAATCCTGCACCTTTATTTGGGCTCTGTTCCACTCCTGAAAAGAAGTCAAACCAGCAACTTCTTGCCCACTTCTTTAATATGCATTACAAACAAGACTTTTTCATCTGACAGTGAGGGACTGGTGAGCCCAGTACCCAGACTGTGATTTCTGCCTCCTTTGAGATTCAAGTTGTTGAAGGGACAGAGTTCTCCAAGCACATTTGGGACTTGGGAAGGAGGGTTTGGAAGGAGGCACAGCTTAGGATAAAGGCAGGGCTGACCAAGAACTTGTAATCTGCTCCCAGCTAACATGGAGTTACCTGCAGAAATCCATTTTACTTTTTTGTACACCTGTATTTCTGCCCCACATGTTCTGACAACCAGAAGAATTAGAACTGTGAGATTGGGCAGGGATAAGGGCATGCAGATAAGGGCATTTCAGCAGGTTCTGGCCTTTCAGCATCATCCCTGTGAGAGGGAATATGGCAGGTAAACCCAATAAAGGGAGACAACAGGGATGGTGGCTTTCCAAATCACAGCCAGAACCAGTAACGAAGACAGGGCTGAACAGCAGGATTATCCTCTTTGATGAGAGGAACTTTTATTGCAACTCAATCCTGCAACCTCAGTGCTCCCAAAATATGAGTTCCTACAGCATGTTTATTTATTCATTTGCTTTCCCTGACTGAGTCTTTCCAGAAGAAAAAAAAAAAATTATCTTTCCAGACTCCCTTGTCACAATTTTTTTTCCAGCTTATATATTTTTTAAACACACATGAGTTCCAGTGGGTTTACCATTGCAAGCTCACAGTTAATAACCCAGGAAGAGGCAGAAGTTGATGAAAGGAAGCACATCCTGAAGCAGAAAGGACAAGATCTAAATTAAACCATTGGATCAGGCACTAGTTTTTCCTGTGGGCCTTCATAAGCCACAATCTCTTTCTGTCCCTGCTCCCTATCAGCAAGATCATTAGCTGAATAAATGATAGTTAAAAACCCATTAACAAAAGTCAGATTTGCTAGGCTTGATCAATTAGGTTTTCCAAGTGTAAAAGGATCCTGACTCACAAGCCTTATGGAGGAAGTTGCTTCTGCCAAATGTATTATGCAATTTTTGATCACTGCTGCCCTTTTCCAATCCCTTTTCCATTTCTTTTTTAAAAGCAGCAATTTGGGGCAAGTAAAGAGAAGAGGTTGTACTTCCTGAAATTCACATCAAAGATTTTCTTTGTTTTCAAGTTTAATTCATTTTATTCATTTGATTTTTTTTTTTCTTTCCTGATCTCTAAGTCTGAGCAGGGAATAAAAAGCAAGATGGGTGCTGCTAGAGAAACACAACTTGGTTCTTGCTCCCAGGGTTCATCCCAAGGCTGCAGTGGTACTGCTGGCTGTAACCATTTGAGCTCAACAGCCCAGTGGGACCAATTACTGCATTTACAGTAAAACATGCAAGGAAATCTATCTCCCTATCTCCATATAACCAGGTTTACTGAAGGATAACCTACTACATTACACAGATTAATACTTCAGTGAGTAAATTAATCCTCAGAATTTCCTTCACTATTTGTGGCTTATAAATTTTAATTGGTTCTAAACTGCCACATGAATTTATGTGAGTGTATATTGATGAAGTAGAAGGGATCAGAAATTACTCTATTAACACAGAGAGACAACAGGAAATGTTGGGGCAAATTTATAAACATCTTTAAATGTTTACAAAGCAGGATTCAAACTTGGTTTAGAAGCAAATCATCATAGCTGACATAGTACTCCAGGAAGAAAGCAGAAGCAGCGTTAGCTAAGAATGAAAGGCAGTGAAAGCAAAGATTTCAGAAAGGGAAATGTTTCCATTTTGCTGAAGTCAGATGCAAAGCTGAAGGGTAAGCAGTGCTTGCATTATATTTGATTGCACCATTATTGATCCCAGTCAGTCAATACTACCAGTACAGCAATCAGAACCAATTTCCAACACACTGACATCCTGGCACACAAATACTCATACAAGAATGAAACACAGCACCAGATTTTCAAGTACATCTGAAGTGCCTAACAATATGGACTGTCCTCTTTAGGACATCACACAACTTCACAAAGTTTTATCATCAGGATCAAACTCTTTCCCTCCTACCTATCTGTTCACAGGTTGAACTTTCCAATTTTGCATCATGATACAATTAGCTCCCTGAAAAACTACAGGAAAAATTTAAACAGTGGTTTGTTGTTTTTTTAACCACTCACTATGATATGTTAATCCTGAAACACAGAAGAGATTGTTTGAACACCAGTAACAGTATTGTATTCCTACCCATAACAGCAGAGGCATCCACTACATATTATCCATTGTTGTGAAATACAACAGCAGTTAACAATTAAATCAGAGAGCTCAAAAGCCAGGAAGCAAAAACCCTTACCCAAGGACTCTACTTTCATATCACACTTTTTCTAATTGTTTCCAGTATCCTGATATGGACTCCTCTTGGTAGGATCTCAGCACTTCCAAGTAGAATAGTACGTGCTACAACTAAAATATATTAAGTATCAATTATTTTATTCCATTTGGAGAGAGAGGAGCATATAGTAAGGCATTTTATGATCCTTGATATATATTCTATAGTGTTGTCCTCCATTTTTGTTGTTGCATGCTATAGATCAGCTGGAAATTAAAAGATGGCTCTTTATTTTAATTTGTCTCTCAGATGTTATCCAATACATCCAGATTGCCTTATGTAGAGTTGTCTGGTTGGGAGTTGAGGAGGGCAAGAGAGCCATCTTTTCTAGGGGAATTTATTGCTTTGACAGCCTTTAGAAAAACAGATACAAAATGTAGCTCATTCTTTATTTTCCTGAAAGTGCTAAGCCAAAATAGAAAAGTTCATCAGAAGAGACTTGGCTAGACACATTGCACAGATAGGCCTAGCATGTTACATGCAGGCCAAAAAACTAATTAGATAGTAAATATTAGAAGACCTACTCATTCATTAGACTAATTGAGCTAATACTGTCCAGACATTAAAATATGAGGAATGAAAGCTATATGCAAACAAAACAGCTGTAATGACTTTCTGATAAATACTGCCTGGCTGCATAAGGCTGGGGGGATATTACTCAAGGGCAGTAAAAAGATTTCCTTTACACAGCAGCAATAATCTGTATAAATAATCTGTATATCCAGAGAGAATTTAAACTCATGATTGAGATCTACAGCACACTACATTCACTGCAGAGGTAGAGGTGATGTTGCAGCTAAGCTTGCATTAGAAACCAGCAGCCCTGAAATTACATCTCATCTTCAGGAAGACATTTTATATTAAATTTTTGGAGAAATAGACAAAGGATGGTTGAACTAAAGGGTTGGCAAGAATAAGAGAAAGAATCAGTCATTGCAATTGTCTAATTTAACCATTACTGCCTCAACAAAACAATCAAAAGAAATGAGAGTAAATGAGCTTCTAGGTGTTATATACTTGGAAGATGAATGTAACGCTTCTTTTTAAAGATCAGATTTTAGAATCATCATAGAAAAGTTTGGGTTGGAAGGAACCTTAAACATCACCTTGTTCTAACACCCCCACCATGGGCAGGGACTCCTTCCACTAGACCAGGCTGCTTACACCCCCACCCAACCTGGCCTTGAACACTTCCAGTGATGGGGCATCCCCAGCTTCCCTGGCAGCTTGTCCCAGTGAGATTGTGTGTCTTCCACATAAAAATGTTGTTCAGCTCTCTCAAATTAGTATTAGGAATCCACATACTGCCTGGAATAACCCCAATGGAATCCATATATCACAGTGCTTCTTCCTGTGGATAGTTAGAGAAAACAATATTTATATCAATGCCTTCAAAGCTCTCAACAGCAATTAACTGCTTTGGGCTGAAAGGAAACAGGAAACTATTCCAAGGATCATTTTCAAATGGACTATCCTGAAGCTGAGGGTTTCTTACGGTGCTGATTGTTTGTACTCTTCCACCTGTATCCAAGTGATAAAAATTCAATCACTCATTTATGAGATATCCTCTAATTTGATATGAAACTGTAAAAATATTTTGAGAAATAGATCACAACAGAACTTACTGCAGATGCCCTACAAGCCTCTTACAGCAAAATCATTTATCAAATATGTGAGAACCTGTCAGGAGTGAGGATTTCTGAACCTTGTCCTAGATTGCTTTTTATATATGGATTAATGAATGAAGTAATAAATCAAGAAAGACTGCTGTGCTCCGATTATTCTCAGTTCCTTGTATACAGCTTCTTTTAATGTCCTACCTGCAGGGCAATGGGGAGAAATAGCACAGTAAAAGATGAGACTGGAGAGAATCAGCTTTTGCCTTTGCAGTGATTCTACCTAGTGTTGTTTACAGTATTTGAACTGTGGTGCCTAAAAGCTGGGTGGGAAACAGAATTCTTCCCTCCTTAAAAACACCCGTGTTATCTGAGGGAATGGGTGTCTTCATACACAGCATAATTACTGACAGCATTTCAGAAAACAGTATAGGTTCTGCAGCATATTCTTGTCCCCAGTGAAGCACAAAAATACATGTAATAAATTTAGGCATTATTACATCTTTTAGTCCCCCCAAAGCAGTCAGCTGCAGCCTTACTACTAATGCCAGTTTTAGTCCTAAAGGTCACAGTTATTGCAGAAAATGGTGTTGATTTAACTGTCTAATCTAGCTAAGATTACTTGTTAGAAATTGAACTGAAAGCAATAACAACTACATGAAGGTGTTCCACCTCTTTACCAATTTATTAATTTTTTCAATTATGTGAATTTGCCACGTATACAAACCCAAAAAGTCTTGGAAATTCATAAACTTTCATAGTCTACATCAGACAGTTCCTGGCAAGTACACAACAAGGTCTAAGAGTCTTTTCTAAAACTTTTAAAAGCAAATCTTCCTTCTGTAGCTTGTGGAATCTGTATAGAATTAATTTCTTTCAGGCATGGTAAAGTCTTTGGGAAGGAGTGTAGATGAGGAGGAGACATTTCTGGCTCCCAGCTGCGGAAGGCTATATGACTTGTAATCACAAGTGCTCTAACAGTGCTTGCTATTCTGTTGCTGGAAAATCCCCCTTGCCTATCCTGAAGCTTTTATTTTCTCCTTATCCCTCATTTGCATTCTCTCTTTCATCCAAACAACAACACAAGTTCAGCATTTTGACAGGCTGTCATCAGCACCATTCCTATCCTGAGGGCTGGAGCCACCATGTACAATTGTTCTCCACGGCCTCTTTCATCTTTCCTATGGAGCACAGAGGAGGATGCAGGAATATTTCAGTGTTTTAACATGCAAAAGGGGGGATAAAGCATTTTAGCATTCAAAGGGGTGGGTGCCAGATTAATATGACAAACCTGGAAGAAGCTGGATAGATAGCTTGGAAGAGGTGACATAAGGTGCAGAAGAATGAGTTTTAAATTGGTGCTGAAACAAGCCATGTTAGCACTGATGTCATGAAGTCATGGAGTGTTTGCATACCACAGCAAGTGTTTGTTTTCTCCTTAGGGACAGTTTGTGTTTGCTAGAGCTGACAAGAAGAAAGGTGAGGAAGAAAGAGCGAGTCTGTTTTAAAGCATGATAGGGAAAAAAAAAAAAGGCAAGTCTTTCATATTTTCCTGGTGTTTGGAGAATATTTTGCTCTGCAATTTAAACAGATTGTAACTGGTGAAGGGTGGGAGTCCTTCAAAAGAAGCAGCACAGGAAAACAAACTGAGAATTGTCAGTTAAGTCCTGAATCTGAATTCACCAGGATGCTGTAGGTTAGAGGGGTCTGGAAACTTGAAGTCAAACAGACACTGACAACTTGGAATTTGTTAGTGATTTCAGGCCATGTGTACTTCATGATCCTATCAATATAATATAAAATGGCCCAGACTGTATTTATTTACAGCTAAAAGGAACAGATTATTTGAAATTTCAGCATACACAAACATAGTCACCTGCAGTGCAGGTGGAGTTTGGGTCAAAAAATATGCCAACATTTTGGGGATTCTTTGGTTACCCCTGTGCACATGGAGGGTTTAGAAGATAGAAGCTGATGGCACCCACTGAGCAGTCCCACTGATGACAAACTTGGGACAGTTCATTTCCCTTTGTGGTCCTGGGTTGGCTCCAAAAACATAAGAAATGCTAAAATCAAAAAGAACTGTTTCACTACCGTGACTCAATGTAGTCACTGAATACACATGGAAAGCCTGTGTAAGAAATAAATTTAACATAGATATACATTTTAAAAATTAGTACATATCCAATTAAGGCTTTCCCTACCGTATCAAGTTTTTAAAAGATAAAGATATTTTTCTATGTACTTCAAGCTTTAGGAGTTCAGAATCAAGATACAAAATAAAACCAGTATTTCAAGGTAGAACTGTGTCTCAATGCTTATTGTGCAGTAACCAGAACAGAGTTTATTTCCTGTTGAAATTAGAAATTAAATAGAAATTAAAGTGTGGTTCACCTCAGAAGTTCACATTGCAGACAAGTGACAGTATTATTAATTTCATTTTTTAAAATAATCTATGTAGGTATTTATTTTCCTAATTGGAGATCCCTAACAAATACTCTAAAACAGACAGGTAAGTGGTAAATTTTTGTGTACAGGTGTACCAAGAACAGGCTAACTACCTTCAGGTGCCACCTCCTTGGACAGGCAATTTCTTGTTCTGTTTTGCACTAATGGATGCTTGGCAACCCACCTCAGAAGAGACCTTTGAGTTCCTTAGGCCAGGAACGCTGTAGCAAATGACAGAATTTTAAAGAATTTGAGAGTTTGTTTATTTGTTTTTCTCATGTAATAGTCTCAGCCTTCATTTAGATTTACAGCATTAGGGAATGTTTTTAAGTATTTTATCCATGTATCAATTATTCTCTGAAGAGGGCTTCACTGTATATCTACAATACTGCACTTGTGCAGTAAAAACAAGCATCTGAAGAACCCTCATGAAAATACATAAAAGCCAATTATTGTGATTTGTGTTTACAATCCAGCTGTCTTCTAATGAGATTTTTTCCATGCCATTAAAAAAAGAGGATAGTGCTGTCAATTCCTGGACTCTGAGATAAAGTTCATGAAAACATTTAAGTATCTACGTCACATTTTGTCTTATTGAGAAATTTTCCTGAAAAGAGATTAATTTAAGCATATCCAGGAGTGCCTCCATGAATTAAAAAATTGATTAAATAGAAGGAAGTAAATGCACAATGAGAGTGAATTCAGCCACCCATTTGTAGCTGTTGCTCCTTCCCAGCTCAAAGTAACTGCTCACCTCTGATGATGAATGCCCAATGTATTTCAGGGCAGTCAAAAGGACAGATCTGGCTTCCAGAGGAATTCTTCCAGACTGCTAATATTTCTACTTGACTTTGAGCAGGTGATAAGAGGTGAGCCCTAGTACCTCCAGTATGGGAACTCAGCTTTTATGGAGTGCCTCTAGTCAATCTGCCCACCCCAGGCACAGGACCTGGGGCCACAAAGCCCCACACAGACACAAATGTCCCTGGAAAGCAGCTTGCTGAGGCATCCCAGCACAGCTCAGGCAGCTGCCCACACACACAGAAAAAGTTGAATGAACTCCTGTAGGAAGTGGGAGTGCAGTGAATATGCCACAATAACACACCCAACTGCAGCTGCTGTAACAGCACAGGGAATGTTCCCATTTCTTAGAGGGTGCCATGCATATCAAACCATTCTCAGTCTTAATTACAAAACAAAAAAATTATATGATCCTCTTACTGTATGTCTTTCTTTACCCTCTCATCTGCTCTGGTGTTTTTAATATCCAAGTTTTAGTTAGAAACAGATGCCTCAGCTTTAGCACTCTCTTGTAATGGCTTAATACTCTAGGTAAGACCAAAGACAGAGGAAAAAGATGCAATGCTGAGCACAACTTCTGAGCAAATGGACTTGAATATTCATTAAACAACATTTAATTTAAACACCCAAACCCTAAAAGCAGCAACATATGGGCCTGTTTTATTTTACATAAGCTGAATAGGAGGTTGTGCCATTAGTTTCTCCAGACATAATGTTCATTACAAATGAAGTATGTTTTCCTTTAGGGAATGCGCCACCATTTCTGTAGTGTTGTCATTCCCCCAAAAGGTTCAGTATACTTACCATATGAAGTACTATTCTTGGCAATGTGCTCCAAAATGTAAACAAAATTCCCATCGATTTTCATCGACAAGGGGAACCTGAGGCAAATTAAATCCCTTAACGAGAAACAAACAATGAAAAGAGCCCTCCCTTTTCAGTATTTTACCATATTTAAGAGACTATCTCGACTTCATAGTTTGGTATATGGGTTTTTCCCCTACTCTTTGTGATGGAACATTTTTGAATAACTGTGTGATACGTGGTTCTACAGTCCTCTGCTGGCTAAAGGGTTGCTTTGCACCACCTCTTTCAGAATCTGCTTCCTTGTATGTGCCTTTGCTGAAAAGCAAGTTATTTGCTCTTGATGTTTGTGTAGATTAAAAATGGTTAGATAAAAACATTTTGATTACTCAGCAAGCCTCATGAAAAGATTTTACATGTGCTCCTGCACTTCATATCCCAAGCTATTTTTTTCTGTGGTAAAACAATTGAAAAAAAGGAAAAGGAAAAAAAAAAGTCTTGGAGAACTAAGTTCAACTAAGCAAGAGAAGCTTCACTACATCAGAAATAATTTTGTATCTTTGCTAAATAATGCAGTTAATGTAGAAAAGAAGCACAGTATTTTGATCCACCTGGGAAGTCTATCTCCTTTCATCCACATTACAGCAATACAAAATGCTTTACAAACTTCCCTCGACCTTGCAGAGAGCAACTTCAGGTTTCTGCTGGGGTTTTTGGCTCTTGTACCAACAAAAGTTCCAGTGGAGTGCTGATGAACCACTGGGAAAGAGACTGATAAATAAATTGCTTTATATGAGCTTTGTGATTATTATCATTCTTACACAGTCTGTGGGAATGTAAAGATAGAAAAAGAACCTGCAAGCAGAACAAATAAAAGAAACAAAAAGCCACTGGGATGAAAAGAGAGGATGAAAGGTAGAAACACAAGATGTAGGGAGTTATATCACTAAGGACACATGCCTTGAGACATGCATCAGTACAACAGCCATGCACACAGAACATTTCCAAAAATGACTGGAAAGGACTGACACAGGGTTCAGAAAGAAGCATGGTCCATATGCAACAGGCAGCTTGAACAAAGACAGGAGGATCTCTTGGCTAAGCAGCCTTGTGGGTTAAAGAAACCTCAGGAGTCTTTGAGGGGACAGCAAAAGATCAGATTGAAGAGCTACCTACCTTCCCCAACTTCTAAAACATTACAATCAGTAGTAATCACTCAAAGTATTTACTTTTACTTAAAGGCAAGATGTTTATGTTATGAGCCAATGAACTTCACTAATGAACATGGGGATACAAGTTAAAAACCTCAGGTAAGAATGCCCCTAGTTAGGAAGCCAGATAAGGGAACAGCTGAGCTGTGAGACTAAAATGGTACAAATTATGTTGTCTAGCATCACTGACAAAAGTTAATCCCCACACAGTAAGTCTGGAATGTTCCAGTGCTCCCACTTCACACACGAAGCACAGAAGAATAAAGCACGAGGATTTTTTTGAAGAACCTCACTGTTTTAAAGGCTTGAGTACAAATACACTTCTGTACAAATACATGGAATAGACTATTTCAGTAGGAAAGGGACGTCCATGATCACCTTGTCCAATGATCAGAGTCAGAGCTGACCTCAAAGCAGGTATGAAGGGCATAGTCCAGGGAATTGTGAGGCCGTCCGATGACATCCTGCCAGGACCACAGGAACGCCTCACTTCTCTTCAGCAGGACAGGTTTTTCTAAGGAGGCTCCCCAAGGTCTGTCTGTGCAGCACACTGTGTTAAAGTTTCTGTAAAAGTGTCTTTTAGTCCTACACTGAGGCTTTCACCCAGGTCATCAGGCACTTCATACCAACAAAGTATTGCCAGGAGCCAAAACACTGTTGAAGCAAAATTAAGTATTTTAAAGCAATCATTTACCATGCTGAGAGGAGATTTCAAAAGCAAGTCAGAGTCACAAAAGGCAGCTAACAGACATTAATACACATGAAGATTTTAATGTTCAATGAAAATGAAAAAAATTGATGCATGTTGCACTTAGTGTTTAATGACAATGTTTATTTTTCAGCATTTCTTTGACTCTGGACAATTCAATTTCACCCTGTTTTCTGTGGTTTATGCAGGAGTACACTCCTTCAGCGCTTGTTTTTAAAAACAGTATGCAGTACAATGCTAGGAATAATATATTCTCAGTATAATTAACTCCTCAAAAAACACACAAGTTTAATATTAGTGTGTGAATAGGAAGCAGTTTCTCACAGTTCTTGGTCCTTACATTATTCCCTCCTTTTGTAAAGCCCTGAAGTAGGGCCTAAATCAACCTTCCTACAATAACCAGAATGGATCAATTAAAATAAATACTTGAAAGATGAAATCTCTCAGTTCTCATATTTTGTAATACCCTTCTACTTGCCTTAAAAACAAACAAACACACAAACAAACAATTTCACCTCTTGTCTGTGGCAGGATCCACCACACTATAAAGAGAGCAGGGAAACAAACTATGCAAGAACTACTGACCAACATTTTAAAATTCAGTTTTTTCCACTCTTTAAAAATATTAAGTTGTTTTGATTGTTATTTTTACTTGGCTGTTACCAGACAGAAAACATTGAAAACGCAAAGTGTCAGTCCCAATTTTCTACTTACAGCCAACACTGTGCAGGAGACATGGATCTGAGGTCATCTGTCACAGAAAAGTTTTATTATCAGTGCTTGAAACCTGTTATCAAATCAACACAAATGATGCCTGGCTTAACAAACAGGCTAGCAAAAATTGACAGAAAATGATAGCAGGGTAGCAGCTCCCGTACAATCAAATCAGATCATCATGAAAGGCAGCGAAGCATGTTCTTCCTAATGGGGGTCAGTGTGCAGCTTGGCCAGCTTCATTAAATAACAGCTGCATTTTAACCCCATGAACACAAGTACCAACTCTTATCACCCACCTCACTGAAGTACTGCACTCACCGTTTCTGCAGGTTGTGCAACACCTGCTATGTTAAGAGAAGGCACAGGTCTCTGAATCCTCTGCCCCAGCCACTGCTTGACCTTTCCCAAGATCTCTGTGCTTGAACAGCAGCCACAGAAAGATGGAGCTTTGGCAGAAGTACTGGTTGCCAACAGCCAGCTCTTGGAGAACACAGTTACCTTCTAGCACACAGGATGTCTTTTAGCCACTTCTGCACCTGCTTCATTAGCTATAGCCTTTACAAAGAGGAATAACAGGAATAACAGGAAACTTACAGAATTTGAGATGTGGATAAAATTCCACCGGGAATATTTTTAAGACGTAACTAGAATTCAAAAATGTTAGCAACAAATCCAAGTTTCCATTTAATCCCTTTATAATGAAGCTGTCCAAAGACACTTGGATGTACCTGCTCGTGATGCTAATCTGTAAAAGTTTAAGCAAACCTTTTCCTTTTACATCTTAGATGCATTACAACAAATATGTTCATAGAAATCTTATTGCTGTTCTGTTAGGGACATTGACAAACAAAATTAATTTTTGCCCCTATATTGGAAAATTCACCTGCTCAGATGAAATTTTTCCAGCACTCATAGAAAAAATAATTAATTACTCTTACCTCATCTCTTAGCAGTATCAAAATGCCCATCCAAGAAAGGCTCACTAGATCTTGTTTTGCTCAAATAGAAGCAAGGGAGCAGGAAGCATTCACAACAGGAATTTCAAACTTACTGAATGAATCTAACATCATCATCCGCTGCTACTGTACAACATTCTATTTCCTCTGTGAAAGAAACCAATGACATTAAAACTCATTTCTTTTAGGAACTGATCAGAATAATATGAACAAGTAAATTTCTTCTGACTGTTGCAAAGAGATTTGATAGTGACCTACATAATTTAGTCCTTAAACAACACATTTTCTATCAATAGAAAGCAACCTCGCCCATTCAGCTGGCTGTTGGTACTGCAGTCTTCTCAAAGCATACTAAGCCTCATTTCAAGCCACTGCTGGTACCAGCTTCGTTTCTTCCCCTCAATATTTGTTCTCAAACTTGTTACAAGCCGGTCCCTAGACAAAATCACCTCATTGCTCACAGGTGGTGCCAAATTTTGCCGTCTTTCATCTTAAAGACGCTCTTTTTCTGTGCAGTCAGGACAGGAATCTCTGCTCCTCCCAACAGACTCTGCCTCCCTGCTCTTCATAGGCCAGTTATACAACTTTGAGTCCTTCCTACAGAAAAACATCAACATTTTCTGTAAGTGCAACTCCAAGAAGCCCTAGCCACTGTAAATGGTGATTAATAAGTCTTTCCACACATTTGAGATTGCTCACCACCAGATTGATTTAGTTGTTCTCCAAAATTCCTTCATTTTCTAATCTGGATTCCAGACTGTTGTTAAACAGATAAAATTCTTGAGATAATGAAACATGAGGGCCAGGCCAAGCAAGGCAACAGTGACAGAACTGCTACCTCTAAATGATGGGATGTGCCAAGACCAGCAGGATATAAAAGGGTTCCTTCTGCACAGTAGGGGAAAAAGTGAAGATTCCTGTTTCACTTAATTGTTTTACCTCCCACAAGAAAGGGGATTAACCTAAAGTGTTCACAGCACGATGTGTGCATTAAACCTCTGAATTACAGAACACCTGCTACACCTTGCTTAGACTGGAGTGCAGAGGCAAAACACTGGCAGAGAAACCTCACATGAAGACATGCATGCAATTCCCAGCTGAAGCACGAAGGTTTCAGGGGCAGCTCTTCATTGTTTACCACTTTCCAGGTAGAATGATAGGAGAAAACGACAGCCTTATCAACACAGAATGTTGCTGAACAGGGGAAAAACTCCAACAACCTGATCTGATCAGTTAATTCTAGATCCATGCCATTTTGACCCCTTCCATATTTTCTGTGCTTATTTGCTTCACATTGCAAGACCAGAGGACAGCTTATGGATATGAGGTTATAACCCAACCATGCAACAAGAGCCAACTTTCTATGGATTCACATTTTTTGCTGTCAATCTTCAATCAAAATGAGGCATCTCATACCAAATTATGGCACCAAGCTGTAACCATTTCAATCCAACTGCTTTACAGTTACTGTACTACCCACATAAACAAATCTGTATTAAATGAAATGTAAAACTGAAGAAGGAACCCTTCAGTAGTCCAATTCCTAGAACAATTTCTGCTTCAACAGGCAGACCTTCCTGGTCCTAGTACTGTTTACTATGGAATCTCAAAGCATCAATCCTACACAAGGCACTTTATGCCACATACCTTTACGGCAGCACTTAGATAGATCCTTTATTGATTGCACAAAACTAAGGTAAAGAGCAACTCGAATTTCTGCCAGCACTCTACAGCTTTCAAGTAGTAAACATTTGGAAAACACTAACTCTATGGTCTTCACTGAAACAGATGGTTTCCATTGAATTCAAACTAAGAGTGAAACAAGCTTCGTGTCTCAGCTCCTTAACACAATTATTTTTAATGCATGTTTTCAAAGAAATTGACCTCTTTGGCAGGGGACAATTTGGCCTCCTTTCAGCCTATTCTATGAAAAATTGCTGCATGTCTTCCTTGTATCTGTACGGCTGTGTTCACACCACCCCCTAGTGATTGTTCAATTACACTGAACAGTGTCACTCCCCTCTCCTTTCATACTTAACATTATTTATGGGCAGGGTTCAGCGCAGCACCAGCTCTGAGCTGTACAGCTAACAGTGTGATGCTGCTGAACACAGACAGCAGTGAAGGTACTACAGGAGGCACTAAAAGCTTTATCTATACTCAGCAGATCTTGTACAATGTCCCCTTTTGACCCCTTTAACAACTCTTGGCTGTGGTACTGCTGGTTTTGGTTTTCTCCCTCAACACTAAAAGTGCTTTACCTGATATACAATGTGCTGCCCAGTACCAAGGCAGATCAATTCAAAAATATTGAATTTAGTAACAAAGTCAGAGCCTTAATCAGCAGTCACTAGAGCTGCCCAGGTTCATTTCAGTCCTATGGGGAAGTACAAAACTGCTGCTTCCTTGCTCCTCAAAACACCTGCACCAGACCACCCACACGTCTATCTTAAATTGCTTCTTTAATACTATCAGATGAAAAATCAGGGGTGTAACAGCTTGGAGGCCAGAGACAGAACCCAGAGCCTACCCTGACAACTCAGGAACAAAAGACAAATCATTCTTAACACCTTCATTACCAAAAATCTTAACTGTGGAAGTAGGCAGCTTTGAGTGTCTGTCTGCATGTTTTGTTCTCCAGGTCTATATAAAACAGGCAGCCAAACAAAAAAACTTTCCAAACCACAGTTTGAACAAAAGCATGTCTACCTCCATGAACTAACACTGCCTGCTTGGAAGTAGCTCCTACTACTACTTGTAGGAAGCTCTGGTTCACTTCAAATTGATACTCAAAACAAGACTTGTTTAATTATGAAAAGATTTTAATCCAGTGCAAACAGTACACCTATACTGAATTTTTCAAACTTTACAAAATGGTAGCTTTCAAATCAAAATTAGAACGCAAACCAGTATTTTATAGACAGACTTTATTTGATGTTGAAGTCAGATGTGCAGCTTTTGCTTTCCAAAATAATTCATTCTATACTTCTTCATAGAATGACGCTGCCTGTAAAAGAAAAAAATACATCACTGAAACATAAATAAATCAATTTTTACACTTGTATCTTTATAAAGCCTGAAAAACTCTTTCCCAAACAAGTCAGGTGAACCACATTGCTTTTCTTGTAAGAGCATATGGTTCAAAATTTCCCAGCACTGTCATGGCAATTAAATGAGCCTAAATTACAGCATTTCTGTACAAGAGATCAACAAGCTACAACTGCTTTGACAGCTTTCTGTTTAAGACATTACACTCACTCTATCAGTTCCCAGACAGATTGTTTAAGTTCCTTCCAACTGAGTCACTCAGATCATTTGTAAAAAAACTAAGTTTTTCTAGATCAGCCCTTAGGTTACTGCAGCAAAGATATAAAAATGTAGTCTGACTTGTCTGTAAGAGCATCATGTTTGCTTGTAAGTATTTTACTTGAAATGAGTTCCTGTAAGAAAACAACATAGATCCCTTCCAAAAATAGGTATCATGCTACTCAGTCTATTTTAGACAATAAAACTCTAAAGTCTATCTTCTCTTTAGCATACCTACAAATGAAAAATAGAAGCCTTTTTTACAGTAAGACCAAACAATCAGCAGCTTTAGTAACAGTAAATCTGAAGAACCTCTTCTCTTTATCCTAATCAGGTATTTCATGCAAGTCGAAGTCATATAAGCTACCAACCCAGCAATAAGTGCAAGCGTGATTTGTAAATATTCTTAGCCTTAAACTGCTGCACTGGGCTCCATGTCTGCACAAGCATCACAGTCTGCGTAAGTCAACCTGAGGCTGGTTAGCACAAGGACTGCACAGCTGAATGTCTGCTCTTACAAAGCATTCTGAGGCATACCTGATATCCGTGTTCCACCCAAAGAATGTTTATTTACTGTAAAAGAGAAAGCATCGATTAGTACGAATTTTATCTAAATTCTGTAGAAAACTGAGCTTTGAGGTTTTTACTGACACAATGTGCTTTTTTAATTAACCACATTGAAACGTGAAACCCTCAAAGTTTTGACTACTGCGGAGATGAAGATTTGTATTTCACTTATTCCCTTAAACACAAAATAGTTTTTAACAATAGCTATTTAGAGCTTAACTAATACTCAGAATTCAACTGCCTGTTCAATTATACCTACAGGCTACAACAGCTTATAAGTGCTTACCCATCCACACTTCTGACTGACAGCCCCACCTGTCAAAGGCTGTCACAGCTGTGACATTAAAAGGGAGGGTGGGGGATTTTTGCATTTCAGTATCGCTATTTATTAAATACACAAAATACTTTTAAATACTTCTCTTGAAACTGCAGGAAAAAACAGAATGAGAATTCTAGAGGAGTGAGAAGTGAAAAGAAGCGCCAATGAAAACAAGACAGCAGCATAGCTATGTCTGAGTTTTTCATTACTACATTGTACTTAACTTTTGGGACACTACACACTTGCCGGAACATTTCTCAGAATCAAGTACCTACACATTTCTGAGATAAAATAATTCTCCCAGATTCTGTACGTGGACTCAAAAATGTATTCCAGGGCTCCTATCAAAAATTCCTCCACATAGCTGTGATAAGGATGATGAACCATGCCACATCATGATCTTTGAGCATGCATTTATGAAGACACAGCTTAGTGTATTTCATGAACGTTTTTCTGTAATCCAGCACAGAGTTCTTCTCAAGTAAGTTTTTCAGGAAGTGCACAATTTATCTTAAGTGACAACACAAAGATTAACAAATCTGGTAAACAAGTCACATCTAAGCCATGCATACTCATCAAATGAAAGATCATTTTAAAAGACATCAAAATAGCTCTAATCAAAAACACAATTCACTTACTACTAAGATTGCATGTTTGTTTGACAAGCTCTTGATACAAAAGTGACATCTCCTACGTAATTACCACAAGCATCATCCTTGCCTTCAACTTACAAACTACTGATATGCTTTAGGACAGTTTCTAGGAACTGGACCCCATTAATAATTCAAGTGAGTCATTTGATCACTTTTCATTAACACTCAACAGCCACCTTCAGGTGCAAAAGTCTTAACTGGAAGAAGTTCATCCATACTACTGGGAGTGGTGCAACACAAACTCCTTTGCCATTGACAGAAGCGTGTACATCAGGTGTTACTACAACACCAAACGCTAATTTTGTGCCATGAACAAGTGTAGAACCTCATTATTAAAACTGCACTAAAGCACAAAGGAAGGAGGCTTCTAATGTTTTGTAGTAGAGTAGTTCTAGTAATTGACTAGGGTCTGTCCATAACACTGGTTCCTTTCCATCCAGGAATAACAAGAACTTCACTTCCACACTAACTACAAAATCTAATTTCACTGCAACTTCCAATTCCACTGTAATTTGTGTATTTTTGATTACTGCACAGCAATAGTTAAATAGTTTAATGCTGACAACTGTGCCACTTCCAAGCACCATCTCAAATGCACCAAATGTGATGTGACTCAGCTTTCATGTACACAACTACTTTCACACAATGGTCAAGTTACACATGCAGTTGCACTGTACTACTTTGAATCAGATCCTGTGGTGTCTGAACCGATGTCTCAAGTCAACAACATCGATTTTCTTGATTTCTTCTCACTGGAAATTATTTTAAAGTTGATTCACTAGTTTCAAAGTCTGGTTTGTTACTAGCCAAATTTTACTTCCAAGTCACATGAACAAAATTCATTATGTAATTAACTGAACCCTCATAGGACAGATCTAAGTTGAAATCAAACATGCATACAAGGCAGTACAGTGCTTCAATTAAGAGGATGGATTCATTTTAGTGATGTATAATTCAGGCACCACATCCATGCTCATTTCCAGTACCTGCAGATACTTCATTTCTGATGGAGAGTTCCAAGAAAGTAGGAAAAAAGCAAAAGTGAAGATTACTAAGGTACAAGATGTCAAGGCATTTCCACAGCTACAGAACTAAGTACCAAAACCCATTACCCTCTCTCCCCTTGCTAAAACACCTGAAAAAAACCCCCACTTGCCTGCACAGCTTATTTAATATTTATCGGAAGACAGAACACTGTTAAACTGACTGGCCTCCCACCCAACCTATTCCTCAGCTTTGCTTCTGTTTCATGATAGAGGAAATGTGCCTCCCTCCAAGCTGCTTGCATCAGGTCCAAGCCACAGCCCAGGAAGGCTCCATCAGTCAGTCCAGCCACACCAGAGAAGACTCTACTACCTGGGCCAGCCCCTCTAACCCCGAGGCATTCTACCTTATTCCTATTTACACCTTGTCCTCACTGCTTGCACCACACACCCTTAACAAACTTACCTGGATAAGTAACACCATACCAACAATAAATTGGTGGAGTAAGCATTAGGGGTTTAGGCAGCCTGAGTAACAAGGGTTAAGATCATCTAAAGTGTGTATTGCAAGACTGAGTTATGTGATTAGAGCAATACTGTTAGATTTATGAAGTTTAACTTTAGTTCCAGTGACACAAAGGAAAGATTAATTTAGGAAGCATTGATTCATGTTGTATCAGCTAGGCTGGCAGCAGTGAGGAGCAAAACTAAGCTACTGAGCTGATGACAAGCTGTACAACACACAGTTTACCTTCTGTTATCCAGTAGAACAGGGGAAAAAATGGAAGAAAAACAAGGTTATTCTGTTGAAGAATTCCTAATCAACATTTCAAAGGCATATGTTCACACTCTAGCTTAACAGATATTCTCATCCTACCTTCTTGCCAGCACCAACATTTGCCTTGGCTGTTCCCCTGACTTTCTTCATTCTGTTCTTGCGCTCTTTCCGCTGCTTCCTGGAAGTCTTTTTCTTTTCATACAAGCCATGCTATTAAAAACAAAGTTGGATTTAACATGGTTTCTCTACTAACAGCTCTTGAATTTAATCCTGTGAGTTCTGAAATCTCCAAATACAGTTTAAACTTGAAATATTAACTAAATAGCAAAATCACTAACTAATGAGTGGTTCAACACAAAAGATAAACATTGAAGTAGCACATGGATCTGACCCATCTCTTCTGTTTCCTCCAGACCTTTATTAGTGTTTTGCTAAAAATTACTGCTAAACATCTCTGGTAACATCAGTTTTGCCTTCCCAATTTCATTGTAATAGAGTAAAAATATACTTAGCCTATTTTGCAAAAGCAGAAGGCAACCCATGCTATTTTAAGAGCTCTCATACAACTGTACGTTCACTGAGTTTTTATATATGCAAACCTTGGGAAACTAAATACATCCAAGCTATACTAAATGCTCCCAAGATACCAGAAAACAACATACCCTGGCAAGCCTGTGCTTTGGTTCGTTTTTCTTTGCATAGTCCAGGGAATCATAGATCATGCCAAAACCGGTTGTCTTGCCACCACCAAAGTGAGTTCTGAAGCCAAAGACGAAAATTACATCAGGGGTTGTCTTGTACATTTTTGCCAGCTTTTCCCTGATTTCTGTTTTGGGGACTGTGGCCTTCCCAGGATGAAGAACATCAATCACCTAAGAGAGAATTTTTACAAGTTGATAAAAGGTCAATATTCAGTACAACAGCCAGGTGCTACAGTCCCACCATGGAGCTTAAACTAACCCAGAAATTATTATTCATTTGATACAAAAGCATTTGAAAGTTTCTTGCTTCACAGAGTCATTTAGACTGAAAAACACCTTTAAAATAATGAAATCCAATAGAAAATCCAAGCCTGTTAGGGTTTCAATGGCATGTTCTCAAGTGCTACACTTTCATGCCTTTTAAATACGTCCTGGGAGGGTGTCTTAACCACTTCTCAGGGCAGCCTGTTCCAATGCTTAATAGCCCTTCTGGTGCAGAAGTTTTCCCCAACATTCAATCTCACACTGGAACTTCACCACCAAGATTTACCTTGAGCATACATCAACACACCTAAACCTTAAAAACCCTGGAGATTTTAGGGGCCTCAGAGTGGCTAAACCCCACTTCCAGCCCAGAAGAACCAGACAAATACAGGCAATTTTCTGCAGTCTTTTACCATCTGCTTGCGCTGCAGAAGTCTGTTAGTCATGAACTTCCTGGTTCTGATGGTCACTGTGTCATTCTGAAAGAGAAAAGGTTAAACATAACAGCTACAAACACAACAGAAACTTAACACATGCACAAATAATGCAAGGTACAGCGTCAGGGGCCTGATACTGATAGAGAACTCATAAGCTTAGTGGGCTGGTCCTGTGCTGCAGAAAACACCTACAGGTATTACAGTGAAAAACTGATAAACTCATCCCCCATCTCCAAACACCACTTTTCACTACCACGAAAAGCTGAAGCAGCTTTCAGTAGAAGACATAGATCTCAATCTCAACTACTGTAACAATACAACAGAAGCTTCCTTCTAAGCCCAAACATAACCACCTCTGTGCCTTCCCAGCCTGAAGGGCAAAGGAGCACCCAAGATTCCTGGATGCTCCTGGTTGAAAGGAGAAACACAGGTCAGTGGATCCACAAAAGCTTACAAAGCTTTTTCAGTAAATTGCACACTTGGCATGGAACTTGGTGTGTCAGTACTTCACCTCGGGGTAAGGACACAGCAGTAGGTTGGGGGTAAAGGGCAGGGTGAAAAGGAAGCGAGAGAACAGAAGCGAGTGAGTGACCACGTACTAGAACAGCAAAGAAGTTCAGATTTACAGGTGGAAATCCTTGTGAATCACTTTCTGCCCTTGCCTCGGGTACTACTGCCTGGCACCACTAAGCAGAGCCTGGCTCCATGCTCTGACATCTTCCTTCAAATACTGATACACGCTGATAAGGTCCCCATTTAGTCAGCTCTTCCTGAACTCAACACGTTCAGCTCGCTCAGCCTTTCCTCATAAAAGAAATGCTCCAGTCCCCCATTCATCCTCAGTTCCCTCCACTGAGGCTGCTCCCGGAGCTCCAAGGCTATCCTGGACTGAGAGCCCAGAACTGGGCACTACGCTCCAGGTACAGCCTCACCAGGGTTGGGAAAAGCAGATCAGCTCCCCCGACCTGCTGGCCACGCTCTTCCTAACGCAGCATGGAACTCTCTTTGAAAACGCTGCACGCCACTATTTCCACAAGGCTTTCACACTGAGCAGCCGCGATAAACACGGGTGTGACCCACAGCAGTCCCTGGAAGCCAGAGCAGCAGCGCACGGGTGCGGCACTGCCAGAGCCCTGGGCAGCTCCGGCCGAGCGCAGGCACGGC
>JAHLSL010000018.1:22681009-22723555 GCA_025920805.1 Petroica traversi | reverse complement strand
GAGGCGGGAGCTGCGAGGGCAGAGCTGGGAGAGCGCTGGCGTGCAGGGCCGCGGGGCAGCGCCGGCACAGCCTGGGCTCTCCCACACGGGGCTGTGCCTGGGTCCAGCTCTGGGGATGCCCAGGAAGGCCGATAATCCCTCCGCTAAAAAACAGACTCACCGCAAAGCAGCTTTATTTTTTGTAGTTGTTTGAAAAGAACCTGTTTCAGCAGCGTTGTGTTTCGACCTAGCCTGGGTTGCATTGCTTTCGAGTACTTTGCGGTCCTGAGAAGGGCAACGAAGCTGGTGAAGGGTCTAGAACACAAGCCCTAATTGGAGCGTCTGAAGAGAAAAGGAGGCTGAGGGAAGACCTGATTGTCTCTAAAACCACCTGAAAGGAGCTTATAGACAGCTGGGAATTGTCTCTTCTCCCAGGCAACCATTGAAAGGATGAGATGGCACAGGCTTAAGTTGCACTAGGAAGGTTTAAATTGCACATCAGGAGGAATTTCTTCACAGAAACGGTGCTCTGGACATTGGAATTGTTTGCCCAGAGATGTGGTGGAGTCACCATTCCTGGAGGTGTTAAGGAAAGGCTGGATGTGGCATTCAATGCCATAATCTGGTTGACAAGGTGGTGTTTGGTCATAGGTTGGGCTTGGTGATCTCCAAGGTCTTTTTTAACCTCATTGGTTCTGTGATACTTACATGTAGATATGTTTGTTGTTATAAGTGGTTTTGTCTCTGTGTGTGTGTATATATATGTATATATATATATATGCCCATACATACATCTGAAATTTCCTGTCCTAGAAGCCACATCTGTTTTGGCATGAAGTCTCCAGAGGAGATGCGCCAGCAAGCTCACATTCAAGTGGTCAGCAAGAATTTGTATAGTCAGGACAACCATCACTCTCCACTGCAGTATGGAGTACTGGACCATCGCATGGTGAGAATGTTTTTTTGTTTTGTTTTCCAGACTCTTTCTAGGGAGTTGCTGGAGTGGTTAAAAAAAAGCTGGGGTCACTGAAATGTGCTGCTTGTCCAAAGTAGGTTCAAATGAGTCTTTACTTAAATTTCTTAGACTGTTAGCTACAGCGTCAGCTATTTTCTTCATACTTCTGGAGGGCAGCAATGCATTCTTTTGAGGCAGGAGGTAAGTAATTTTTATGCCAGGCTGCTGGGATACTCAGAGACATGGGTCACTAAAATGCCACAATGTAGATTAGTGGGGTGTAGATCAGTTGCAAGAGCTGAGTGAATCCAAGTCATTGGTGTTAGCAGGGGCTGTGTGTAAAAAACCATTTTTCTTAAGGGTCAGAGTGACTGACATGCTTCTGGTACTGGAAAGGAGTGGCTCTGCTGTTAGGATTCTAGTTTATAAACTGTTGCATTTCACATCTATCCCATCAATTACAGCTAGCTTTTTTTCTCTGCATGTGTGTTTGCTTTCTCCCAAAGGGAACCAGTGAAAAAGACCGTCCCTGTGAAACCTGTGGGAAAAGTCTGGCTGATTGTTTAGGGCATTATGGGTACATTGACTTGGAACTACCATGTTTTCACGTTGGATACTTCAAAGCTGTCATAGGCATCTTACAGGTAAATATGATGACGATTTGTAGTGAGTTCCTAGTCTAAAAAAGGAATTTTTCGGGAAAGCTAATGCTTGGAAGTAATTGAGAAGGCCAAGATAATGTTGCATTATTAATTTATCTTTTGTAAAATACATATATTTAAAGACCAGTCTTAGCAATGCTCTCAGACTGATAAGTTTAATCTATTATTTTTCTGCAGTTTGAATTAAATATATGCAGGATAATTTGACTTTTAGAATATCCCAGTAGATCAAAATTCAGTTTGCTTTAAATGATTTTTTTAAGACCCTGCAGAGCTTAGCAGGGCCTACTCATTGACTGTGTTTTTCTTTTTCTGATGTGCTTTTTAATGTGTATTCTAATATGTGAATTGGTCTTTCAATCAAGACAGTAGTACCTCATTCAAAAAATACTGTAGTTCAAGAAGTTCCATCTCTGAATCTGTCTCTTAAACAACTTTGTATTTACATGTTTACATTTTAGATGATCTGCAAGACTTGTTGCCGTATCATGCTGTCAGTGGAAGAAAGAAAGCAGTTTTTAGATTACCTGAAACGCCCTGGCCTTACATATCTTCAGAAGAGAGGGCTAAAAAAGAAAGTGTCTGAGAAGTGCCGAAAGAAAAACACTTGTCCTTACTGTGGAGCCTTTAATGGTGAGTGTTGACATGGGCAGTTTGTGAAGTTTCCTGCTCTGATGGTTTTTACCCTGATGGCTGTGATAGAATCCAAATCTTGAATGTGCTCATTCGTTGCACAGCTAATGGGTGTTCTCCCTGGCCTTTGTTAAGAAACAGGTAATTGCATTTTTAGGGCCAGGCACGTGCTTGTGCTCATCTCATTTGTGTGGATTTAGACAGTTTCCTAGTTGCTTGTATAATTTCATGTTTCATGGCAGTAACCAATATTCGATACTTGAATGAAAAAAACCCTTTTAATATGTGTTTAAAAACATTGTGAGGTATTGGCAGTGATTAATACATTCATATAAAAGTATTGGTAGCCTTTGTAATTTCGAGTGAGCATCATTTTTCATCACTGGGTTGAATTATCTTACTTAAGTTTATTCCTTCTTCAGAGCAGAGTATTTTTTTAAGAGTTCATATCTGGTTTTCAAAATATGTCTTGTTTTTCATCTACACTGATCATGTGTTACTGCTTTAAAGGACTTGGAGTATCACAGGTTCATAGTAGATGGTTAATCTGTATCTTCAAACTTCTAACTCATGAAAATTGTGGGTCCTTTGTTGTAGTGTTCACCAACTCAATAAAAAGGAGAGCTGCTTTTTTATAAGTGCCCTATAACTATACCTATAGGGAGCATAAACATTAGGCATTTTGAAAAGTTACATGATGGGTCAGAATACTTCAGTAAAAAAATTGAGCTGGTTTGGACTAGTCTGTGTAAATTTCATGGATAATGCTACCTGTGTAACATGAAAATATTTATGAGATTTTTCTGATAATTCACTTGCAAAATTGCCTCATAAGGTACTGGTATGATGCATAAATGGCACTTCTTAGTCTTGCTTTTATTGTGGGAACTCCTACTTTAGAAATACCTGCTGTGAGTGAGATGCAGCTGAATTAAAGTGTGGAGTTAACCACCTACTTTTCAGCTTCAAAGGCTGTAGATACACCAAGCCATCCATATAAGAAGGTATGATTGGATGGTCATTTTTGTTCTGTGAGTTTAGGGAACTGGTTAATAATGCTGATAAAAGCTTTATTTTATTCTTGTGTTCACTGAAGGTTTAGCTGGTTTTGGAATTGTAACTTACTTAAGGTTTGGTGTTTTGTTTCGTTTGGTGTTTTTGTTATTTTGAAATAAAATCCCAAGATAATCTGTATTTAATTCCTTGCAGGAACTGTGAAGAAGTGTGGTTTGTTGAAAATAATACATGAAAAGTACAAGACAAATAAGAAAGTCGTAGATCCAATAGTGTCTACTTTTCTCCAGTCCTTTGAAACTGCCATTGAATATAACAAAGAAGTAGAGCCCTTACTGGGAAGAGCTCAGGTGAATTTTACTATAACCTAAACTTTTTGCTAGTTTTTGTGCATTAAATAAAACTCCTCAAAAGTTTGCCATGTATCAGCTAAAGTTCTTGTGGTGATCCAAGAATTTCATATATTAAAAGGCACATGAAGAATGTTTGTATCCAATAATGTTAGTTTTGCTGAAATGAGAAATTTAGTTTATTCGTATGTTCTGATACACCATTACCTGCCTGTAAAGAAAGGGATGTTCTTGGTGTGTTATGCTTCTGTAAACTAAACAAGGAAGAAGAAGCACAGGTCCATATAAAGTTTGCATGTATATATAGATTCACCATAATTCCAATAGTATTCCAATCACACATTTTTTCCTTCAGAAGTTCTTCATGTTGAGAAGGAGAAAGGAGGCCTAATTTGCTAACTTTTTGTTTCATTTAGCTTTTACTTGTATTCAGTTTTGTTTCCTTTTGCTCTTTGCAGACTGAAATGATCTCCAGGTACATACTTGGATAGAAAAAGTAGTGAATAAAGCTGTAGTTCTACTAAGAAGAAAGAAATCAAGTTCTGAAAAAATACCTAGAGAGTACTGTAATCATGTGATTTACTATTAAAATGAATACAATGTTCAGTAAGTTTATTGTAGGACGTTAATTGAGTCTTAATGATTTAATACTCTTGAGACGAGAGCAACATGATAAGAAGTAAACACTCATATAGGGAAAAAGTGGAAGGAAAGAATATAGCAAGTTCACATCTGAGATGCTAAAAGCATTGGTTCAGAATAAATAAACCAAAACGTAGTTTTGTTTGTGTGGCTAGTTCTCTATTTGCCTTTGAAAAAGACTATTTCTGAATATCAGTAAAATAAAGAAAGGAGGGAGTCATTGAAACTTGACATGATGGCTTCTTCTCCCCATTTTCCCAATGGATTTTGTAGGAAAACTTGAATCCTTTGGTTGTATTGAACCTCTTTAAAAGAATCCCTGCAGAAGACATCCCTCTGCTTCTAATGAACCCACAAGCAGGCAAACCTTCAGATCTGATCCTCACACGGCTCCTGGTGCCTCCACTGTGTATCAGACCCTCTGTCGTGAGCGACTTGAAATCTGGCACCAACGAGGATGATTTGACAATGAAACTGACAGAGATCATTTTCCTCAATGATGTAATAAAAAAGGTAAGTCAGCCTTCACACTCTGAGACTGTTGCCTTCAGAAAGATTTGTTTGGAATTGAGTATAGCAAGCGGGTTTAGTGCTTACAGTCTGGTGCTGTATTTCTATGTCATTGGGTGTTTCACTCAAAGATGGGAGAAGCTCACTTCAGATGGAGTTGGCTGACTGGCTGCTGAAGATCTGCTGGAATTTTTATGGGAAATAAGAATTTTCTTTTCATCTCTGGTCTGTTAACCCTTTTTATTATATTTTTTCCCCCTCTCCCACGACTGTCACACTTTTTGAGTAGTCACTTACACTGAAAATATTACACCTATTGATTCATGTTGGTTTTTAATTTCTTGTAGACCTCCCTCTTTTTTTACATCTTTGTGCTTTATTTATTCCACCATCTGTTCCTGAGAAATCAGGTTTGATTTAGCATGGCCATCAAATTGAAACTAAAAGAAAATTTGACATTCTATCATTTTTTAGAAGAGCCTTCTTATCAGAATATTTTTCACACTTTTCAAAGCCGGTCTTTTTTCAGGCAAATAAAATGAATTGAATACTAACTCTTCTACAACTTGAAAAATTATTAACTACTTTCCATGTCTGTTAAGTTGTATTAGCTTAAGTGGATTGGGAAGATTATAATTTTAAAAAATACTTAACTTTTTGAGCATTTGTTCCTAGCCAGTATTAGTCAAAAGAAATTTTTCACTGGGTTCTCTTGTGGCTGGACATATGTTATAGCAATTTACATTCTGTTATAAAGTAATTTTTCTTTTCTCATTCCAATCAATGAAAGTTTCATGATATTGTTTGCAAAGGGAGAGTTGTACTCTTAACATAAAAATTCTTGGCTAGTTCAATATGTATTGTATATTTATTTTCTGACTTTATGACTATTTTGTTTAGCATAGGATATCAGGAGCCAAAACACAGATGATTATGGAAGACTGGGATTTTCTTCAACTGCAGTGTGCCCTGTACATTAATAGTGAGCTCTCTGGAATACCCCTCAACATGGCACCTAAAAAATGGACCAGAGGTTTTGTTCAGAGACTCAAGGGAAAGCAAGGTTTGTCTAAAAAGTTGATTTTAATAATTTTGTTATAATTGAACCCCGGATCTTTGCTGTTGCCAAGTGTCCTGCTAATTTGTGTTGCACTGCTGTACCTTAAAAGATGTTCTAATGTACTGTCTTAACAGATAACATTTTTAAAACTGTTTTTATTTAAAGAGTTTTAACTGTTTTGTTTTGTTAGGTCGATTTAGAGGTAATCTGTCTGGAAAGAGAGTGGATTTTTCTGGCAGAACAGTCATTTCACCTGATCCTAACTTAAGAATAGATGAAGTTGCAGTGCCTATTCACGTTGCTAAAATACTGACCTTTCCTGAAAAGGTAGGTAGTGTAGGACTCAAAAATATTCTTAATACTCCTTTTTTTCCCCAAGCCAGTGTTGTTTCTTTACTCACTCTAAAAGGGAGTGAATGTAGTGCATTGTGTTTAAAATGCTATTCAGTGATGCTTTGCCAGTTCTGTTGCTGCTGACAATTAAAGATTTATAGTATTGGATATAGGCAAGTGCTAACAAGATGTGGTGTAAGGAGTGACATCTCTAGAAGGAAGAGTTTTACTTCATATTTTTTCAACTCATTCATAGATTTGTTTGAAGGAGTGGTTGGGGATTTTTATTTCTAAGTTTATCTCCCAGATTTTAAATTGAATTTCCCTCTGGTATTCTGCTCAAAGACTGGCTGATGTTTTCTGCCTCTGTTCCCTTCTGAGAGTCCTCATCAGGAGATGGAGGCTGTGTTAGGGGGATTGTCAGCTGAGCCTAAAATTTAAGCACACAAAAGCCACCAGTAAAAATAGGATCCTGAAACGTGTTCTGTTTGTTTCTGATTGAAGTCTTTATGCAACAGGTAAACAAAGCAAATATTAATTTTATGAGGAAACTTGTCTGTAATGGTCCTGATGTTCATCCTGGAGCAAACTTCATACAGCAAAGGCACACCCAAATGAAAAGGTATCATGCTTACCTGTAATGATTCATGTTTTATTTCTCCCCATCAACTTGTTCTTGTTGCTATATAAAGGCAGTTATATCTGCATGGATTAAAACTTATTTTTACAATCTTTCATAAAGGGCAGTAGAAAAAGAGTTGTCTTCATGTTTTCAGGTTTAGTGTACAACTTTTTAAAAATATTCTCTTGTATGTAAACTGGAGTGCCCATACTAATGACGTTGACCTGCAATTAGATTTGTATTTTATGACTGGGTCTATATTAGGTGAAATAGAGGGTGTAGTACAGACATGAGTGAAAACAGGTGGTTTTGGGCAAGTTGTAGTGGCTGCTCTCATGTGAGAGCTACTCTGCAGTCACTTTATGGGTGGGAGGAAGGGATAATATATGAATGAAACTTCCTATACTCTCTAATGCAATAGAAATAAATTCTGTGATTTTACAAATAGGTTTTTTTTCTTACTTATTGTTCTAATCACTGCAGCTTTGTTGACAAATGTCAAAGTACATTCATTGCTTAAAGTAGCAGCGACTGATGTTCAGTCCATGCCAGTTTTGTCTTGTTATTGTAATACAAATGCTCCTGCATTTAATGAAAAAGTTGGCATTATAAACACAGTATTCACTTTCAGTTGTCTTTCCATCTGCTGTCTGTGTATCTTCTGACTGCATTATTATCTCTTCCTACGAAGGTTTTTGAAATACGGGAACCGGGAGAAGATGGCCCAGGAGCTGAAGTTTGGTGACATTGTGGAGCGCCATCTGATAGATGGTGACATTGTCCTGTTCAACCGGCAGCCCTCTCTGCACAAGCTGAGCATCATGGCTCACATTGTGAGTGCACACAGGCTGGCTCAGAGACACTGCCACTCAGAATATTAGGCACTTGGCCTTTATGGTGCTTCTGTCTTACACGAGAAAAATAAACAGCTCCTGCTGAAATAGTGTGTGGGGCAAGGATGAGTGCAGTGCAGTTGTGCCTGTGCGTGGGAATTGGTGTGTGCCTGGGCAGGATGCTGTGTGCACACTTCTGCTAAGAGCTGTAATTGACCTCACTGTCTCTTCTTGTGTGAGCATTTCATTTTT
Organism: Petroica traversi; assembly: GCA_025920805.1. Taxonomy (NCBI): domain Eukaryota; kingdom Metazoa; phylum Chordata; class Aves; order Passeriformes; family Petroicidae; genus Petroica; species Petroica traversi. The sequence goes on along the minus strand of JAHLSL010000018.1, from coordinate 22,715,710 downwards.
GTGGAGTTGTGACCTCTACAAAGCACGTTGTTTTCTGTGCTTTTTATAACTTCTTCATAATGAAAATTACTAGTTACATTTCTGTAATATGCAGAATTTATATTGTCAGTTCCTGGCTGAGTTATATCCTATAATCAGGAATTTTGACTCCTATCTGTAATATTAAGAGGAAGTTGTCAAGGAAGCATTTGGGCATGGCTTTTTTTTAGCCATGCTTGACTGTGTGTACATCAATTTTTTTTCCTTTTCCAGGCTAGAGTAAAACCTCATAGGACATTCAGGTTCAATGAATGTGTCTGTACACCATACAATGCAGACTTTGATGGAGATGAGATGAACCTTCACCTTCCACAGACAGAAGAAGCAAAAGCAGAAGCACTTGTTTTAATGGGGGTAGGTAGATAAAATGCTCAGGTTAGGATATTGCTGGTGACAGGTGGGCTGAGACCATCAGTAGCACCAAGCTGAGGGTTTACCAATCCATTGCTCCTTGAGGGTTACCAAATGCCACCTGTACTTCTGATGTACCCATACAATTGTTGGCTGCAGTGTGTAGGGGCTCACTGAACTGACTTGTGAGCTTAGAAAAACCTCCCCCAGTGTGTGATTCAGGTCTGTATGGGAATGTGTTCAGGTTAAACGGCTCCATAAGTGGGGCTGGTTAAGTGGAGCAGTAGTTTGAGTAAAACATAAGAACATGGGACAAGAGGTGGCTTGATTGTTGCCCATCAAAAAAGACGGCACAACTTGGAACATTCCAGTAGCTCCCTGTAATGGATGTAACATCTCTTGTCCTTTCCCCGGTTGTTCAAGCTAACTTGTCTTCCTTTCTCTGTCCTACCAAAACACATCCAGTTGTTTGCCATTTCTGCTTTGGAAGCAGAATATGTAATTTCCAATAATTTTTCTCAGCCTATTCATTAACTGTCAATAGATGTGCATGAGCTGAAGTGAGCTGAAACTTCTGGCTTACTTTTTCTATCTTTTGACAAAGCTGTAGTTTGATTTAGAATAAGCTTTGACCATTTCACCATAAAATAAATGTCTTAAATGGTAAGTTACACTTTGAATAGCAAATGGAATATCAGTGTCTTCAAATGGATAACATTTTTCTTAATGTCACGCAGACTAAAGCAAACTTGGTAACACCAAGAAATGGAGAACCTCTTATTGCTGCTATTCAAGATTTCCTCACAGGTGTGTATGAACTTATTGCAGAGCTGTGTGATCTCACGGTTGTTCCTTCACAATGACTTCAATTTTTTCAGAATTTTTCTATATTGATTAAAAACTTTCTCCTTTCACATGTCAAAGTGACATTACTAAATAAGGCCCTTGTTTGCCTAAATCTAATGATGTCCTCAGAGTAATTTCTGATGCTGTCTACCTTTGTAGCTGCAGTTATTACTACCTTTGAGTGTGAATTGCTGTGTCTTCTGCAAATGAGTGTTTGGGATCTTTGTCTGCGTAAACTGCTTATGATTATGGTAGAGGAATTGATTTCACTCAATAAACATTAGTTTTAACCTACAAGCTTCAATGTCCTTAATTCTTTGGGAAATGTTAAATGAACATAAGGAAGAAAGTATATAAAAACAAATGCTAAGGCCTTATCTCACTGATGGAATAAAGTCTGAGAGCAAGAGTGTAGGTTATAGAAATACAATGTTTCTAATTTTTAGACATTTAGTGTGTAGCAATTTAAAAATTCTGGAAAGGATTTCTAACTGAAGCAGTCTAAAATACTGTCGGTTTTGCATAGTAAGTACCTGACTAGTACTAGAACGAAATAATTGACACTGAATGTGCAATAAATTTTAAATTGAATCGAAGTTTAGTCTGTCACAATACTTTTTTCATTCCAGGTGCCTATCTTCTTACATTGAAAGATACCTTTTTTGATCGAGCCAAAGCCTGTCAAATTATTGCTTCTATCTTGGTTGGCAAGGATGAAAAGATCAAAGTTCGTCTTCCACCCCCAGCAATTCTGAAGGTGTGTCAAACTATTATATTCATGTTTCTAGGACTTTATTATGTGTTCCTGAACCATGGTGATGTTACATGAATCTTTAAACTCCTAAAGTTTTAAGTCAAAGGTACTTTATAAAGAAGTAATTATAAATGTTGCAACTTCTTTGAGACACTAAATGACAGTGGCAGCATCTTTGGGGTTTTTCCCTTTTCTAATCAGAAAGGGGAACATGACAGTAAGAGGGAGCAATAGAGCTCATTTCTCTGAAATACATTCACATACCCTGTTGTAAAGGATAATCATTCAGCACTCAGGGGGTTTAAATCTATGAATATTTTTCAAAGGAATGCTACTATGCATTTCTACAAGTATGATTCTCTGTAGACATATTCCGAATATTAAACAGTCGTACAATTAAATTCTTGCTTGCTCTTTTTCTGTAGTTGTAGCATAAACTTGTAATCTTAATTCTTCTCCTTCTGTTTCCCTCAGCCTGTAACACTCTGGACAGGAAAACAGGTTTTCAGCCTCATTCTCAAACCCAGTGATGATTGTCCTGTAAAAGCCAACCTACGAACAAAGGGCAAACAGTATTGTGGCAAAGGGGAGGACCTGTGTTACAATGATTCTTGTGAGTGACACTTCCAAAGCCATGTTTTGGAAATCTTCAAAGAAATCATAGAAATTGTTGACCTCATTGTAGGATTTGAAGCAGTTGGGAGTAATAATGCAGGGATAAAAAGTCAAACGCTGAAAGGAGTTAGAATATGCAGGGAAGATAAATCCCTAGGATATCAAGCCATCCATGTCCTTCCAGTTAGGGAAGTCAATGGCTGATGGAATGCAAAGCACCATGGTTGAAAAGGCTGTAGGAGCTGAGCAAGACTTTGCTTGTACTGAATTTAACATTTGTGGGGTGGCTGTTGGACAGGAATTTGAGTAAGCAGGGTTAGGCTGATTCCTTGCTGCTCAGAAGTGTAAATTGAGGAACCATTGATTTACACTAATTCTGTCATGCAATGTTGACGGAAGAAAGAATTTCCCAGTTAGCACTGAAGTCCCCTACAGCAGACTGAGTGATTTCTGTTGATTATAGGACCACTCTGTGCTGTGAAGTTTGAGCACTTCACAATCCTGCTCACACTCCTGTGAACATAAGTCACCTTTATTTCAGTCTATTCATTTTAGATAATATGGGAAGAATTTCCATTTGCTGAGTTTGACAGGAGATATGGAAACTTCTGGATTTTGTTGCTGGCTGTCTTCAGTTCTCTGAAAAAACTCTAATCCCTGAGGAAGTAGTAATTCTCTTTAGGAAGTTCTCTGCAAATTCTCAAAAGTCTCAAGAAAATCTGGTATCATATTTTGATTTGATACAATAAGTGATAGAGCAGTGGCTTGTGCTTCAAGAAGATGATACCTAAATTCACATTGAAAATACTGAGCATGGGCAGAGCTTTTATTTCAGAATTCTCTCCATAAGTGATTACTAGTGATTAGTGAATGTTTTAGAAAACTGGTGAATTCTTTTTGCCTTTTCATTTCTAGATGTCACAATCCAAAACAGTGAGTTGATGAGTGGCAGTATGGACAAAGGAATTCTGGGGTCAGGGTCCAAGAACAACATCTTCTACATCTTGCTGAGAGACTGGGGCCAGGTGGAAGCTGCAGATGCCATGTCACGTCTGGCCAGGCTTGCTCCAGTCTATCTTTGTAAGTTCATTTCCTTGTAAAATAGCACTTTAATGCAGAAATAGAGAGCAAGCAAGGTTTTTGCTTCAAATATGACATGTTGTGCTTTAAAAAAAAAAAGCTAGTTTTGAAGCTGGCAGACAGTGAAACAACTTATTGTGTTATGTAGTGCTTGTGATGGTCCCACGATGGGATGCAAAATTTCAAGTTCCCAGTAATAGTTCCTGAGTTTACTTTGTTTTCTCTATATGAGATTGAGCTATCAAAATAATTTATTTTCTCTTTAATAATAGCTAATCGTGGCTTTTCAATTGGAATTGGTGATGTAACCCCTGGGCAGGGCCTGCTAAAAGCTAAGTATGAGCTCTTGAATGCTGGCTATAAGAAATGTGACGAGTATATTGAAGCTCTGAACACTGGCAAGCTACAGCAGCAGCCTGGTTGTACTGCAGAAGAGACACTAGAGGTAAAACTTTTAATTTAATTCACTATCCATTTTGAGTAGAGACTTCACAAATATTTTAATATACATTACAAAGTCTAAATTTGTCTTCTGAAATATAAAAATACAAGCAAATTCAGTCCCTAGGCTTGCAACCTAAACTGAGTCTGTATAAACTCTAAAATGTTTGTGTGCATCTAAAAATGTTAGCTAAACACAGAACAACTGAAATCCTTCAGGGTGTATTGGAATTATACAAGAGAATAGAATTACACAGGTAATTGGAATGGAGTTAATTACATTGATCAAGATTTTTGTGGTTATCTTTCATTTAGCACAGAGTGACTTAGGGCTTAGTGCAGTGCTCAATGTAGCTGATACTTTTGCTGCTGCTAAGGGATTATGTTCCTGGATACCCCTGTCTTGTCCCAACCAAGACATTTTCTGCATCCAACTGGAAGTTGGGCAAGCTAAAATTTAATATTGTTTTACCCAAAGCTGTGTTTCTTTTTCTTTATTGTGTTTTGAATTCCCTTTGACTACTGAAGGTGTTGCTGGGAGCGATAGAGTTCTGTTTGTGCGTGTTTTTAGCAAATTCTGACCCTCTGAAATACTGTATTTCAGGCCTTAATCCTTAAAGAACTGTCTGTTATCAGAGACCATGCTGGCAGTGCCTGTCTCAGAGAGCTGGACAAGAGCAACAGTCCCCTGATCATGGCTCTCTGTGGTTCTAAAGGTAGGGAGAACTGAACTTGGCATGTTACTCCTCCATCACTTTTATGAAAATTACTTGTTCCATCTTCATGTCTTGTTTTAATACTGTCAGTGTGCAAGTTCATGTCATAGCTATTTTAAGTGGCTCAGTAAGTACAGGCTGGGTATAGTTAGTTAAAATCAAGCTGATGTTCTGATATTTTTGTGTCTTAATTTTAAGTACAAGTTGCAAAACGTCTTGTTGGAACTTTGGCTTAATCAGTAATTAATTAATTTACTAATTAATCAGTAAAAAGTTTTCAGTTGTGTTTCTACTTTGAGTATTTATATAATGTAGAAAAATTAATTGTAAGTGATACATTCAGAATTGGAACTAACATTTCCTAGAATTGTGGAATTATTTGGAAGGGACCTTAAAGATCATCTAGTTCCTCTCCCTCCCCGTGCCATGGGTTGGGCCAATTTCCACCAGACCAGGATGGGGTATCCACAGCTTCTCTGAGCAACCTGATCCAGTGCCTTACCACCCTCATAATAAAGAGTTTCTACCTGATGTCTAATCTAAACTTGCCTTCTGACAGTTTCAAGTCATTCCCCATGTTCTATCACTACATGCCCGAGTCTTTCTCTTTCTTGTAGTCCCTCTTTAGGTACTGGAAGGTGCTATAAGTTCTCACCAATTTTTTGTGTGAGTTTTCATTTATTTCATTTAACAATTTGAAGAAATCACTTAAATTTTTGCCTTTTTTAGCTGTCTAATAAATTGTCTAAAGTCTTGTGGTGACATGTTGCATTCTAAATAAATACTGAAATCTAAGAAGACTGTATCAAGTGTATAATTTTTGTGGGCTTGATGGGCAGGTATTGTTTGCAAACATTCAGCAAATAAAACTTCTGAGTTAGTGATTTAATTTGTTCTAGGAGTCCTGGTAAACACTGAACCCTTTATGAAAAATATTGTTAGTTTATTGAAGAGGTTGTGAAGCAAAACGTATAGGTTAGGGTCATGGGCTGTGTAAAACACAATCCATAATACAAACCAGGATAATAACTGGAGTCAAATAATGGTGGCATCAATGTCTATGACCCAAAGGAAAAAAAAGTTGTTTGCTGTGTCACAGACTTAATTGTCAGCCTTTGTATAAATGCTGAAATGAACAGGATGAGTAGTAGAAAAGCTTCTCTAACTATTGCAATTCTGTTTTGTTGAGCACTTATGAGCTAAATAGTAGACCTTTGTGGAAGTGAGGAGAGCTCATTGGGGAAGCAATATATTCCTCATTTGTGAGTGAGGGCCTTTCTCTTGCCTTGTGTCTCTTCAGGCTCCTTCATTAACATATCCCAGATGATTGCCTGTGTAGGGCAGCAGGCCATCAGCGGCTCCCGCGTTCCCGACGGCTTTGAGAACAGGTCCTTGCCTCACTTTGAGAAGCACTCTAAGGTAATTCTGTTCCTTTACAGCAGTCTAGGAAGGAAACTGAAACAAAATTCCTTAAGCCATTTTGAGAGGGGTGCATGATAAAATGTGTTGCCATTTGCTGAAGGAGAAGGCTCATATATGGTCGATGTGAAATGTTTTCTGTGATTTGGGAGTTAGCAGTGTTCTGAATTGCCATAGAATATCTAGTTAGCTTGACTTTCTATAGCTGAGCCTTGCTTTGACCTTGCTAATTTAGCAAAATTAAAGTGAGGTGATGATACATTTTGGTTCTATTGACAGTCCTAAAAATAATTTGTTAAAGTTCCTCTCTGGTGTTATGTTTGACTGCATGGATACTTTCAGGAAAACTGCTGCATGTCTGTTGGTGTCTTTATAAACAGGTGAGACGTGCCTGATAAACTGTCCTAGTTTTTTTCCACCAGGACAGGTATCGTGGATTACTCCCACTGCTTCATGTTTTAGTTTGGGCCTACATGAAGCAATAATGACTCTCATGAACTTGTTAGTATAAAACAGTGAGATTCGTTTTTTTTAAAATGCTGTTTGAGATCTGTTGAATTATAAAGAAGGTTCTAAGTGTAAGCTCGTAGTCTAATTGGGGTGTTAGGTAAGTGTCAGATGGTAGCAGTGACACTTGGATTTGTCACTAAGTCCCAAATTTAAACTTCTGAGTTCTGTAACTTACGGAATAAGTAGAAGAAGAAACAATACATCATGATTTAGATGAAAAGATCAAATTTAGCTCTAGCTTTTTTCTGATTTAGAAAACATTACCTGTTAAATAACAACAAAAAGTGATTTTTTGATTTGAAGGGATGCCTGCGTAAATTTCATTGGCAAGAACTTTCCTCAGGGCTGAGGGCAAACCAAAATATTATTTATATACATACCTCCAGTCATACTTTTTCTGTATTCCTTAGTCTTCAGCAAATACCTTTGCACTACTATATCAAAATGAGCATTCTTAACTGCCTCTCTAATTTTTGCAAGGGAGTCTGAAATGTTGGTGTAGTGTTGGGAAGGAATAGCTGGAAGTGTGACAGGGTTTGTAGGAGGAAGGTGTGTTGGTGGGGGTATTGGCTAACTTTCAGAAAGAATTTAGATGTCATGCACCATGTTTTACTGTAACATACAGAAAGTGCATTGCATTTTAACTGTGTTTTTCCTAATTTTCCCTGCAGCTCCCTGCAGCAAAAGGCTTTGTTGCTAACAGCTTCTATTCTGGGTTGACTCCCACTGAATTTTTTTTCCACACAATGGCTGGTCGAGAAGGTCTGGTTGATACAGCTGTGAAAACAGCTGAAACTGGATATATGCAGGTAACTGTCAGCAGAGTGAGGGTTTTATCAAACTTGCAAAATGTGGATATTTCTCATGTGTGTGTCGAGATGAAGGATCAGGGAGAAGTGCAAATATTGTGTGTGTTTTCAATGTAGCTTATATTTATACAGTGAAACACATGGCTTGGTCTGTTCTTCAGGAGGTGTGGAGTTTGTAAATGAGACCTCAGCCAATGGTACAGTAACATGCTTGTATTAAGCTGTTTCCTCTCAAATATGGGTTGTAAAATCCTTGTTCTGTGCAATTGTTGAGCACTGCTTTCAGTGTAATGTGTTCCTAAAACTGATGTGAGTGGTGACAGAAATGCAGCTAAAGCTCCCTTTCAGTGACTATGCTCTCTAGGTAAGAGGCACCTTGGCCATATAGACTTCGACTGGTTCTGTAAGGTTTTAGTGTCTTTGGCTGTAAATAAATGTCCCTCCAACAAAGCTTCTTGCTGTTATGTGCAGACTTAAGACTTCTGTTCCAACATTTAGGTAGTATTTAAGAGTGTAACAGACAATGGGAAAGTCAAGACAATTTGGGACTGGGAACACATTCCAAGATACACAAGTAACTGTACAAAGACTGAAAAAAACCACCTTTTGTGGTGGGTCATTAATAAGACCATTTGTCTCCAAAACTAATGGAATAATCTTGGCATGTGTGCAAGTATTTATAAATATATACAAATAAATTAAGCAACCTACTAAATTTTTTTCCTCTTCAGCTTTCTTTCTATATCAATGAATCATAGCATTTGGACTTTGGAATTTAAAAAAAGATCTTAACATTTATTTTATCTTACCTTTTTTCTTGCCAGTGAGGAAAAAATATGCCAATTTATAGTCTAGTTTAGGTCCTCTAATTTGCTTTCACAGAACAATGAAGTCCTCCTTTCAAGTAAAAATGTTTTTAACCTAAAATGTTCCTCTGCATGCCAAAATGAAAGCATGCTGTGAAAGATGGTAGTTAAGGGATTTCCCAAAATAGGGAGTTAATGTAGGAGAAGCAGATAACCCAGATAGAAAAATGGCTTTGGCAGGTGACCCCTTTGGTTTTAGTCAGTGAAAACTATCATTGAGTGCTTCTGCTTCCAGACACAAAAAGTATTGTATCCCTTGAGAAATAAACCTGCTTGGAAGAATATGAGTATTATATATTAAAGAAAAACCAAAACCAACCAAATAAATCCCTCAAACTACAATAGGTTCTTGCAGCTTAGCATTAGGTCATTAGGTTTCCTCTACAATGGAGTTCTAAATGTGGAGTATTGTGGTTTTGTGTGAAATTTTGTTGACTTTTATGTTCTGTGGAATGTACTGTAAAGCCTTAGGGGTAATGTATGTTTTTAAATAAGTTTCATGCCTGCTCATCGGTGTGTCAGATTTATTTCCTGAGTCCAGTTTCTGTACTTTTCTTGCAAACCAATAGCTATTTTAAAAAAGATCCATTTTACTTTCCTTGTGCTTTCTTTTTCTCCCTTCAGAGACGTCTGGTAAAATCCCTTGAAGATCTTTGCTCACAGTATGATTTAACAGTCAGGAGTTCTACTGGTGACATTATACAGTTTATTTATGGAGGAGATGGCTTGGATCCTGCAGCTATGGAAGGGAAGGATGAACCACTGGAATTCAAGCGAGTTCTAGACAACATCAGGGTAAGGATTGCTGAAATCCTTTTTGGAAGTGTGAAAATACTACTAAACATGGAGGAGAAATGACAGGGAAAATTGTTTCATTTCAAGTATTTATTTTCAAATTGCCTTTTTTGAATGGTCCTGGTCAGTCCTTCAGCATGTGTATTCTAAGAGTAATAGATAGTTTTTTCAGTGGAATGGAGCAATTTGTGTACTGATACCAAACTGTGTATAAGCTGTGAAAAGTAAAATTTCTTTCTGTGCTTAAACACAGTTTTAGGGCCTAATATCTAACACACTAGATAAATTACTTCTGCCTTATTTGGGTACTAGTTTGGTACATGGCACAAATTAATTCTCTATTAAATCAAGACATGGGTGTTCCTTGAGTTGAACTGGCTGATGGTTGTTCAATAATAATGTGATGTTTGAAGACTTGTAAAGTTTTGGTTTTATGGTTGATTAGTTGCTGTGTCCCCCTTCCCCAGAGAAAAGCCTTTTGCTGAAATAACTGTTCAGGTTTCTGTAATGTGAGTGTAGTAAATGGGTAGAACTAGAAATCTACCTGAACTGAACTACCTTCAGATTTGCAGAAATAAGTAGGAGTGGATGTGGCCCTTTTCACAGTAGTATGATGTAGTATAATGAACCAAAACCAGCCAAAACAAAATCCCCATTAAACAAAATACTAAAAGACACAGCTAAAACTAAAGAATACTGTTATTCAGTTCTACATATCTGTGTTCTGCCTTTGCACTGGAGTTTTTGTGCATGTGCTGTCTGTGAAGAAGTCATGTTTTTTCCTGTGAAGGCTGTCTATCCGTGCCGAAGTGAACCAGCCCTTAGCAAAAATGAGCTGGTGTTAACATCAGAGTCCATCATGAAGAAGAATGAGTTTCTCTGCTGCCAAGACAGTTTTCTGCAGGTAATTATCTCACTTCCTTATCACACTGTGATTAACTTCTCCTTATAAATTAAGGACAGGACTTCAGCCTGTCTGGAGACTGCCTACAGATCTTTTAAGGGTCAGTGAAGGTTCACATGATAGCTTGCCCTCTGAATTGTAAAATTCAATTTGTTTGAAAGAGCATTGGGCAATTTTAATATTTATGAGAGTGGCCACTCTCAAGACTTACTTGAGAATCAATGATCAAAACTGTAGAATTGACCTGCCTGTAGAATTACCTCTATGTAGAGCTGTTACCTTGATGAACCTTCTGATTACTGCGAGTGATGAGAACAAGATGAATTTAATGACCTGTGTTTGGAGGGTTTCTTTTTAATAGATCAGAGTGCTTCAGAGCAGAAGGTAAACCTGAATTGCACTTCCTTTGTTAGAGTGGAGTTGAAAAAATAGTTACATCCATATTAGGAATATGCTATAAATTTTAACTGCAAGTCTGAAGGAAAATAAATCAAATAATTTAATATCAGAGTTTGGGGATAAAGCTCTTATTCGAAGTACACATCTTTTAAATCATATAATGAAAGTCTAAACAATTGTTATTGATTTCAGAAGCACAGATATGGCTACATCACCTTAATGATAATTAGCTTGACTTAAGATTTTTAAGTTTTAGATAGTCACATTTTCTTCTTTCCTTTTTTTTTCTCTTCATCCTTGAAGACATTAACTGAGACAGGTTATGAAAAATATAATGAGGTAATTGTAGCATGTGTGTGCACTGTGTGAGCATTAATGTTAGTGCTTTTTAGCTAAAGATGTGTGTATAGTGCTAAAATAATTGATTAGCATATTTACATTACTGCTTGTTAAATTATGACCTAGGTGTTCATCACAATTCTTTAACTTTCTTAATGTAAAAACTGTGACACGTGAATTAATACCCATTGTTAAATTCAAGGATTTTGAGGAAGTTTTTGTTTGGTACTTTACTTTTCTTTCTGGAAGTCATTCTATCAGTCACTAGGGATATTAGCATGTTTTTCTGGTGTGTTCCTATCCCTTCCTCAACCTTTCCATTCCAGAACAGAGATGCTTCTTAGTGCTGTTATTTTAGCTGGAGCTTCCTATAATGGGCTTATCCTCTCCAGTCCAGAACACAGTATGTCTAAATAACCTCCTTCAAACAGACAGCATTCATCCTGCACTCTGCTCTCACTGAAGGAAATTCATCTGATGAGAAGGCTGATTGTTGGCTGGCACAGTTCTAATTGTGTTCATGTTTTAATATATTTGATTTTATTAAGATACAGGAGAAGGGATTTTTTTTCCCCTTCTGTTTGGAATTGAGGAAATCCTTAAAAACCTTTACAATTAAAAAAAAATGGTCATTTTTCTGTGATTTTTTTTTTTTGAGATGATGGAATAGGAGTGCTGGGAATGCGGTGCAAAGACAGAAAAAGCTCAGCACATACCCAGTCACTGCTGCCAGATGCAGTGTTGGCCTACAGGGTCTGCCTGAACTGGAACAGATTTTGGTTGAATCTTGTGGCACTGTGTGTGCCACTGTGCATTTCAGTGGCATCTTCACTGCAGGGATTGCAATGCAAGCAGTGCTTCAGGTGTATAAATGATCCCACTCATGTGGGTGCAAACCCTGGGTGAGCATGGTTTATACCCTGACCTGCCCTTTTGGCTAAACAGCAGCTCTGTAGGAGCTGACAAGGCCCATGCTGAGCCACATCTTACTGAGCCCATTTGGTGCTTGTTTGTTAACCTGGTCCAGACTAAGACTTTATGGATTCAGAAGGTGTGGAAAAAAATCAATATTTATTTGAGCCCACTCTGGAAGTTACATAGCTCATAAAGTGCTCGTAAAGTACAGTGTTCCACTAAGGATTATAAATCCAGAGAGAGAGAGAGGCTCAGCAAAGAGTGAGCTACATTTTCATTCCATTTGTAGGAAAACTTAATCTATAGTTTGGATAAACTGCCAACAGATACCCGAAAGCTGGGAAGAATACATAATTTCCTCTTTTTGGTCTTCTGCATAAAAAAATTAGACAATGAAAAATAAGTCTTCAGGGATTTATCTTTCATCTTCCATCTTTTCTTACTCTGTATGGAAATAACATATAATTTGAGTACCTTATTTAGAATTATATACAATAATTGATTTATTGTATTGGAGTTGTTTGGATTTTTTTAAAGTTCTTTGCAACTCAGACATTGTCAAAGAGGAAAGGTCTTCTGCCAGTCCTGCAACAGCCCTGTTTTTGTGCACCTGTGGTAAAAATATTAACTTCTCTTAGAACATACCATTGCTTAAACACTACTTTAAGAAATAAATCACATTATCAATCTTATGCAAATATTTTGGGGTCAAAATCCTTTCAGATGGCCAAATATATCATTTGTGAATAATGCTACTTACTGCAGGGCAAAGAAAAAGGGGCAAAAATGTAAGAATGGATCCTGTCATCCAAGAGGGGAAGTAATTGTGAAGCATCCATTTCAGCAGCACTGCTTCTTGTCTGTTCCTCCACTTGAACTTGGTTCTGGTATTAAAGAAAAGAACAGACTCTGAAAATACCTTGAATGCCAGTAAGAATGTTATTTTGAGAGTGAGAATTACGTTACAATGTAATAGAAGTGTTTCCGTAATGATTCTATGAACTCAACTGTGGAAAAAAAAAAAAGGCTGTCCCTCAAATATTTGGTCAATTTTGCAGGTAATTGTCAGTGCTCAGGTACTGTGGGGGTTGCAAGGAGTCCAGTACCTGGTGCACAAGAGGTGATACTGTGGAGCCATCACTCTGTCTAATGGATGAGAAGGGATTTAAAAGGACTCTAAAAGCCAAACTTGTTTCTGTATGGAGACTTTCCTAGATCATGGTTGAAATAGATGGGAAGGATTTCCTATTGCGTTTTGTTTTTATTTTGGTTTTGATAGCCCTAAGTTATGGCAATGACTTGCACGTTTGTGGAAGAGTTTACTCACTGATCTCATATTTCATTACTTCTAGTGTATATGTTTATATCCAAGGTGTAATGACCAAATGATCTTTTATAGAACAAATGTTGGATATTTTTTTAACAATATTGTTTCAGTTTATGTTCCAGTAAAGACTATTAGAATTTCTTTTGGGTAAGCCTGGTAAGAGAGTGAAAGGTTTATGTACTATGATGTGTTAAATGCAATTATCTGCAAGACCTCTCCACAGCACAGAGAAGTTATTTGAATTATATTAGTTAGAGACTGATGTGTATATAATAATTTTGAGGCCTTTTTCTCACAAATAGAGTGCATCTCAAATCTCTGAAATCTATGCAGCAGATATACTTTATATGCTTCTTCTCTTGCCACAGTCTTTACATTTTTTTACTATTTTGAATATTGAGAAATGGGGGAAAATGTGTTTATATCAGTATCATCAAAAAATAAGAATTTTGACTTTTTTGTAGTTTTTAAATTAGTTTTGGTGCGTGGTGGGTGGGAAGGAAGGATCAGCCCAAGTCAGGTATCCTCACCTGTCAGTGTGTGCTCAGGAAGGATGCTTTTATTCAGCGTGGACCATATTCCTCATGTGCTGCTGCTGATTTGTGGCTACACAAAAGTGGATCTGGTTTGCTAAACTCTATTGTATGTCTGTGTCTAAATTTTTTATGTTTCTCTCTTCATATTGTGCATTATTAATTTATTGTAAGTATTTGGAGCTTTAAGAAAATAACTTACTGTTGAAGACTTCAATATGGAGACCGTATCTTTGCTTACTGTGGTTTTAATGTCATTTTAGGAAATTAAAAAATTCATCAAAGGTGTTTCTGAGAAGATAAAAAAAACTAGGGACAAGTATGGAATTAATGACAATGGCACAACAGAAGTAAGTAGTTTCACTGGGGTAGTGATGTAGTTCTTTTCAGTCTTCATAAGTTGTTGCTTTTCCAACTATTCTGTTCTCTTTTCAGCCAAGAGTTTTGTATCAGTTGGACAGGATTACTCCAACACAACTGGAGAAGTTTCTAGAGACTTGTAGAGACAAATACATGAGGTGAGTGTTTGGCCTGCTGTGTTCTCAGTGCTGCTGTTTTGCTGGTAACATAGGAGTGTATTTTGCTATTTTTACTGCCTGAATGTTGGTTCTGTTGTGAATGCAGTACAAAGAATTAGAAACAATTGGCTCCAATAACAAGGACATGGCAAGAGAGAGGTAGGTTTCTAAAAAAGAAGCATCACTGTTTACAGGTGGGCTTGTTGAGGCAGGGTTGAGTCTTGTACAACAGTTCTAGAGGTCTGACAGGTGGGGTTTTTACATTTATCTTGATCAAAATCATATCCTTTCATTAACAGACTTTGGTATACTTTTACATAGTAAAAGAAGGCTTTATGTTTTATTTTATATTTCTTGAGCACGTAAAGCTATCTGCTTGTGTTTAAGCACCTTACTTCTGAAATAATAGTAATCTTACCAGCAAGCATAATTTAAGCCTTTAGCTACTCATTACTTATATCTACAGACTGTGTTTTGACAGCATATTCTGGAAAAAGCCAAAAGTGATAGGATTCAGAGTAAGGGAGGATATTGTTTAAACACTTCACATTTTTACACCCACTGCCAGACATGTTTCTTCCTCCCCCTCTTGCAGAAGGTTTTGGAAAACCTTCAATAAGGCCATGCTGAACAAAGTCTAAATAGATGAGTTTTAAATTCATATGAATCTTGATAGCTATTCTTGCTCTCCACAGTCTGCGTTTTCCTGTCCTCAGCAATATATTAGATATCATTTAATGAAAATATGCAATATCACACTTCGTTCAAAAATGTTCTTTGTTCTGTCGTGCACTCATAGGATCCTTTTGTTTGTTCTTCTTGGTTTCTACCAAGATAATACTGGTGTGGATGTTTTAATCTCTTTATCCATTGAGATTTATTTCATTTACATAGACTCCTCGTATTTGGATAATCACATGCAGCCATGGGTGATCTCCCTTTTGTGGCCTACCTGCATCAAATGTTTGCTAATGTTTTATTCTTCTAGAAAATTCATGTATATGTTCAGTTTTTAACAATTTTAAAGCAATTACTGGTTTTTTTTGCTTTCCCTTATCAGGAGTACTTACTTACATTTGTCTTAAGTGTTCTTAAACATGAGTTATCATCTTTACTGTAATAAGTAAATGTTAGCATATGGAATTTCCCTGAAGGGAGAATCCTGGTTCTAGTGCTTGATGCTTAGGAGGAAGAGGACAAGCATTTTGTAAGCTGTTATGGAAGTTATACTGCATTTGTAAATGCTTATATGACAGGACATCTTCTTGCTTTGCATAAGATCAGTCTTAAAGTATTGGTGACCTTCCAACATCTCTTGTTTGTTTACTAAAATAATGTATTAACAAACTTCTCATATATCTACCAGAATAGTTTCTGTAGTTGTTTGCTTAGGATCTTGTTCAGTTCCCTATCTCTTTGTATGTTTTTTTTTTAGGGCACAAATGGAGCCTGGTTCTGCAGTAGGAGCTCTTTGTGCACAGAGTATTGGTGAACCTGGCACGCAGATGACTCTAAAGACTTTCCATTTTGCTGGTGTTGCTTCAATGAACATTACTTTGGGTGTGCCAAGAATCAAAGAAATCATTAATGCTTCAAAGGCTATTAGGTACTAACAGTGTTGTGAGTTGTTTGGGTTTTTTTTCCTTTGCCGAAGTGAAACCTGATGGATAAGTTTGCAGTACACAATAGCATTTCCCTGTCCTCAGCAATATACTAGATATCATTCAATGAAAATACCCAAACAAGAAAAACCTAATGCCTGCCCAACTGTGATATTTAAGCCCAGAGAGAAAATCAAATAAAGGAAAGTGATTATTTGTTAAGTATAATATTTCCTTAGAAGTCTCATCTATTGTGACGTGTTCAGCAGTGCTTGAAGCATACCTGTTTCTAGGTATGCATGAAGCCATGCTTAAATAATACTAGAATAACATATGCCATGAAAATAGTCACTAGTACTTGGGTGATTGATGGTTTTAACCAGCCTGAAGTACCTGTACAATAATTTTTCTTAAATACACCTGAGGAAGCTGAAGCTCTCTTTATCTTACTAACACAGGTCTAAATTAGAGATGAATTCCATAAGGCAGGCTGTAATTAAAGTTGCCATCTGTACTCTAGCTAAGCAATTTCCTAGCTGAGTTTTTGTGTGTTTTATTCTTGTAGCACCCCTATTATAACAGCACAGTTGGACAAAGATGATGATCCTGATTTTGCCCGTCTGGTTAAAGGAAGAATTGAGAAAACTTTGTTAGGAGAGGTAAGAAAAACTGTATTATTGCTAATGCTTTAAATGTAAGCTTTAGGCCATGGCTGTGGGGCACTTTAGCCATTTTTGCATGCTAACTGTTTTGTCCTTTTCTCTTAAAGATTTCTGAATATATTGAGGAAGTGTTTCTTCCAGATGATTGTTTCATCCTAGTGAAGCTGTCTTTAGAGCGCATTAGGCTTCTGAGATTAGAGGTGAGTTGTTCAGTTCTTTCACAGATTGTACCTTGGACGCATTCCAAAGGATCTCTTTGTCTGTGTCAGTAATCACACCAGTGGAAGCTAAAAAAAGGGAAGTGAATGATAGATTTTTTGGAGGGGTCCCTTTTTTTCTCTCTGCAAAGTGGATAATTTCCCATTTATTTAGAAGTGAGAGAATGTACATTTGTACCTTGCTAAACACAGGGATGCCATTTCTGTGCATTGGTTAATGTACCGACTGGTACCCTCAGCACAGGATATATTTAATGTAATTTATAAGACTAGTTTAGAAGAAAATATTTGGGGATGTTTTTCCTTAATTTTTCCTTTTTACAATCTGTTGAAAGTTTTCCATGTATTTGAGCACGTTGATATGAGCTCTGCTGAGATAAGCCTGGTGTTTGCTGGCTGCCTTTTGCCACAGGTGAATGCAGAGACTGTGCGCTACTCGATTTGCATCTCCAAACTCAGAGTGAAGCCTGGGGATGTCGCTGTCCACGGAGAAGCAGTTGTATGTGTGACACCTCGTGAAAATAGCAAGAGTTCCATGTATTATGTATTGCAGTCCCTCAAGGAAGAACTGCCAAAGGTAAGAACAAAGGTTGTCTCATGCTTTTGTGAGGTAATCAGTAGTAATAATTTGTTCCATGGTGTCAAGATGAAATAATTCGTGTCAGTACTGACAGTGAAGATAGGCTAGGTCAGTAACTCTTAGGTTGTGGTGGTACTGCCTTGCTGTTGAAACTAAGCCATTCTTTACTAATATTTGTAAATAAAATGGAAGCTTTGATATTTCCCTTACAATATACTGAAGCATTCCAAGTGCAGCAGTTGTATGAAATAGTTACATCTGCTTCCAGCTGCATCTAGAATTGATCAACATGACAGTATCTGGCATTTTTTTCAGCTTTCTATGAGGAGACTGTCTACTCTGGATTTTAAAAATAGAGATAAGTGAACCTTTATTATTAGCAGCTTTCCCTATTATTTGTATGGGTCTGCCACCATTCAGACACCCAAACCTCAATGTGAGAATATCTGACATAAAATATAAAATTTAGATAGTGAGTGGGGTTTATAGTACAGTTTCAGTTTTGCACTAGTGTATTTAAGAGCAAGAAATCTTGAAACACATATGTTTTGAATGAGCCTTTAGTCCATATCCTAGACCTTCTCAATAGGTTTGGATGCTGGTAAGTGTTACCCTTTTATACTGTGTTACTGTACACATTAACGTTACTAGAGGTTTTTGGTTTTGTGAAGGTTGTAGTGCAAGGCATACCAGAGGTTTCCCGAGCTGTCATTCATGTTGATGAACAAAGTGGAAAGGAAAAATACAAACTTCTGGTTGAAGGTGATAATCTACGAGCTGTTATGGCAACTCATGGAGTGAAAGGAACAAAAACATCCTCTAACAACACTTACGAGGTAATGTCTGAATGGGTGCTGTGGGATTTTCCCTGTAGCATCTCAATTAAAAGTGCGTGTTTGTGCTCAGATGCAGCAGTTGATATGGAATGAAGCCTGATTTCACTAATACGTGTCAGAATGCATTAACACAAGAGAATAACTCCACTGGCAGCACTGTTCACTTCAAAGAAGCTGTTTCTATAAATATTTTTTCAAATGGAGAAGTTTAAAAGGGTAGACATAGAAATGGAATATCAGTGTGCTATCAGATGGTATTTGTTCCTGGAATATATTTGCTCCAAGCATTTGGTTCTTCATTCATGTAACAATCATGCAATAATCTTTTGTGTAGGTAGAAAAAACTCTGGGAATTGAAGCTGCTCGGACGACCATTATCAATGAGATTCAATATACAATGGTGAACCATGGCATGAGCATTGACAGGAGACATGTTATGTTATTGTCTGATCTTATGACTTACAAGGTTTGTACTGTGTTTTTTTCTGAATGTTACATTGGCCTGTTTCCACAAATTAATTTTACCATGTTTGAGAAGAGTGGGAATGCTAGGAAATTCATCCTAGGCTTAAACAACTCGAAGTTGTTGACCTAATACTGTTATTTGTATTTTACACAAAATGCTTAGTTACTGTCGTTCTTGGGGGAGGGGGGATCTGTTTTGACTGAAAACAAATTGATATAATGAGTAGGGAATGATAATTTCATCCTGAAAATAGGAACCATAAAAATGATGGTGTGACTGTATGGGTAGCCATGCATGCAGTTCAGGCTCCCCACAGGGAGTGGTTTGTAACAGCTGTGCCTTATGTGAGAGGCAAAGGATACAGACATTACACACTGAATCAGCTGACATGAACAGTCTTACAGAATGTGTTAGTGCAAAATCATATCTGCTCTTTATTCAGTGATTTTCTTTCCTTCACGTCCAATATGGCTTTTAGACTTGAGTACACTTAGTGAAGTTAGATTTTCCAATTTGCCTGCCAGAGTGCAAGGGTTTAATTTGGGTGAAATGGATGGAGTTCTGATTTGTTCCAAAACTGTAGAGCTTTGTTGTATTTACTTGCAGCAGTCCCCAGGGCTGACCCTGTGGAACTGCAGCTCAGTAGTGGAAAAGGGCATCAGAGTGCCATGTTTTAAACTTGGTGGGCTTCTACCGTGCATTCTTTTGGCTGTACTTCTGACTTAAGCTTCTGTGTGCAATCTGATATAATCAGGTCGTTTCTAACAAATATAGGCACAAATAAGTCAAGTTAGTTTAAAAAACTGATTATCCTTTTTTTGGAGAGTGAAGAAATGAAGATTTACATCTTCTGTAATCTCCTGGCAGCTGAGGTAATATTTATCTCTAGCTAATAGGCAGTACATGCAGCATAGTGCTCTCAGACCCCACTGAAGTTTGTAGCTCAGCAGCCAGTGTATAATTGTAAGGGGGTTTTCTCATGGCCATATTTTTTTTCAATTTTTCAGTACTCTTGCTTAAAAAGAGACCTATTAACCATTTATAGCAGCCTAGGTTGTATAAGAAGATTTACTTCTGTTTTATGCAAATACTAATTACTATGAAACGATTCACCTTGAGGATGTTCAACTTGAAGCAGTGTATTATGACAATACTGTATTGTAGATAGCATATTTATTTACTCAAGCTTATTCTTTGGTGTTTTCTATCAATCAAGGGTGAAGTGCTGGGCATTACCAGGTTTGGACTGGCAAAAATGAAGGAAAGTGTGTTGATGCTGGCTTCTTTTGAAAAGACTGCAGACCATCTCTTTGATGCTGCCTACTTTGGACAGAAGGATTCTGTTTGCGGTAGGTATTGCTAAGGCTGTTGCAGTTTGTGGTCCTTACCCAGCATCTGTAAACCTCTTCAAGCATTGAAGTTTTGTCTTTGTTAAGCTTCCTGTTCAGTTGGTATGCCAAAAACTTCAGGTCTGGGGTAAATCCATCTTCTAGAACCTTCATTGATCATAGACGTTTGGTGTATGTTATTCTACATCTAATCTCTGACTGAGGTCTTGAAGTCAGTTGGTAAAATCCTGTCTTGAATAATGGGAAAACCAGAGGTTTTTTGGTGTTGCCTTCTGTTATAAGTGTTTTAGTACAAATGAGTAAATGCAGTGGAGAAAACAGCAATTGCCTGCTTACCAAAACTGAAGAGCAGAAAGTGGCTTGCTTGTGTGAATTACTGTGCAGCTGCCTGACTTTTACTTGGTCCATGAGGCAAAAAAGAGGTGGGGGGAGAAAGGTTTCTTGTTTTATATGTGGAAGTATTGCAAGTGAAGAGGGATGTACACAATCTAAATTTAGTTTTCATGGTTCAGTGGTTGGCTCAGATTGAAAGATTATTGTGCAAAAGCAGGGAAATTTATTTTGCTAGGGGTAAGAAAGGTATTTCCTTTATCTCTTGTAACGTGCATGCAGTAGGGCCTTAAATCTACTGTACCTCTTGAAAGTTGTATTTTGCACAAGATTTTCAAGAGCATATTATTGTAAAATAGTGTAGTAGAATTGCAGCTGTAGTCTCAGAGCAAAAAATACAGAATCTTCATTTGTTTACATTCAAATTGTGAATCCAGCCTTGCCAGAATTTAAAGCAAATTTCTTTTATCCTTTGTGCATTCAAAGATACAGCTGTTTATTACTATCTTCTTAAACTTTTATGTGAAGGACAATCTAGTTATACTCCTGAGAACATGCAAAAATGTCATTTGAATCATAACAGTGTGCTGAGAGAGAAACACGGGTGTCTGAGACCTTGCTTTTAGGAGAACATTCTTTGGAAAAGTTATGCACGTTGGTAGATCTGGAATATAAATGTGCCAGCACACTGCAGTGAAATTGTTATAACCATCAAAAATCATTGGGACAGACTCAATCTTTCACTGCAAAACAAGCACTTTTTGGGTGATGAAAATGCCAGGAGCGTGATAGCTCAAGTAGTTCTGTGCCTTTCTCACTGGGAACTTGGGGAGGTTTCAAGGGAACCCTGCCAGGTTTGACTGAAGCCTGAGCACTGAGTCAGAGAATGAAGTTTGCCTTGCATCTTCTGCTACAGGCACTGTATGGAACATGTCTTCTTCAAGGACAAACCTGAAGGGCTTTTATTACTGGAGAAGATGGTTTGGCTGAGTTTTTTCTGTAGAATTTAACACAGAATTTAAGTAAAATCCTGTTCTGATGACCATAACATTTAACTTTGTCTAGTGAAGAGGCCTCGGTTCTTACATGTGAAGTTCAAGATTTTGTAGCAACACAAAATAGAATGGGCAATTGAAAGTAGTTTTGTAAATCCTTACTGTTCAAATGTTCACTTTGTTTGTTTGGGTTTTTTTTTCCTAGGTGTTTCTGAGTGCATCATCATGGGAATTCCAATGAATATTGGAACAGGACTCTTTAAGCTGTTACACAAAGCGGACAAAGAATCAACCCCTCCCAGGCGGCCTCTGATATTTGATCATAATGAATTTCATATTCCCATTGTTACGTAGCACTTGGACATAAAACAAGATAGCAAACCAAGAAATAGTAAGCAAACATAATTTAAATTAAGAAAAGTGTATTATCAGTTCTATGTGTCTCAATAGAAATCAGTTGGTAAGTGAAATAATTCCAAAAGAATGGCCCAATTGTTCACCATCTGTACAGATCCTGAAAGGAGAGAGTGCACCAGTGAGTGGAAACAAATTTAAAGTGGATTTCAACTGATAATGTTTGTTTTTAATGTGATAGTGTTAGCTTTTTCTGTTACTGCTAATAGGTGGAAGCTGTTATTAACTCAGTAGTTATTACATACGTATTCAGATTTTATTAGAAAACAAAAAGAAAATTCCAGGTGAGTTCTATGAGCTTGCCCAGAGTGCTTTTGGAAATGTCCTCTCAACAGGAGCTGCAGAGGTCAGTCTACAGCTGTTGACACCAGGAACTTCAGAAAGCTGGAACTGAGTCTGTGATTAATTCATTGTGAGTTCAGGAGTGCTGTTCAAAGCGCTTGAAAGATTTGCCCTTTGCTTTTAGTAGTTTTAATTGGTTTTACTTTATCCCGAGTTATTATCTGGTAAATTGTTTTCCTCCCCAGGATTCTGTTTTGGGACCATATCTAAAAGAAGCTGTACATTGTGGATGCTACTAAATTCTGAGAAGATTGTTGTAAGAGTATAACAAATTATAGGCAGCTTTTCATATTACAACAACTGTCTAGCTGCTGGAATCAGTAACTCATAGCAGTCATAGTTTTGGGAAAGTTCCGTAATTGAGCAGGATCCTCTGAACAACTTAGTTTGATTTTATTATATAAAGTTGATATTGAAGGGGATGCTGTTTTTATGCACTAAAGCAGTTTTCAGAATGAATATAGAACTCAAATCATTTTGGTGTAGTATGTTTAAATTTACTGTGGTGCTATGGGGGGAAGGTATCTTAGTGTTTAGTAAGCAGTGTTTGGATTCTCAGTGTGCTCATGACATGGGTCAAGGTTGGAGAGAAATGAAGTAGAGAAAGAAGATGCAGTTCTGCCCTCATGAGGTTAAAAACAGGCTGCTGAGTATTCTAGCACTTCAAATGAACAAGTTTGTGCTTCAGGTTGTCTTTATGTCCACCAAAAATGTAAGGCTACACTCAGAGACTGTAAATCTATTGGTTTAGTCTTAAGGTACCCCTGTGTCTGTTTTTTAATTCATCCTCCATGCAGACAAGATCTCATGTGAAATTCAACACAGCTATTTTCAAATTATTTTGTATTTTCACTGTGGTGCTAAGATCTACGTCTGCCTAGATTTTGGCAGGGTGAAGATGGAGAAGGTAGTGAATTTGTTATCTGCTCTAAAAGCTACATATATTTTGCTATCTCTGTTTTAAGAATAGAAATTTCATAATAAATTAAAGTCTTCTTTGTGATCTCAATGAGATTGCTACTTATTCATTTGTCTATTTCTTTTTCAAGATGTAAATTTAACATGAGTAGGGACTTCATGGAGAGAAAACCCATAAACCTTTCCTGTGGTTAAGTACTTTGTTTTATCATGGGAAAATTCTACTGACAGTGCTTGGTATTTTTGTGAATAAAGATTCTTCTCAAGGTCTAAATGGGTGGAGTTTGTATTGGAACAAATAACCACGACTTTCTTTTTTCCTTTTTTTTGTTTTGTTGGGATTTTTGTTTGGTTGGTTTTGGTTTTTGGGTTTTTTGTTTGGTTCCATTTTGGGTTTTTGTAAATATAGAGAAATAAGCTATTTAAATAGTGGATGCACTCTCTTCTGTGTTTTAAAAGTAAGAATTAAATCATGTCTTTTATCATTGTTTTAAATATGACAATAAAAAGAGGCAGAGGTAAAGAATATATAAACCTTGTGTTGGTTTATTGATATATTTCTGTATAATTAATTTAAGGATGAGCTAACCTCCATTTCCTTTATTTGCTTAGATAGTAAGACAATAGAGAATTATTGAGCTTAAATCTCAGGTATTTACAGCCTAAATGAATAAGTAATATAAAATCTATCTTGCTTCAAGTCACTATGTCTTGTCCTCAGAGCATGCTCTGAGCCTCATGAGTATTTCAACCAAAAATAGATTGTTTACAAGAGCACTCTGAATTAGTAATTATTGTTTGAGCTCTCTGTGCGGTCAGTAAACAAATTAGTGTTGGATTTCACTGGTAAGCAGCTTTTTTTAAGGATCAGTTTTAACAGTCAAGAAATGGAACTTCGGAATATTAAAATTTAATTTTATTAATTTTTTTAGCTTTACTTTGCATTTAATTTTTTAAAAATAAATACTATTTTTCACATTTTCCTCCAATTTCTAATTAATGTGCTAATTGAAATTAGTGAAGTGTAGATTTTAAAGAAATAAATTTGGTTTTGAATATCCATATCCAGCTTTCTCATCTTCTTCATTTTTTTCTATCTGTTTTAAAACAAATTTGAACTTCTCATTAAATGAATTACTTTCTTGGTGTGTTTATTGGGAGACTACTTAACACGTGTCTCTTATCTGCAGAAAGAGAAGAAAACAGCTGCATGTGCTATATAGATTTGATTATGGGAAGTTGAAAGTAAATCCAGAATTGTGCTGCTTTTGGTCCATAACTTGAAGAAATTTAGTATAGAGGCCTATTCCCCTTTTTGCTTATCTGTGCTTAAAGAAAAAGAAAGGAAAGCCTATGAATGCTGTGTTTAATAAATTAACTACAAGTAGGATAAAATTTGGCTATTTCAGGACAAATACTCCTTGATGTCTGACCATTTGTCACTGTTTCAGTGTAAGTTGAATGAACCACTGCAACAGGAATTCCTCAATTTTGTATCACTGTGCTTGCAACAGGAGTGTCTTTAGAAACCCATAGTAAACAGGATACAGATTTTCATAGTATTTGCATACTTGCCTAAATTATTCTGTGCAGGTAACTAATCTGTCTTCGAAGTGGTTGGCTAAGCTTTCTATTTAGACCTAGGAAAGTCTGTTGGTAATTAAATACCTTGGGGAAAAAATAAGAAAATGAGAAAAAATTGCCTTTTATTTTTGTATTGTCTTAAGAACAGAAAACCTAAAAGGGACCAAATTATAAGATATGTTAATACTTTAATGCAGCAATACTTGGCAGCTTATTTGGATGTGGTTATGTGGTACTGATACAAATGCATAGCAAGTTTATCTTGAAAGGTGAATACCAAAATCTCACTGGCCAGTCTGAAAGACCCATAGAAAACAGACCAGCCCTGCTACTTTTGTGTTTCAGTACTTGCAAAAATGAATCAAAGTTTTCTGTAGCTAATAAAATGAGAATTTTAAAACATTCCTTCTAATGAAATAATATCTATCTTCCACTAGAGAGCAGCGTTTTCTTTTGAGAAAAGTGATATTGGGGCAGTTTCTTTATTTTTTTCTGTTAAAAATGGGGGGTTTGCAGCATCAGGACTGTAATGTAACAGAGAAAGGGAAAGTTACCTGTTAAAATGATGTTCATGAGGAAGGAGATTAAGGGAGTTATTTTCTTAGGAAGGAGAAAGACAAAAGATACGCAAGTGAAAATTTACTAATTAATGAAAATGCATATGTGGACTCTGCTATCTGGCTTAAAAAACAAACAAACAAAAGGCAGTACTTATAAAGGCTATAGTCACTCCTAAAAGAATGTTGTGAGTTGCTCCTGGAAAGTGATAGAACAGTGACCCTGCAGTGAGTGGGGACATGTCTTTTGCAGCAGCATTTTCCACACGGCCGTGATTGTTCCAATCTGCATTCAGTCTCTGCAGCAGGCACTGAAATCCAGCTCCCAGAGCCGCTCTGGATTGTGAAGTTCTGGCAGCTGGCTGGGGAGGACCTCACATCCTTCAGCTGCTGCAGAACTCCAAGGCAAAGCTGCATAAAAGCACTTGAAGGTGATGCTGGTCGATGCAAGAGATCAGTGGTTAGGACTGGAAATAATATGAAACAGGTGCTCTTCCCTGTGTATAGATACCTGAAACCAGCAAGATTTATGAAAGATGACTTCCACTTGAGTGTCTGAAAGCAACAAGGTTGTTAGTTCCTGTGGTATTTGTGACTCAGTTCACAGTGGTGAGAATCTGGTATTGGCTGGCTGTACTTGGGGGTTCTCTAGGCCATGAGCTGCTCTGACATTGCACTGCCTTCACCACCACCTTTACTTCTGTGTGCATCAGATGGTAAAGGGTCTTTCTTCATCTAAAGAGTCCTGCGAGTACAAGCCTTAAGGATCAGGAGTAATTGCATGCTCCTTTTGCAAGCAAGGCCAGTAGGTAGGACTGATGTACAGGAATATGGTGGATTCTCAGGTGTTGATGAGAGGGAAGAAAGCTGAAAAACTGGAAGTGCAGAAATAAGGGTATATGGAAGCAGAGTAGAAATTCAGATCTGCTTGGGGAAGGAACAGAGATGGCAGCTGGGTAAAGTGACACACAGATATAATCTCTTTAAGGAGTCCTAGTGAAGTAATGGAAATAGTCGGGGAAAGGACAGGGATTAATTCCTCAGAATTAATTTTGTTATTTGTCCTGGGGATTGCTCTTAGTGGCTGAGATAAATCATAGTTAAATCATCATTCATTTTGTAGATGACTGTTAATAATGAGCAACTCTAAATTAATTCCTTCAGGTATTGTATCTGGTTATAAAGTTATTTCAACCAACTGTGCATAATAACAGCTGCTGAACTACAGTGCTTGCTACTGTTAAGTGTGAAAACTGCTATTCCTGGTGAGTTCTGGTACAGCTCATGTGGAAGATCCTGGCTATAAATAGCAGGCGAATAGGAATCTTTTAAAACGTGTTGATACCTGCAGTTAAATCAGCAATATCCCTAGAAAATCCTTATCAGAGGAGTTTTTAATAATATGCAAGTCCTGCTACTGGGAGAAGAGACAGCAATTACATCAGTTACATTCCTTTCATTGTGTCTCTTACCAGAAGAGAGGTGACAACAACTATGAAGTGCAGATAGGTAATTCACTGAAGGAATGCTATTCTATGTAGGCTTTTCTGTTGTTGCTGTTGATTGCAGCACTCTGATGGCAGACATCCATTGAAAACTGTCTTAACTTTCATGCTGGTTTCAGAACCAGATAGGAGGAATTTTAGTCCATGGGTAAAAGAGGACATGCAGGTGCCTCTCTGACTGTTGCTTTCAGGGTCCACAGAAAGCTGGGGTACCCTCAAGTCTCAAACCAAGTTCATTCTCCTCCATGATAGTGGTGTTTTTTCAGGTGGAGTCAGTGTTGGCCAGAAATGAAGCTGTTGTGAAAGCAGCAGGTACCTGGATTATTAACCACAGGCATATTCTCCTTTTTGTGAAAGTGTAGGTTGGTTGCTTAATCTTTTGATACATATGGCAATTTTCTCAGTGTGCACCCCTTTTAAATATTAAATTGTGGATTTTTAAAAGCAAAATAAAGAAAATTAATTGCCAAGAAATGCAAAAGCAATAGTGAAATTGTGCTGGTAAACTTCAAGAGTCCCAGAAAATGTCAGAATTCATTGTGAGGCTCTGAAATTGTTTTTCTTGATAGATTATTCTGTGGTTTGTTGGTTTCTGGGAATTAGTGTGGTGTGATTGACATCATTTCCATGGTAAACTGGTGTTTGGATTGATAGGGATGGCTTTGGCCATGCCATGGTGAAGGCTTGAAGCAGGGATAGTGTGTGACTCAATTCTGAAGGGCACAGTGGGTAGGGGATCTTTTTCATGGGAAGGAAGGATACACCTTACCCCTTACTCTGCCCTGATCCCTGCACTTTTCCAATTCAGTGATGCTGAAGTGTCTGCTGTACGTGTAGGTACCTTGACAACCCCATACAGTAACTTACTCCCTTTCCCATAGGCCGTTCTTCCAGATTTCCCACTCATGCAGATATTTTCCAGTTACATCAGAGACCTTTAAACTTCTATTTTTCAGAAGATATATAGTTCTTCTGACTGATGCTACTGCTGTGCATTTTCCAGTTCCCTTTGCATTTATTTCTGTCTCCTTGTCCTTGTTTCTCCCATAGATTCCTCCCTTCTGGACCCGTAGTGACTGTCACTGCTGGTGACACTGCTTCCCTGCAGCAGTGCTATGTCAACCATACTGTGCCACTGGCTGGATTCAGCTCAGCCATGCAAGGTTACTGTGAACATTTGCCTGGAGGATAATTAAACCACTCAAGGAAGAAACATCTCCTCAGCACATCTGGATGTGGAAATTTACTGCCATCAAAATTACAGCTATGGTCAAACAACTTTTGAAAAAAAAATGACCTTATTATATAAGGGAATATATTTGGACTTGAAACTGAAATGAAAGGCATCCCTACTTCACATGGCTCTTTGTCAGCACTAAAAACTGTGTTCAGCCCTTCAGATCTCCACTTAACTTTTGTCTTTAGCCTTTTTCTGCTTTCTTCTTCAGCCTTCCTACTTAGCTGGCACAGATGTCTTTTCCCTTGTGTTTGTATGTATTCTGTTGAAAATAAGTATGGGGAAGGATGAACAGCACAGCAGTTTGAGAAGTAGCTGTCACATGGAGAATCAGTTAACTGTTGCTGCCACAGACCTATAAGACCTGGGGAAATGTTTAGACTCTCTGTACATTAGATTCAGCCTGTTAAAGGCTATTAAATTGGAATAGTCTCTCCTGAGCTACATGGTTGTAAGAGATGGTAGAATTGTCAAGCTGAGTGAAGGGACTGTGCTTGTGAAAACATACATGTTATATGGAATACTTAGTAAATAGCATTGCCAGGATGTGTGGATTAAAGAATGTGATTAGCATCTGCTGTGTATAGTTTTTTTATTCTTTCATCTTCCAAAGAAGGTCAAAAAGGGCTAGTAGTTAGTGCTTTTGAATTCAGCTGCAAGACAGACACTGACTTCAGCTGGAAAAGGACAGGGCAAAGCAATGGAGCAGTGGAGAGGGCAATGTGGTGGCTGCTGTTAATATTCTTGGAAGGGGAGTGTGGCAGCTCTGAAGGTGAGTTAAGGAAAAAAAATCTAAAAGTACAAATAGCCCATGGTAAAAAGGATAATATTTGGCTTGCCTTGCTGATTAAGTGCATTTATCCTTCATGGAACACCCCTAGCAGATCTGGAGACTTTATTTCAGTTATTCTCTTGCATAGTCTTTTTATTACCAAACTGGGGCTTAATGCAAGTCCCCTGGAAACCAATTAGAGAACTCAGCAGAACTAGATGAGCTTTGATATATGCATTATATTAAATATTTCTATCCATCAAACTCCCACCAGTTAAAGCATCTTTATAAGTTACATACAGTTGAACAACACTTCTCTAAATATCATTGCTGCAGACTTGATTCAAAAAGAATAATTTTAACCTAAATCCTTTTTTAGACTTCCATGCCACTCAGGACTTTGTCTCAGATGTTTCTCCTTATTCTGGGCCATGCTGGACATGCTCTTTTCTGCTTAGTATTGAGGTGGGGATTTTCTGTTTGTTTTGGGAGTTGGTTGTTTGTTGTTCACATCTGAAAAATCTTGGTATTTATAATAATTTAAATTCTAAATTCTTTTTGTGCCATTTTTATTTTAAAAATACTGGTTAATGTGAACTGTTGAATGTTCAATTTTTATATTTCTGTTATGAGGGGAAAAAATACAGATAGATTGAAGATCTGTAGTTCATTTTAAACTGGATGGCCAAACCTTGTGGAAGCAGCTCCCACTGTGCCAAGCTGACACATTATTCATTCTGGAGCTCTCTGATGGCTTTCCCATCCCTCCAAGGCATGTAGGCTGAAGCAGAGACTGTATTACTTTTGCCTTTCAAATGAGAGTGTAATTTAGGAGTTATTTCATTTCATGTTAGTTACTGTTTTCAGAACTGATTTTAGATAAGTCCACTATTTTTGTCATTTTAAACTATTTCTCAGTCCTAAGTTGCAACTTAAGTTGCTTTGCCTGAGCAAATTGACTGCAGCAAAATGTACAAGGGTTTCTCTTTGACTTTATTCTCACTGTCATCCCAGTGTTGTGTTTTCCTCCTACAAAAACCATTTCCCTCTCCTGCCCAAGGAATATCCTGCAATATTAAAAGTAAAAATTTCTTCTCAAATCGGAAGCATATGCAATTTATGCAGTATTTATGTAAACAGAAATCCATGTATCACTGTCAAGTGGCAGTTCTAGTCTTAGCTAGGGGTATGACACACGATCTGCTGCAAGTTCAGGTATTTTTCAATGTCCTGACCTTTGTCTGTTTTTCACAGGCATTTGTAAAACTGCACAATTCATGAAAGTACACCAGAAATGCCTCTCCTGTATCGTAAACCAGATGAATTCAGAAAGCTGAAGCATTCATTATGAAACAATAATCCCCTCCAGCTCTCTACAATCCTGTTTATCTTTTTCCCTGCATGACAAGCTTTTGCAGCCCAACCACATCTGAGTACTGGCCTGTTCTCAAACGTGGATCTGCTGGGTTCTGGGGTTTTTTAGGAAATGGGCTGCACCTGTGTTTCCCCTTAGCTTAAGCATTGCAAAACAGATGAACTGTGGGATGAGCTCAGGCATGTGTGGAAAGACAAGTGTTGCATGGTATCTAGAGAAACAGAGAGAACCTCACTTGCATGCACACCTGTCTCCATTTCCTCAGGGAGCTCTTTGGGCTTGGACTGGAGATACTTGGACTACCCTGGAATTTTCATGGAATATTGACTTTTCTGAAGCTATCTTGTTTGAGTTTAGTTGTGCCACAATCAAAGCACTGCTCCAGGAGTCCTTGGAAAACTTACCTTGTAACTGACATAGATTCAACTCTTAAATCCTTGAACATCAGTGAGCAGGGCAACTACTTGCTGTGAAAAGTACGTATTTATTTCTGAGTGGAGCTGAGAGATGGAACAAAAATACCTTTCCTTCTTCAAGAGCCTTTAGATTCATATCCAGTTTAAAAATATTCATTGCTGACAGAGAACCAGTGAAGATGGTGAAAATGTGCTGAGGCGTTCTCTGGAATCCTTACTATTTCATTTGATGATCTTCTTCAACTGCAGTTTGGGTTTTCTTACTCGCTCCCAGTTAGTGCATGGCTTGTTTATAGAAGTTGCCTGTGGATGTTTAGCGTACCCATTTGCTTTTATCTTCTCGTTAGTGCTAAAAGAAGTCAAAGCAAATGATTGGTATAAATAATCTCTTGCCTTGACTTGAAAACTGACCTAGAAACTGAACCAATAACAAACTTCAAGCAACAGCTTTGAAAGGGGCTGTTTAACATCTGCTTGCTTATAGAAGTTAACCACATCACAAGCCAGCCCAGTCTCCCAGAGAAAATTAATTCACCCCCCTGGTCTGTTCTAAGCAGATGGATACTTGGGATTTGCTTGCAGTGTCTTCCTTACAAAAGAAATTCTTACACCCCTGCAGGATTGCCACCAGTCTGCCTCCGTAGTGTTTCTGTTTTTCTTTTGCTGCCTGTTTTTGCAAGCAGTTGTCTGAGAAACAGAAGTGATTGTGTGTATTCACAGTTCCAGGAGGAGACGATTTACCTACCCTTTTCTTCTCCCCCTCCCCTCCCCACCCCAAACAAACAAACACACTTCCTGCCAGTTATTCTGCCCGGAGGAAGGCCTTTTCTTTCTCTTTTAACAAGTTGATTGAGTAAAACAAGTTTTTTATTTGCTTTTTCAACAGCCCGCAGGGAATCTAAAAACTTCAGCAAACAGGGTGATTTCTTTCTGCTGAAGCTTGTTGAAGCTGACTGAAATAACTGTCTCATCTTCTTCATTTTAATTTGCTCAGAGTGGGAAAAGACCACAATAATTCTTAACTGAAAACTGCCTAGTGTAGTACAAGATGAAGGGACTGGTAGGTTTTACGGCTTCAGAAAAAAAATTCCAAAAAAAGGCAATATAATCCTCTGGTCTGCTTTCCCTCATACAGTATGTCACAGAAGTTCAGTGAAGAAAGAGCTAAACCATTTCCTGGAGTTCACAGTTACACATTTTTGGGAAGATAAATTATCCTTGTGCTTCCATGAGTGTCCAGCAGCAGCTCCCTCAGTCTGCAGCTTCAGCAGGAGCTCTGAGAATCTCAGAATTTATGGGCATAGTCCATTCCTGGAGACAATACTGCCAGGTGAAATATTTTCCCTGGGCACTGCCTAGGCTGCACACATTATGGTTTTGCTTTTTTTAATGGCTAAATGAGATCCTTTGGTCGGCTGGCACATTAAACCAGCAATTTCCTATCCTGCAAATGCTAATTAATTGTCTATCAGTTACATTAATCTGAAAAAATCAGCTCCTGTTGAGAACTGCTTAGCTGCTGTTTTGTGTTACACTCATGAAAGTCTCTGTGCTCTTCACGTTTTACCTAAAGAGCTCTAATCCTAACTTGGTGATTACTTACATTATTCATATCCCCGTCTTGGATATTGCATAACCTTCCTTCCGTTAACTTATGGTAAATCTCTCAATATTTTTCCTAAACAGTTGCTTGAATCATACGATTACACAAGAAGCATAACTTTTGTTACAAAGCCTTTTCTAGCATACATGACTGCCAGTGGAGCCTGAAGACCTGGCAGTCCAAAAAGCAAATGAAATGTATCCCGTGTATTTAAAATTAATAAAAAAAAAATCTTCTAATCCTAAAGAAAATCCTCTACTTTTGGCCTTTAGAATCTGTGATTGGTTCAAACTGAGGATTTTGAGGAGGGGATTTAGCAGGAAGCCTACAGCAGCAGAGCTGTTGCTGTGACTTGGGCAGCAGTAAGCAGGCAGGTGAAGAAAAGGAGGAAATGTTTCAGGGAGTGACAGCTAATTTTGCACAGAAGATTGTTGTTCGATGAGAAGTTCCATTAAAAAGAGTATAAGAAACTTGTTTTAACGTAGATGTGTCTAAAGTGTGTCTTATCAGAAAATGCCAACATTGTGGGGTACTGTAGTGATCTGAATTTGGGTCACTGGATAAACTTTTGGCATAATAAATTTGCATCCATTTCATAATTTGAGTCTTTAAAATATGCCTAAGTCTTATGAAGACTTCCCCTGCACTTGCTGGAGAAGGTCTACACTGAGTTGAGTAACTGAGGTAACAGCAAGGTCCCTCTCTTAGACAGGCAAGGGTCTGACAGCTGGACCCATGGAAGAGACATCTGTGCAATGAGAAAGTTATCTGAATTTTTCTGAGAGCAAAGACTTGCCATTTGCAAGAAAAACGTAGTGTTGGAGGCTCAGATATGACAAAAAGGTAGAAACTGCACTGGCAAAAAGAGAGAATCCGGGTACAACAGGGATTTACCTGCTACCTGACACTGCCTGAGGAGGGCAATAGGCAAAGTGGATCTGCAGGCAAAAGCTGTGGCAGGCAAGGCATGATGAGAGACAAGTATTTTATTTTTAAAAGAAGGCAGAGGACTAAGACACACTTCTAGGAAAGGCAGGAGTAAGCAGTACCCAGAGCCAACAATTAGCCAAGCTACACCTCCCTCTAGATTTTGAAATGAGACTCATGAAAGCCTGAACGATGCCATTCCTGTGTTACTGCAAGCCCTGGTGAAAGGGGCACTTCAGTGCCCCATCAGGCAGAGGACAGAAACCAAGATTGTCTTTATTATTTCAAGTAGCAGAGAATTGCTGCATTGACCTAAAGCAGGGCTCTTAACGCCTCATAATGAAGTTTGACGGTGTGTTTCCTTTCCTTTACAGGAAACTGTTTAAGCACATACACAATAAAATAATGTTGTTAAAGGAGATTAGCTGAGATTAGTCAGTCTTTTAAAAAAGGGACATATTAAAATAACTTGTGCAATCTTTCTTCAGTCTTCCTGGGCATGTGCCTTCCAAAACCTTTCCATTGCACGGTGTCCTCTGGCAGGCACAGAGGGACCTGCCTTGGCTGAGGGACGTCTGCTCCAGTGGGTGACAACAGGCAGCTTTCACTTCTCACTGGTGCTGTGAAGCCAACAATTAATGCACACTGGTGTTAACTAGTACTTAGGGAATGCACAATTACTTTACTGGATAAACTGCTCAGCTTACTAGAGAGAAAAAGGCAGATTTTTCTGATAAATCCAAATAGACTAGAAATAACACAGTTTGCAGGATTTGTGACATTAGTCATTGGACAACAAAGCTAATCTCTGCGTATTTTGTATAGCAAAGAAAGTTGTTGAAAACACCATGGATGCAAAATAAGAAGAAATTAGTCTACTAGAATGAATGGACCAAACATAAAAATACTTGTTTCAAAATCACCCCATAGTATCGAGTATTGTTGTAAATAATGACTTACGGTTGAGAAGAATCCTTAAGTCCTCTTATTCTCTACCTGCCTTCTGCAAAAGTAGAATGCATAGCACAATTATACATGTAACCCAAGGCGTTTTTACATGCAAGAAATCATCGTCTATTGAGCTACACAGAGTGGCTTGAAAGTCAGTTCAGCCCCTGAATTCTCACAATGGATGTGTTAACAGGAAATTTTAGGAAACAAAGGCTTCCCCTTGTACCTCACCGAGTCCAGGTCTCTGGACACTAAATAAAGCACGGGGTTGGTTGGACCGGGGACTGTCAGATAATTGGGGTTCCTTCTTGATGCAATTGGGTTAACACCACTACGAGTAAAGCCCTTTCAGTGTATTTCAAACGTATGAAATGTGAATTTAAGACGATAACTGCTTGTGGTTATTCTGCAGTCTGTTTGCCTCCCTGCTTGCAAATTAAGGTAATGCTTGATGCAAGTGATGTCGGCAGCCCATTTACTTTCAGACAGAAAAGTTGTTACTCTCTTACTTCTTTGCTAAACAATTGCATCCTCTTGCTACGGGTGACTGCGGACACAACTGTACTCCTATACGTCTGTATATTTACATTTGTAAATTACCTGGTCTCTGGTCATTCATTTACAAGGAAATGTACAAGGAAGACGAGATAACAGCTATTACTAGTGTTTAGATCTCATTCGCAAACTTTTGGTTTTGCAAATTCTAATGCACAAAGCCCGTAAGCAGTCTGTCATTATTTTGATGGCAGCTTTTCCCCGTTTAGGACGAAATAAATCTCGACGCCTGAAGCTGCCGCCCGGTGCACAGAGCTCGCTGCAGCGCCGGCAGCCTCAACAGGAGAGGGCCCCCGGGAGAGGGCAGCGGCACGGCACGGCCCGCCCGGCCC
>JAHLSL010000018.1:22539719-22680609 GCA_025920805.1 Petroica traversi | reverse complement strand
TGGGCAGCGCGGGCACTCGGGCCCCCCGCCCGAAGCTGGGAAGGGAGCGGGCGGGGGTCCTCCTTTTCCGGTGGAGAATAAAACTCTCCCGTGTTTGCGCTCGGGCTCTCGATGCTTGTGTTGTGCTTCCGACCCTTTCGCTTTCTCTCCGGGCGGGAGCGCTGGTCCTGGTCCCCGAGAGGTGCTGCGGATGCTGCGCCTTGCCCTTTGGGGAGGCCAGCACTGCCTGGTTCTGGCGGCTGCTGCCGCCCCCCGAAGCCGGGTGTCGCCTGGGGACTCGGGAAAACCGAGCCCGAAGGGGCTTTTCTCTTTGACCACCTACGCCGGTGATGTTTCACAGCCGCTTCTTGACCGGGCAAAACTGGAAGTCCCCCCTGCAGCCACTCTGCCGGAGTTGTCTGGCTGGCAGGACTCCAGCAGATGTGCCTTTGAGTAAATATCGTAACTCATTTTCTCCGGACAACCATGTGTTTGTTTGAGGCTACATTGTTGTAACTCTTCTTGGTGGTTAGAACGTTGATTAGAACAGGTTAGAACATTGATTTAACTGCAAATCCAGACAAGAAGAATTTGAGTATAAAACATCTCCTTGAGTAAGCTGGGCTTTGATCCACAGGTCTTTCCCTATTCTCCTCCCTCCAAAAGAAATCACAGCCTACTTTTATGTTCAAAACCAAAGCTTTAAAAGAATAATAGGTGGCAGTACATAAGGCCTTGCAAGTGCAGCTTTGTTTCTAAATGAGAAATTGGAGTAAATGATGATAGTATTTAAAGTGTTATGGTGTTCTGTAGGTATTCTTACCCAGTGTGACCAAGTTGACTGATTCAGAAATGTGGAGTCTTTCTTTGGTGTTGTTACTGGATTCGGGATTTTCAGTGTCACTACCGATTTACATAAGGAAATGCATTGGGAGGGCTCCCTGACTCTTATAAACGATGCCATTTCTTTAAGAAAATAAAGCCACTTAAGAGCTGCTTCTGTCTGGAAGGGTCCTTGCATGTGTGGTTGCACTGGGTACTCTGCCCTTATTTGAATTATGCTGTGGATGGTAGGAGTTCCCTAAACACAAATGCTTGGGGGTCTTAGGTTTTGTTTTATTTCAGTGTAGTGTAGTATATGGCCTTTTCTAATGAATATATGGCAGGACCTCACAAGATGGGGGAAAAATGGACTGAACAATAGACCTCAATACTTGAAACATTATGTGGTCTGACATCAATGGGACATGAGGGCACTCACTGCCTTCCAGAATGGGACCCATGATGGCTTTGTATGGTTAGAGTAAAGCTCATTCTTGTCTTGTTGAGAAGATGGATTAATGGTACTGGGCTGCTAGCCCTCCCCAGGCTTAAAATCAGAGGTGTGAAACTTGAAAGGTACAAAAAATGAAGTAGCTGTTGGACATAGTAATAGTATTCATTTTAAGAATGCACGTTGGAATTGAAGAATGTTTCACAACACTCAGTTCTTGAGGGAAAAGTAGTTTGATTGTCAAAGTGAGCTATATGCTCTTTGACTGACTGTGTTCAGGAGACTAATGTGAGTTAGACTAACATCTCTGCAGGGAAAGATGTTTCTCTGATGTGATGAATTTTAAAATGTTATTGCTTTCATTTATCAGTGGTAATAAAGAGCTATCTTTGAGAGTTATGGATTCGTTTCCCCTGTGATAAACATGTTTAAAAATTAGTTCACAGGAGATTGCTGACAGTGAGCTTAATTAATAGTAAATCATAGAAAGGTAATGGACCTGAGCCTTCAAATACTGTTGTATATATTCCAGCATTACTCCCCTGCAGAGCTGTTATGGTAATTAGCCCTGAGACTGCTTGTGTGTCCACTGAAAGTCTCTGGTTATTTGTGGTCAGTCTGTGAGTTTGTCCCGGACGTGTTTTACAAAGAGTTATTGTTTGAGGATAACTGTGATAGAAAAGTTCTTGTTTCAACATGCGTTCAGCTATTTTATTGTAATCAGTTTTATTCTCGTATCTCTCTGTAGGAAGTTTGACCACCTCTCTGCTTTTCGTGTCCCATTTGGGAGTTTTACTTCTTTTCACTGGAGATATTGTAGTTGGATGAATCAAGTCACTTTTTGTTTTTTGGGTGTAGTAGTAAGATATAAATGTGTCATGAGCAGTGTTGGATTATGTATTTAAAATACCAAAGTGAAACAGTCCATATTATGTAAAATGCCTTTATTCTTAAAAGCAAAAAATATATACCTTAAACATCCCTTTGATTGAACCTATAGAGTTGAATATATTTTTTGTATTACCTCTATCATATGTAAAAATGATAGTTTACAGTGGTACATGTAATTTTGTATTGTTTGGAAGAGGAGGCTAATAAAATGCACATCCTCTAAATGCTTGTTGGAGATGGGAATTATTTATAATCAATAATGTCTTCTAGTGGTGTTTGCTGATTTCTTTTTTTCCAGTATGCTGCTGTTGTGAGGGAAGTGAGAAAGTAATTTAGCAACACAATTTCATTCAAAGTTTCAGAAATCAGCCTGCAGACCACTCTCTACAGTAGGATGAGTCTTTCTTCATCTATTTTAATGTGTGCAACATGTACCATTACTTTGTGTTTTCTTCCCTCTCAGTTCAAGTATTTCCTCCTTTTGTACTTTAAAGGCAATGTGTGAACTGATGGGAACTCAGGTTGTTATTTATACCAACAGTGCTTGTGACTGGCTGGACAATGTAGAGCTGACACTTTTATAAGTATTTATCTGTGCCACACGGAGGGAAGTAAACAGCTGGGCAGACTGCTCAAGGGAAATAACTGGGGTCCTAGTAGCTGCTGAAAGATATTTTCATTCTGTCTCTATTTTACAAAGAGCTTTTTTATCTTTATAGAATTTCCCCCTGTTCAGTCACCATTTAAATATGTTTGTCTTCTATAGGGGCTTCTAATTGCTGATTTCAAACCTAGAACTGTATAGTTTCTCCACTAAAATGTATGGTTTTTAAGTTTTCTCAAATTAGAAATTAAGCATAGTATGTCTGAGAGTGTTAGTTAAAAGAGCAAAATCAGGCAGGAAGTTGTCTTCTGTAAAGCAGAAGCAAAAACCAAGTGGGATCTTCTGTTTCATTTAATCGTGCTTGGAGACTTTAGTTCTTCCTTGAGTAAAACCTTTGATTACTACATTGCACTTCTTTGTAAACATTTGTGAGAAATTGGCTCTGCCCATGTGAGAGTGGTTGCTTGGCTGATTTAAAATCTCCTACTATTTTGCACAAGGATGATTTTTTTAAGTAGTGTGCTAAGTGTTGTTGTTTATTTACTTGGGGGTGAACTGAGAGATTACCATTGAATACTTGATTTGGCAAATTACCTCCATCATGCATCTGGGAAATCCTTATCCTGACAGAATTACATATCCTTTTTAATGTAAAAATAAATTATTTCTGAGCATTCAGTTGTCTCTTAGATATCTTGCTAACTAGAAAATGTTTCATTCTTACTATTGCTAGGATGTGAATTTTGTGTCTTAAAAAGTGTCCATGAGAATAATGCAGTGGAAGGTACTTCA
The DNA here is from genome assembly GCA_025920805.1 of Petroica traversi. Taxonomy (NCBI): domain Eukaryota; kingdom Metazoa; phylum Chordata; class Aves; order Passeriformes; family Petroicidae; genus Petroica; species Petroica traversi. Next base: position 22,677,070 of record JAHLSL010000018.1, on the reverse strand, counting down.
TTGTGACAAGTGCTATGAAGATGTATTTTCTTTACCTGTAGTTAAAAGACCAGAATAGAAATCTGAGGGACCTATGTAGTCTTTAAATTGCTTCAGATAACATAGAGCTTTGTACTTACATTTTTGTGATACTATAAAGGTAGGAAAAAGGCAAGTTTGGTTGTTGAGCTTGGAATTTGTTTCTGAGATGAGCTTGTGGTGCTGCAGAGGTGCACTTTATCTTGAAACTGAGTAAATTGCTGAACTCAAAAGCTTCGTTAGAACTTGCACAATTTATAAAATCTTAGGTTCACAGTTTCTTTTTGTATTAGCTGTTGGTCTTCTGTACCCCTCCAGCTGCAGTCAGTGAGCATGTGTTAGGCTTTAGAGGTGTTTTCTGTAGTTTCAAGATGAGAATTTAAGTTTTAGAACTCAAAATTGATTGCATATATATAAAGATTTTTAAAGGGGCAGGTAAGAAAGAAGATGATTGCAGATTGACTTTGAAAATTTTTCTTGTATTATTTATTAAGACTTCTTTTTCCTAACTGTTTGGTCAGACATAAAGTGTTAATTCCCAGTCAAAAAGTAAGCATGGGCATGTTTAAGAGTAGGAAAAAAGTTCCAGCTTTTCCCTCTTTTTAGAGGGATTATCTCAATTTCCTCTGTCAGCTTTGTATTTAAAATATGGACCGAGTTGTTTCAGACAATATGGGATTTGAAATCACACAGTTTTAAATATTTTAAAGTCTTTCAGCATATTTAAAACCAACCACAAAAGGCAAGCTCTGTAAGTGTGAATTTAGGAGATAGGCAGCTGGGATCCACGTCTGTGAGGCAGCATCACAGGAGACCCACAGGAAATGCAGTAATTCCAGGATTGACCCTGGAGAGCTGGAATCATGACTGCTTGGACCTGGTGCTGGGACCCCCACATTTTGTCTCTTCTCTCCTATCCCTCACAAAGTCTTGACTGATCCCCCCAAAACTCCCCATTGTCACATGGCTGGTGACTGGTGAAAGGAGTGGGAGTGAGAATTTGTGCTAATGAGGAGCTGAGAGACTGGAGAAAAGGTGTGAGATGGGGAGGCAGGAGTGGGAGTGCTCCTGTGGGAGCAAGGCAGAAGAAAGGGGAGCTCAGGAGTATCTGGGGTGAGGTAAGAGGAGAAGTCAGCACAAGTGTTTGGAGATGAGAATCGGTGCTGTAAGTGCACATTCACTGCGAAAGGAGAGAGGGGAGAATGAGGAGAAATTGTAAAAACATGATTTACTGACTCAAGGACTGAACTGACAATTTTGCAATTAAGTACAATTTTCACTCCCTTCTGTCACTGAGAATTGAAGAGTGGGAGAAGCAGAGCAGTATGTTTGGGTTTTTCCAGACCTGTTATTAGTTCCCAGGGTAGCTACGCAAGCCTTGTTGCAGGATTTCTTAAGTCGTGTTGATGAAAAAGCAGGCAGCGTTCAGAAGTCACCTCTGGAGGAGTGCAGCTCCTCAGCAGCACTGAGCAGTAATTAAACTGAATAAAATACCCAGCAGTAGTTTAGCAGTACCTGTGTCTTCTTATTATCTCAGATTTCTGGTATCTCGTGGAATTACCAGGCAATTGTCCGGATGGGTATTCCCAATGAAATGTCTAATAGTAGTAAGTTCATGGAAGTAGGCTCTCAATTCCAAAGAAGGAAATGCATGTTTTAGTAGTTCTTAGATCCCAAGGGTGGTAGTTCTCAATTACAGTTTTGCTGTGCTCAGGGACGGGGTGAAAAGACTGCTGGCCACAGTAAACTCCCAGGGACATTGTTCTCATCAGAAAAAAGGGAATAATAACCATTTTTGTGGTATTGGTGCATCCAGCTATCAAGTCACTTTGGAAACATGCAGGACTTGGTGTCTTACAAAATTGGGCATGATACTAAGGAAAGCCAACAGCTTTCTGTAACTTGCTCTTTAATTGCTGAAGCTTAAAGATTGCCTGTCTCAGAGGTTTCAGATCTTCAGCTTGTTTTAACTACCATTCTCAGCCTCACTGTTCTCTTACAGCTGTAATCGGTCCTGGTTTGTCAGATTTTTCCAGACCCCTTGTCTGGCTAGTGAAAGCCAAGCTACCACATGAGTAGTGACTTTGGGCTTTCCAGTTCTCTCAGCAGTCTGTAATCTGAGCTAAGTACGCTTCCCGCCGCCCCCCCCCCCCCCCCCCCATTTACTGCTTGCTTTTGCCAGTTTCTGTGTTTTTTTACCTTCATTTCTTTATTTTTACTTCTTAGTTTTCCTTGCTCTTGTTAATTCTTACTTCAGTTATTATTTTCTAGCATTGAAATTCCTTATTCAAAACTCCAGTCATTAGAAAGATATCAGTAAGTCTTGATAAATGGCTTATAACAATTCCTTATGCTATAAAATCCCAAGGACAGAGGTTTCATCTTTCAGAGCTGTTCACTGCTGTCCTGGTTTTGGCTGGGGTTAAACCATGGTAAGTCACCAGCACATTTAGGGTGTTAGTGTGAAGTAATCATTTCCTGTTGTGGGTTCTTTCCATAAGAAGAATCTTGAAATGCTGCACAGAAGTAATGATAAAATATTTCTTTATGTAAACTGTTCAAAGTATTGATGGAGACAGAAAAAAACATGTTAGTGCATGTAACTTTTTGTGAAAAGAGCTGCAGTAATGAAGTTGAGACATCTAGGCTACTGAATTATATTGAGTAGTCCATGGTGAAACATAATTTGTGACCTTCAAGATGCAAGTAATTGGCTGCTTTTTTGTGAACGGTGGCAATTTAGAACTGAATCATTCTGATGTAGGAGCTGCAAGGTTGCAGCTTTTGGCTTGAGGCTAACGATGCTTTTCTAATAGAAGCCTACAAGAAGGATGCTGTCCTCTCAAGACACCGGTGTTGTCAGTCTGTCTTAAATGTTGGAGCTTGGCTCTTCCAGAAGGACCATGTTTTTGGAGTTATCAGTGATACTCTGGCATATTAATTCTTGTCAATGGAAGACAGAATTCCTGAAGTGCTTTTACTTAGAAACCAATTTAAAATAGCCAGTTCACAATGTGTGATGTGCAACATATGCTTGTCACAGGTTGTGGTGCGGTGGCAGGTGTGTTGAGGATGGGGTGATTCCAGCATCCACTACTGCTGTAGCTAACAAATGAAGTTAACTAAATCTGGGAGCTATTGTCAGCTGTTGAGCTAGAGAGTCTGATCTCCACAGGGCACCCTTTCCAGGCTGCAGAAGCTGGTGATAACTAGAATTGATGGCTCTAGGAAGTTGATGGAAGCACTTGGCCACTTGGGTTGACCACTGAGAGAAATTTTTCTTGACAATGTGTGATTACTGGGCAGTTCAGAATAACATACTACAACTGGAAGGTCCTTCTTACCCAACTGGTGTCAGAGGAAGTTAAAGGCAGCCTTTTTCATATATATGTCGCCACTTTATTCTTCCTCACAGCTTCAAAAACCTCTAATTTCACAGTTCATGGGTTGAGCTGCTCAGCAGTTTGCTTGTTCACAGCAGTAATATGTTTGTTCTGGAGAGCTGTTCTTTGTGTTTTGGAAAATCCTAATTTTTTTTCTAGTTGTCTGATGAAGGTATTGTATCACCCTGATTAAGATTTCCAGACTTGCAGCTGACCTGCAGCTGGAGACAGGAAGCAAATGAGAATGTACAACCATTAAGTGTTTCAGCTGGAGTTGATTTTTTGTGGGCTTTTAGTTGACAATTTATTATGTATTGCATGGTGAACCAACAAACTCTTCTTCCCCACCTCTAAACCCTTGAAGCCAATGTTCTTTAAACTTACTTGAAAATCAGTTTTCCTAAAAATCTCCTTTCGCTTTGGCTTTTTATTCTTCCTGCATATAGTTGCTGATTCGCGAACATGTTTATTATTCATGTACTTACCTTCCAACATGTGATTAATCCCTGTTTATATGTGTCAGCTTGGGCATGTGCAAATGTTGGCAGAACCCGGGCCTTGCGTACAAAGCTCTCTGGGTTGATCAATGTCATCAGTAAAGTACCTCTTGTACCTCAGAAAGTGGGGCTGATGGTTGCTTGCTGCTCAGAAGTGCTCAAAATGGAGTTTGTGTGGGAAGAGGTAGATGAGGTGTAGGAAGAAAGGTATTTTCCTTGAGGATGGATGCAAAATGGAGTGGGAATTGTGAGCTTACTTTTGGTGTTAAGTGAACTATAGGGTTTTTTTTTATGTTGGTGCACCAAAATCCCTTTTCAACTATATTTTTTTTCTGAGACAGACCAGCTGACAAGAATACGTAGGGTTTTCTGTAGAAGAAGCAGAACCTTTAGATTGGGGAAATAAAGCTGGTGTAGAAAATATCCTCATCAAAATTACCAAGCACTGCTGCCTAAATTGTTCCATTGGTGTTCATGGGGTTTTTAAATAAGCATAAAACCGTACTTATCTTCTTTATTGTTCCTGTTTCTCGTTTATATTTGGTTTTCTTGTGGGTAACTTTGTTCTGTTGTATGCTTTCATGGAAAAATCACTGTAGGGGGAATTTTGAGACTTGGGTAGCCATGTGATCTAGCTCTTTTTGGAGCTCTTATATAATCTGAGTTTGCCTTCCACAGTTATGATCTCTTGTAGAAGGAGAGGTTGATTGAGTTGTTGGGAGTTTGTCAACTAGAAGTTGACAGAAGATTGACAGATGTTGTTTTAATGACTTCTTTCAGGAAGTCGTCTTATTCAGTTTTAAAGTTCTCTTAAACACTTAATGCATAATCTCGTGAACACTTGCAGTGATTTTAAAGAAGGTCTGATTCACATTTAGGTCATGATGATGTATTTTTCAGGGGGTGAACAAGTGTGTGTGTTTAATGGTAATGAAATCAGATTATCTAAAGTTTTTATTTGAGGCTAAGTGCATCAACACAATGAAAATACTCAGTTATTAACTTAACTTCTCAATATTTAAAGTAGTCATGAATTTCCAGTCTGGTTTTTTCTTTCTGAACACTTTTATGAGAGAGAGCCAATGTTATTTGAGAGCTTGCTTAAGCTTTAATTGAATGTAGGGTGTGTTTTTGCTCTTTCAGTTTAAAGGGCATTTGACTTAAGTAGGTGTGGTTAAAAATAATATAAAATCCTAAAGTCTTAAAGAAAAACAAACAAAAAGTCTTAACAGTAGGCTTTCCTTTGTAACTGATGAACTGGTTTGTTACTGTCGTCAGTTGTTCCATCATGTACTTCTGATGTAGGGCTGGGCTCTGAACAAAGTCTTGTTGTACCTGAATTTTAGTACTAATGAAATCACAAAAGGCAGTACTAAACCCTCTCAAGATCACAAAAGAAATATTCCCAAGAGGGCATTCACTTTCAGTTATATTATTTTCACCTTGAGGTATTGGTATTTTTTCACCTCTCGTAATGAAGGGTGTGTTAAAAATCTAACTTGTTCTATCCCTTTTCTTCGTTCTGTGGCAATGAACCTTAGGATGCTCAGACTGCCTATTTTCCCCTCTCTTTAGATATGCTGCCACCGCTTTCCTTTACTGCTCTGGCAGTGCACAAGCAATCCTTGCTTTTTTTGCTGGAGAAATTTAAAGTTTTGAGGCTTCTAGTTACTTTTAGGGCATATTAGGAAAGGGCACTTTCTTTAAGGTGCGTTGACTGCTTTTGGTTACGTTAGTTTACTTTAATGGGTTAACCCTGCCTCCCTCTCTATTGAGTAACCCAAGGCTGGCTTAGGAATAGACTGCAGACATGAACTTTTAAAGAGTTATATAGTGAGATATTTTTCTAAATTGCTGGCCTTGAAAATGTGTAGGCCAGCACTTTAAAGTATGCTATATTTCAGGTATATTCATTTGTTATCCCGGTTCATTAATGTTTCCTATTTTCTTGGCAATTTTGAGGTAACTGGGAGTATTTTGAGGGCTGCATTGCTGAAAGTATCAGAACAGTGTTTTGGTTGAGCAAAACGTTTCTTGATAACACTGAGAAGTAGTTTCAGATAATAAGGTCAGAGATACTTTCTGCCTCGGGATTTTAGGACTGGTAGGACATCAGGAGTTTAGGTATTAATGTGAAAATCAGTAAAAACATACAAGAAAAACTTGTCTGCCAAGGCTGGTGGCAGTCCTGTTCTGTACAACACTGTTTGGCTGAAACCTGTGTGTAGTGTGTGCTGGACTGGAAGAAAACACAATGTGTAAATGCTGAGCTGTTTTTCTATCTCTGGCTGAGTGGATCTTCAGTGATATGCTGTGCATACATGACTTGCATAAAATTTCATTTGTCAGGGAGTATCTCATTATATTGTCTAGCATGTCAAGTCTCAATTTAATTTTAGAGCCAACCGTAGCAAATTTCTAAAGTGCTGCAAAAGCCAGGTTGTTAATATGAGTTTGGTACTGTACTTGTCTTTTGGGGCCCATGATTTCCTTCGTACCTGTGATGAGCAGAAGATAAAGGCAGACTGGTGGAACTGGAAGGATTGCAGTGTCACTGTTGCCTGGCTACAGTGATGAGCACTTTGCTGCACTGTGCTCTGTTGTAAGGAATTTCAGGGTGCTACACCACACGTTGCTCAGCATCTCTGGAAAGTTCTTTTTCTTCTTCTGCAGCTCTGCATTGCAACAATGCAGTGTAGAGTTTATTGGTTTTGCTCTGTCTGTTTAGCTTTCTCATGGGCACATGAGCCAGATCCTATCTGAGCTGATGGAGGAAATCCACATAAAAAGTTCTGTGAATTCATCTAATCAGTTACATTGTATGTGTACATTTGTGTGGACATTTTTAATACATGCTTCTGTTGTAATGAGAAATATTTAAAAAATACATATATATATTGAAAGTAGATAAGACTTTCAAAGACTAGTATTTTGACTTGTTGCTACAGTGCACCCCTAAATTAAGGCTTTGCTGAAATATGGTTGCATACATTTTTGTTACTGTGTAAGACACAAATGCACAGCAATAGCTAAAACAATTTTATTGCACAGTGGGGTGAAATAATAGCTTTTGAGAGATAATAAAGGTTCAGAATAATTCCCTGGTCTTATGACAGTGAGAGGAGGTGAATTTGGGTCACTGAGGCTGTAGGATTTCTGACCTTATGGATTAGAGCATAAGGCCTTGGCCTTTGATTTAATTCTAAATAGTGTCTGCATTATAGATAGTATCTGCAATTTATGTGATCTGTTTCTGAAAATAGCTAAAAGTGTGCTTCATTTGCTTGATTTCAACAGAGCATTGTTAGCTTATGGAGTGGAGTCTCATTTGGCTGGCTAATCTCTGCTCTCCATTTTCTGCTGTCCTCATGTGTTTTTCAGTTCACATGTGGTGCATTGTGAGGCTTCTCGGCTTTCCCACTCGGTCCTCGGTGTCTGTTCCTGATGGTTGTGATAGAGGACCTGCTATCTCTATGTTACCTCTATGGTTTGTAGGAGATAAATGTATAAGAAACTTCCTCACATGACAAATAACTCTGTATTACCTTAAGAGAGATCCTTATGCTAGGCACAGCTTCTCCAGTGACACTCAAAAATTACCATTTTCTATAAATTACAGAAATTTTGATTTGAGGAAATTACATAAAACACAAATTTCTAATGTTCATGTTATAAACTTATTTTGGTCTGTGAAGTTATTCTGAACATTTATAAATAAAAGTGATAAATGTTGAGAAGGGGAAACAAATCATCTGTGTCTGATGATTGGATTGCAGGGTATACCAGTGGCTAGGCATTTCCTGAAAGGGTTTTTGAAAGTCTTTGAAAAAATAAGTTTTTTTCTTGAGTTCTCCTATTAGGCTGGACAGAAGTGAATTATGGAAGTCGGTCTTTCTTCTCCAGCAGTATTTTTGTGTTGTGTGGGTGTTTTAATAAGTGCATCTTAAATATGTATATCTGCAGCATTCTGAATGTAAAATTTGGGCTTGCAAAAGTGTTTATTCCTATCACAGATCTTGCTGAACTTACAGGGCTTTTTTTTCCTTTTTTCAAAAAACACTTCAAAGAAAATGCTTTGTGGCATTTTTTGTCTTTATTTTATATCTTTTATATATTATTTATATATTATTTATATATTATATAAAATATATATATATTTTATATAGCTTCAAGAAATTCTTCCTAATTACCCGAAGACTAGTTTTCAGTAAGCACAGACTAATTATCATAATGAAAACAATGAAATATATATTATTCTCCCTGTAATTTTTTTTTCAGATCAAGTTTAGTATTAAATAATGTGGAGTCTTAGAAAGTTTTATTCTATACACACTACAAGATATAGTGTGTATCTGCATTTTTGTCTGGAAGTGGCATCATGGGGAAAAGATGCCATTCTGAGTCTTCCAAACAGCTCTGGGTCTGTGTTCATTAAGAGCTTCATTAAGAGTGAACCTGCTAATGCTTAAGCTAAAAATGCTCATTTCATCTTAGCATAAAAACCAATTTCAGCTTCAAGTAATGCTCTTTAAAAATGTCACTTCAGAGAGAAGCTTTCTTTGCCAGCTGTCTTCTGATGATTTTGTTTCAGCCATTTTGTGGATATCTAAGCTGAACATCCAGCATTAGTGATGGTAATTGCTCTGCCATAATTTCCTAGTGCAAAAGTAAGGAATAAACATCATGGAGGTAAATGTGGAAATGCTTTTAATGGAATGAGCATTTCTAAAGGACTTGGGGACTTCTGCCATGGAGAAGAGGGAAGGGATGTGTATTCAGAGCAGGATGTGAATAGTGCAATGTTAATGAAGCATAAGGCAACTGATCCCAAGGACTGCTTTCGTGCTGAAAATCAGGTGGAGTCCTCCAAGGGGGAAAAATGTATCATGGGCAATTATACGTGCTTGCTTAAACCCTGAGTTTGTTGGCAGACCCAAAGTGACCTTCTATGGCCTCAGGTTGGGGTTGGATTTAAGTGTTTTCAACTTGCCCTGCAAATCAGGTGTTCTGTGGGCTGGGGGTCAGAGGAGAGCCAGCCCGGACTCAGGGTCTCTCAGCTTTGTGGGATGGGCAGGGTGATGATGATCTCTTCAGAGATTTAGGGCTGACATATGGAGAGGGTGGCTGAGAGAAGTGAGAGCAAACTTGTTGAACTTCCTCTGCCATGGTGACTGTGACCTTTTCCTGGTTGCTTTGATACTAAGTCAATTAAAATAGCCAAGATTGTCTTCGCTAAAAGTTAGATTTTGCACAAAGAATTCCCTGCCACAGATAATAAATGTTTAAAAAAGCTTTTTACTTACCAGTACTGTTACAGTTGCCACTCTAGTAAAGTTTTTGGTATATCATTTTGAGCACTAGGGTCAGGATGTTTGTTGTCTAGGTCTTTGGCATGGTCAGATACACAGTGATGCATAATTTAAAATGTGCATGAATACCCTTAACTATTATGTTCTTAAATTTGTCACTTCATGACCCTTAAGTTAAGAGTTTGGGTCTGAACATTTTAACATTAGATCTGTCTATTTCGTGATTCCTCTGTCAATTCCTGTGTAAAACTCCTAAAGAAGGCCTTTGCAGTGCATGGGGGTGATTTCCCCAGCTTGGGTGGGATAACTGTGATAAAATGGTTAATCCAAATTTAATCTTGCTGCTGCTTTCAGATAAGCAAATGCCTTGGGTATGTTGTGGGATGTGAATTGACTGCATTATATGAAGACAAAATATTCTTTTTTCACTATGCTTAAATGCTACTTGCAGATCTTAAATGGAAACATAGTAACATTTAAAATGTGCAATCTGAGTACTGTTTTCAGACACTGAGCAGAAACTCTTCTTAGGTTTGTGGTTAGTGAAAATTGCCAAACTACGTGTCCTATGCCTTGCTATTCTTCCATACCGCAGCTATAAGAAATTATAGAAGGATAGTTGAGTTCTAGTTGCTATACCATGTTCAGATGTAGGATTAAAGAATTCATGTGGAAAGTTGATTCTTAGATGGATCATGATATTACTGTCTCTTATCTCAAGATTGACAAAAATTGTGAATTTTCATGAATGCATGGCTTTTAATGACATTAATGAGTTGAAGACTCGTAGAGAGGATTTCTGGCATTTGGAGGGAACAAAGATGTGCATGCAAACACCATGGCAGAGCAGAACGTGTATGTGCCAAGGTACAACTTCTTTTTTTCAACAATTAATCTCACTTTACAGGTTCAGAATGGTGGTAAAATAGATGTTTGGAGCACAGAAGGGAGGAGTTGATCCTGAAGGACAGAAATGAAGCTGGGAATGTCATACCTACTCCAGCACTCTGTGAGACAGTACGGCTGCAGAAATAAAAATGCAGATGAAATTTTTCCTCAAAATTAATGCCTTAAAGTATACGATGCAAGCTGAAGCTAATATAAACGTGCTGTGACTATATCACAGTAGCTGTGTCTTCCTGGTGTATTTTGATAAAAATAGCCTAGCACCCTATACAAAGCAGAAATACAGGAAAGCCTGCAACCTCTGCCAGTGGCTTACTATTGACGGATTTGTAATTACATCTGTCTATCTCCATCTGTACTCTGCTCAGCTAGAAGCTGGATTTAAGGTTAATTGTGTGATGGAGGATCCTGGCTTACAGCTATATCTTAATTAGAATTCACAATCCTCTTTACATAAAAATATCTGAAAACTCTTTTGGAAAAGAACACTGATTATAGGGCAAATGAAAAGATTTGATATTCCTTTTTTTCATAATTTGTGAATAACTTAAGTATATATAAATATATTCCCATACCATCTGGTTTATTTCTCTCTTCATCTTACTCTTGGCTTCTGTCATCTTGCTTATTGCTCTTTGGCTTTTTAATTAGAAGGAAAAAGCAGTAGAAATTACTTTTGTAATTTCAAACATTTCAAAGGTTATTGAATGCTATGAAAAATAGTGCTGTTCTGTGTTTTGAGATTTACTGCTGTTGAACATAGCTCTGACATGAACATATTAAATCCCTTTGAGTGTGTAATATTCTAATTAGTGTAATTAATCAAATCTTATTCTGTAAAATAGAATGTTTTTCAGAAATTTGTGGTTCAGTTCTTGAACTATCATACAGAGATTGAACTATCCATGGTAAGGTTGCTACATTTAATTCTTATGTTCTGATGGTGTCCTAACTGAAATTGATCTGTTCCTAAAAGTGGTTTGGAAGCATTTCATTAATTAAATATTCAGGAATTAACAATTACAACATTCTGGGAACTCTCAGGATGCCTTTTGATGAAAACTGGTAGAGAAATTCTGTCTGTTCCAATGAGTTGTGCAAGAAGAGAAAAAGAAAGAAAATGTAGACTTACATTTCATATTGATTAATATCTTGTCAAGTGCTACAATGTAACTTTGGTGTTGGGTTTGTTTGTTTGTTTGCTTTGATTTTTTTTAACTTGTAAAAAGAGTGGTCTTGTCCCAAGAGATTTTTCTTCAGGTGAGGTGAGTTTCAATAAGATAACTTCTTAGGTCTTAAAACAAAGAGGGGAAGAAAAAAAATGGAGGAAGTCCTAAAGATCTTCCTCAAACACCATCACTTGGAAGATTCAGTTCAGTTTAACAAGGTGCATAAGCATATGCTCCTCTTTAGCAAGAGAACACTTTAATCTCTTGGGTTGTATTCAGATATTACTGCTTGCATGAGTTAAGATGATTAAGTATGACCCTAAATTTGTTAAACCAGTGCCTGAGTTCCTGATACGATAATTTGCAAACAAAATTTGCTTTCTCATAGTGTCGGTTGCATTCCAGTTTGGCAGCATTTGGAAGTTTAATGCCCTGGCTTGGTGCTTCCTTGCTGCTGTTGAATATCCTACAGGGGAATCATCTTAAATGTGAAAGAAGGTGCTGGACTGAAGTAAAAGCATGGAGATATTTTTCAAACCTCAGGATTTCAGTGTTTTTATTTGAAATGTCTATTAAGCACCCAAATAATGGGATAATAATTTTTAAGGCCCTTTAAAACTCAGGAAAATGAAGTTGTTTTTTACCCCATACATTTCAAAAGGTATTTTGAAAATTCAGGATTATGAAGATTTGTATGCTGATTATGGTATCCGTGAATCCTCAAGTACAAGATTGCATGAAGGTCTGCCACAAGGCTGTGTAACTGTTCAGAGTACCTGACTGGAGCTAATCTCTGATTAGTAAGTGATCTTTAGCTGTCCTGCTGGAATCATACTAAGAATGAAGAAGAAAAAAAATCTCTTCTGATAACTATTATTTCATCATCTAAAAACTTTTCATTTTTATGGGATTAAATGACTGGTATGGTATAGACATGTTGTGATCTTGGCCCAACTTTTTCTTGCTTCAAGTCTGTTTTTATTAGTTTGGTGAGCGCATTTGAGACTGGTGGTTAAATGAGGAGAGTTGTGTCTTGGGGAGCAGCAGAAGTGAGAGAGGAAATAGTCCTGGGACAGCACCTTGGGGCCGAGGTGGTGAGGAGGGCATGGCTGTGTGGTGGGATAGGTGGTGTTGATGCTCAACAGAGGACGAGGCACAACTGGGCTTCTTTGTAAGGATGTATCTCTTGAATCGATGTTTACCCCGTATGTACAGAACTGACAAGCCTTACTTTGTGCTGGAGTGTTGTTCCTTATTGCTGCAGCTTGAGTGGCTGGCAGTAGGGCGTGATTGTTGTCCTTGCTAATTGCTCTACAGCTGTTCCCTCCTTCCTTCCTCTGTGTTTTGGTTAGGGTGGTTAGTGTTCTTTAAGGGAAGGCAACACAGTAGCTATCATTCGCAACCTAAAATTGTTACACATATGTTTAAGCCACTTTGCTCATCTCAGGAATTGCACTTCAATTTTGCAGTAAACTTTATAAAGAAAAAAAATAAAATAAAGCAGTTTTGCAGTCCCTTCCCTAGATCTGGGGTCAGCCCGAAGGCTGGTTGCGCAAAGCCAATAATGCTGCTTTATAAAGGGGTTGTACCGCAGTGCTAAAATTCATCCGTGAGTGACCTCTTGGAGCTCTGTAACTCTACACCCACACATCCTAATTGTCCGCTTAGGTCACAGGCAGCCTTTGATGTCCCACAGACCACGGTAGGGTACTGGGCCAACTGGTTCAGCTGCCGCCTGCTGCTGCCGTGGAACAAGAGCCCTTTGTTGTGCCCGGGCTGCGGCGCTGCCCAAGGACCGGCGAGCCCGGGCTGCCCGCTCGGCGGAGGCTCCGCATTGCCTTTCCAGCGCTAGCACAAAGTCCAGGCGATATTCCAGGCTGTTCTCTTGGGGTTTGGCTGGGAAGGTGTCTGCTCCGTGCTCTGTGCACAGTCTCTAGTGAAATACGGCAGGAGTTACTGAGTTAGCAGTCTGTGCTGTTGCAGGAAGTCTGTTTTAGTTTATACAGTAGTGTTTCTTGTAAAAGCTTACCAGAAATTGCTTTGGGTTTGATTGATTAGTTAGTTAAGGTGGGGTTTTTGTTGTTTGTTTCTTTGGGGGTTTTCTGGGGGGCGTTTTTGTGTTGTTTTGTTTTTTACTGCTCCTCTTCAGCTGGACAAAGGCTTCTACTCATTTATAGTTAAAACTAATACTGGAATGTCTTCTCCAGACCTGCGTTGATAAATGTTCTGTTATCAAGAATAAAATTTTAAATAGAAAAATGTTGTATGCACACTGTCTTATGATGCCAAGTATTTGGAAAACCAAAAATCCAGGTGGTTACAGAGATGTTGCTTTAGAAGAATATTGCCATGACAGGAAGCACGTGAAGTATTTTGAACCTGTATCTAAACTGACTGGCATGCAAGACATGAATTGGTGTTTCATTTATTCAGACACTGCTCCTAGGATCGTTAGTGCTTATTTTATGACCTCTTGCCACTTTAATATAAGCTCATTCTGCAGCTTGACTAGCAGTGTTCCAGTAATACTTGGTTGTTGAGCATACAGAGCTATAATTTCTTTAACCCCCCCCATATCACGGCATTAGCTTATATTTTTAAATCACAGGGGCTGAGCTCAATTTTTTGATCATAGTCATAAAATATATGTTGGTACATATGCAGTGCTTGGCAAAAGTAATATGGTGGTTTGTAATAACACTTCCTGTGTGCTTCTTTTTTTGATAGTTTCTTATTCTGACTTTTTTGTTTTCAAGCTTAAGGCTTATTTCATTTTATGAGTACTTGCTTGCTGATCTCATTCATCCCGAAAGCAATGCTGAAGACGGCAGCAAATACAATTATAGCTGTAACATAGTAGAAATAAGGAAAATGAAGTGTTATGCAGGAAGCACCTGGAAACAGGTGATAATGACTATGGTTATTAAGCAAACCTGTCTGCCTTTAATCAGAGACCTGTTTGTGGAACACGGACTTGATGAGGAAGACAATAACAACGTGATAATGACAAAGCTTAGCCGGGTTGGGAGGATTTGGGAGCAGCATATATGAGATACTGTCTGTACAATCAACCTGTAATCTTTGGAGTTGAGAAGGAAGATGAGTTGGAAGAGAGCAGAAGCAGAAATGCATTACTGTAAAGCTTCATTGAAAGGTATTGGAAAGTTGAGTGCTTGCATTGGTGTTGAGTATCTTTATGGGCTCTTTGTCAGTATTCCTTTGGTTTTCTGCTTGATTTCGGACAGGAAATGGTTGAAGGTTGGGAAAAATTTGGAATAGCATTTATTTTTTCCTTTTGTAATTCCTTTATGTTACTCTTCTCCTTTTCTGAGGGATTTGATTTTTCATAGCACTGATCTATGGTTAGATGAACAGTGGATAGGTTTATTTCAGCCATTATTTGCAATAAGTTGCCTGTAAAATACAGCAAATTACTGTTTACAAGCAGAAACTAATTGAAATAAATTGTCAAAATTCCTTTAAAGAAGGAAAAACATTTTGACTGGCAAATCAAAGTCGAATGTTTGATCCAGCCATTACTTTATAAGGCTCCTGCTACGAATTGTGCAGCATGAGGAAGTGAAACAATCTGTGGCCAAAATCAAAGTTTTCTAGTGGTTTGATTGTGGTAGTGTCATAACCTACTTCCCTCTTTCAGTGTTCAGCAGTGTGGGAAGTTCTTCAACTGAAGTCCCAACAACCTGGGCTTTCTATGTTTGTGTGGAGACTGATTACAAGCGAAATGTGGGGGAAGAGAATTCTTTTTTTCCTTCCAAGAGTAGCATTTGTGTCTTTGTGTCCATCCCATCCCCAGCTCAGAATCTATGTTCTATAGCCATGTGTGCTGTGAAGTAATTTCTCCTTAAACCACATTACCTTTTTAGTTTTGTGTTGAACCTGTAACAGTTTGATAGCTATTCAGGTCTTATGTGGGTTCCTAGGCAGTCAGCTTTTCTACAGACAAACTGCTAAGAGATTTCTGGTAACAGGTTATCAATAGATAAAATGGCATGTAAAAAACAATTTCAAGCATGCCATTTCTAAAAGGTCTACATATGTGTCATAAAGAATTTGAAAGAAAGGAAAGGTCCTTCTAAATGTGTTGTATCAATTTATATCTTCCTCCGTTTATAATCATGTGTAGAGGATATAGTCTTACTAGCAGGTGAAGCTAAAAAACAACAGCTTTGACATCAGGGCTTTCTGCATGTGACTTGTATGTAAGCAGAGGTCTTGCAAGTCACTATCCTCAGACATGGTATTTTCATTTCTGTATCATCATTCCCACACCCTCGATTATTTTATTCTTTGTTTTAAAACCTTGTGGAACTTTTCCTGGAAATCTTCTGGGAGAGTTTGTATTAGCAGTGTATGTAAGGAAGTCTTGAGCTTTCAGCTGCAGAATCAGGTGGAAGTTGCTGTGTTTTGGAAATGCTACAGCCCATGTTTTGGATGAAGTGAAGGGCATAGCTTTTGCTGTGGAAGTTAATTTATTGGCACAATGTTGGTTCTGCACAGTGTGTGTCAAATGGGGCGTGGCTGAAATAATCAATTCTAGAGCTTGGGAGGCTCTTCTAGAAGACCTGGTGTATTGAAGTGGGGCTGCAGTTCAGAGCTGATGTTATTTTATGAAACTGTAATTCATAATTAAACTTATTTTTTAAAAAATACTTTCAGTGAGAAAAGTGAGGTGTGTAGTTGATGTTGAAACATTTTCCAGAGCTTTTGTACCTATATATACACACACCCAGGTTCCTAGACACATCTTTTATGTACACCACTGTGAGACATTCAGATGGAGGAGCTTATGCTTTTAGTGGATATATTAAGCCAAAGTACCCATTCTCAGTCTTTAACTGGTGCAATAGTTACTGCAGTATTTCAGTAGTGAGAACAGATTTCAAAATGAGCAAATTTCAATAAATTAACAGGGTTCAAAGTTTTGGAAACATGAATAGTGTTTAATCCTGCATATTAGCTTCTTATTCCGCACCAAAAAAATGTCACTAAAGATGAAAACCAGCAGTTTTCTTCTGCTGGTACTGTGCTGAGGCTCAGCTTCTGAGGAGCCTATGCCTCCTGCAAGCTATAAAGAGAACTTCTGTCTGTTTTGATGAAAAGTAAACAGAATGGGGATCTCTGTCACCTTGGTGTGAAGACTAAGATTTGAACAGTCAGCAGCTTTTTTAGTCTGCAGGGAAATGCAGGGACAGGGATAATGTGCCTTTACTGTTTGCTTCACTGACTTAGAACGTAATTTATGTGAGACATGCAATTTATGTGTAAAGTAAATTTTGCTTTTGCTGTGTTTCACATTACAGCATTTGTTGTCTGAGCAGAAACAGGAATATCAAGACAAATGAACATTGGCTTCAGCTGTAGATCAGGTTTCCCCAGGTTCTCAGTTTCATCCCTTTGTCCAGCAATTTAAAAGCACTCTTAAACATCCTTCTCAGAAAATTTTTTTTGCAACATTCCTCTGTAGTATTTCAGACAAGAAGCAGAATTTTATTGGCCTGCCTTTTTAACAACCACAATACTGCCATACTGGAACTTCTGTCTTGGTAACAAGAGTGGGTTTTATCATTCCAGTTTTCTTTGTGTGTACAAGCCATGCTGACAGATTTTCTGCTGTTCACAACTAGACACAGAGGCAACAAGACTTTTTAAAACAAAAGTTGTGGTTTGTTCTTTAGGGCTTCTGGGTCATGAATCTTATTCCTCTTAGAACATGCTGTTAGAGCTTTAATGTTCCTTGACTGGACCCCTGGAGAGCATATTCATGCTACATTACAACTGTAGACTGTTCTATCCAGGATATTTTTTTGCTTTGAGTTTGCTGGAAGTTTTTTAGTAGAAAAAAGTCGATGTGCTAACATTAATTTTTGGTTTTCAAATTGATGTTTTATTGTCTAGGTGTTAACATAATTTAGTTTAATACCAAACTACATAGAAAAGGTGTCAAACGTTTAAAGGTCTGTTGTGCCTTGCATGGCTGTGATTTGGTTTCTAGATTTTTCTTATACTACACCTGCTTCTGGTGGATGTGCGAAGTTGGGAGCTGTGTTTCAGGCTGTCACAATGAGATCAGTGGTCGCAGAGGCAGGAGAACTCTGGTGCCACAGCACAGTTCAGAGTGCAGTCGAGAAAACTTCCCTTCTTATCCCTCCTGCCCTTGTTTTTTGCATTGTTTTCACTTCGTGCCATCTGTGCTGAGACCTTCTATTCACAGGGACACAGGAGGTTCCTTCACGTGCCCTGGGAGTTTGGCATAGGGAGCAAAACACTAAGGAATGTGTTAACATTGGCATTCCTCCTTGATAGGTGAACATTTCCTTTCACACCTCAGCATTTTCTCCAGACTTATTCCTGCTGTTAATTACCATGTAGTATTGCAAATATCCTATTCTCTGTTCTTTTTTATCCTCTTTTTCTCTGCCTGTGTCACTCAATAAAATGAAGTGGTTTATGGATAGCCACTGGAGAGTAGACTAGGCTACTATGAGTGATTCTGTTTCATAGAAAGCTTTCTGCTTCCCAATAATTTTGGGAAAAAATATACAGTAATTTAACAGTTGTTAAGGTTGATTTCTATTCTTTTCATGATGAGAATTGCTGGCTAAAACTTCTGGCTGTCAAAACCCATCTGTTATTTTTCTTCTTAATTTTCATTGTTTGTGGGAAGAACAATATATTTGTAGTCTATGGATTATAGTGTGTTTTAACAAATTTTAACCTGAAATTATAAAACCACTAACAATGCTTTCAGTCATCAGTAGATCTCTATTCATGCTCTTATAAATATAAGGTACAGCACTTGGCATGGGATACTCTTGATCTTTATGTCAGGTATAGAGGTTGGAATATTTTTTAATAGTTTGTAGTTTTGGGAAGGTAAGCCTAAACATAATCCTGCTTTTATGTATCAAACTGACACTCTTAATTATTTTTAAATTTAGTTTTAAAGAAATTAATAGAGCTACCTTATTGTTCTGTGCCAAGTCTTGCAACAGAAAGTTGTTGTCATTTGTTCCAAGTGACATCTGTTTGTTTAACTCATAACACAGAAAAACTACCTTGGTAAATGGAATTAAATATGCGATCCACCTGTCTTTTTGTTGTCTCTTGTTGCCAGTTAAGGCTTCAGTTTTTCCAATTAATGAACATATATCATCAAGATACAGTATTCTATTTAAAAAAAAAAACAAAATACCCCAAAAGTATGCAAGTGTTTTCTTGAAAAGTAGAAGATATAGGCATGATTTCTGGTTTTGAAAATAGAATGCTAGATTTCTGGGTAGGAAACAGGGATATTGATGGGTGTTATGAAAGACTATTTCAAAGATTATGTGTTTGGAGCCAAGGCCGTGACAGACTGTTTCTGGCCCTATAAAAATTTATCTGTTTGCTTTCAGAATACAGTTTTTCTTTCTCTTCTCCAAAAATATGAATCATAAGAACTCCCCTCCCCATAGTAATAAAAATTCTTACCTTTTTCTTGCTAAGATAAATAAAAAATTAAAAGCAGAAAAATTATAGAGGTTGCCTTCAGTAAGAAGATAAATAGTGTCTCACAAAGCCATGAAAGGTGATGATGAGGAGTTAGGAGTAGATTTGTTTCTGCAGTGAGATGTAAGGAGCAGACAGGAGGGATGAGAATAGCCCAGGGGTCAGCAGGTTCCTTAGGGCTCTGATTTCTGCTGGTAGGGGGAACATGGAGTGTGGTTGTTGCTTTCCACTCTTCTAATGGACCAAGAATAACTTTGCTGGTGCCAGTGTGGATTTCCTTATCCTGTTTCTACTAGTTCGAGTAGTTGGTTTTTTTCCCCATCCAATAGAAGGGGAATGCTTTGGAAGATCCACTGTGCTTTTGAAGACACAAAGCAAAATTCCAGTCCCTCACTAGATGTGCCAGTAAAACATAATGGCCCGGTGGGTTGTTTTGTGAATAGGCTTTCAGTTTGAATGTTTATCTACACAATTTCTTTGAATCATTTTGAGTCTTATGTTCTCTTTAGCTGTCCATTATCACTGCTGTTTATTTGCTGGTCATTGCTTTTATTTGTATCTGCTCTTAATTTGTGTAGGTGATAAATGTGCAGTTGTGTTTCTGTCTGTGACAAAGCACCCCAATTCCCAATCTGCCAACACTTTGTTTCTGATGAATTCTGGCCAGAGGGCACTACTTGCCATGCAGGCATGAATCAGTGAGGGATCATTTAATCTGTGCAAATGCTTGTCCTTTTTGCTCGAGCTGAGGAACCAGGGACGTGACATTTTAAAAACACTTAAGCTGTGACTAGAATCATCCTGCCTTGAAACCCAGATGATGCTGATCTACTGTACCCAAATGTCAAGTGATTAATACGAGTGGTTAGTATTTGCACTTCTAGGAATGATTACAGGGCTTCAGCCTAAAAGTAGCAGGAGGGAGGTAAGTTCTGTAACCAGGCAGGGCTTGTTCTGACCTGTTTAAAAGAACATACTTCCCTGATACAGGTTTTTAGTTAAGGGTTGTTGCTCATCTCTTCAAAGGGCCATGGTAGCTCAGATATTCAGGGTTCAGTTTTTCAGAACTTCCCTGATGGCTTCTCTTTACATGTCATAATTGCTGTCTGATGGCATCACCGAGAAGCACTCAAAGCTGTGCTTTTGGATGGGGAAACTTCTTGATGTAGAATGAATGGGTTCCAAATGTTCTTGTTGCAAACCAAGCTTGGTTTTGAATTGTAAAGCTTTCCTTGTATGCCTGGGAGGGTGTTTCTGCTCAATTTGTCTTGGACAGTTGCAAATACTGATCAGCTCCTGGGTTTTATGTATGTGGAACTGGTGGCAAATCACCAGCTTTACTTTTTTTTTCCCTACCAACCTACCTGAAGGTAACAACTTTGTTGTATTGCTTATAGGACTCTGTGCTTGGACTTGTTAGTAGTGCATAGGACTGAGATAGGAACTGTATTTGGGCGGGTGAAGAGGGTTTGTGTGAGTTTTATTTATTTGTTTTCTCAAGTGTTAACGTACATTTGTGCATTGAGACCCTTCCCTTTGACAATCTGTCCGAGATTGGAGAAAAGCATGCTTTATGAAGCTGAAAGAGAAATAAATATGACCAACCACAAATTCTCTCCTTTCAGGATACATAAATGGATATATACAGAGAACAAAAAATAAGAGTGCTCATGGGATTAGATCTTTCTGGTTCATCCCACTGCCCTCATACTAAAGATAGTAGCATGCAGGTAGCCTGACTTGGCTCTTGATCAAAAAGTCTGAACCTCTGTGAAAGTCTGTGAAGTCATGGACGTTTCCTTTGGCTGGAAACAAGTTTTTGGGTGTTCGAGTTTTTTTGTTTAGTTGATTTTTTTAACTTCAAGGATCTCTGCAGTGGCTTGGATTTCTTTCCCCTCACTTATTTCAATTAATTCTTAATTCTGTCCATTTAATTTTTTTTAAAGTACTGATTAAAGTATTAAATATTTTTGGAAGGATCTCTGCTTTTTAAATAAAACAGAATCAGCACGAGTTTCTGCCCTTCAAGTGAAAAGTTGCAGAATTTGTTTTCCCATCAGGAGAAAGGGTAGCACAGAAAAGGAAAGTAACGATTTAAAGAGCTACATCCCATCAACCCTCTTTTCAGTTGAAGAATTTAAATTTTCTTTGAAGTTTTCCTGTGATTTATTTGTGAAAGAAAAGAGATGGTTATATGCTTTTAATACAAATTAAAAACCTTTTGGGATTTGTTGCATTGGATTTTGAAATGTGAACTACTTTCTAATGGATCCAAACTAATATTCACAGTTGTTTTTGACATATCTTCTAATGTACTCAAAATGTCGATTTTTGGAAGATATTATCCAAGCAGAGAGAAGATGTAGTATTTCCCATGAGGAATTTGTGATTTATAGCACTCTTAGGAAAGAGAGAACTGTTGAGCTGAGCTCCAGTCATCTGTTTGCTTTCACATACTTCAGTTTACACAATTAGACTTCCTTTTTATTTTTTCTACTCTGTATTCTTAACACTAAAGTTGTGCAGCAACGTTAGAATAGGTGGATGTGGAAAAATTATGATTGAATGTAATCTAGTTGTTTGTAATTTAAATATCTTGAATATTCTTGACTTATCTAATGGCAATGTAAAATAAGAATACCTTTGTAGCAACAGCAGTACTATGTAAGGATAAAGAAAAAAGTGGTGAAAATGTCTTGTGGAGAAGAGTTGCAGTATCGAAGATGGCTGTAAATCATGACAGGGGAGATTTTAATCCTGTGGTAAACAATGTCCTTCTCAACCTGTGTCTTCATTGTCATTTCCTAAGCAGTTTTTCATGTTACAGAGTAGTTGAATTTGGTCTTTGTTTTAATGTCTTACAAATATTTGGTGGCTGTGGGTGTAGTAGCACTGTAATTCATCTCACTTCGGGTTTTGTTTAGGGGGAAACCTTTTCTTAGTTTGTAGAGCTTGCATGGTTTCGATTATGATTTAATCAGTGTTTAACTGTATGTCAATGTTTCATGCTGGAAACTGTGTATGTGAGGAAAACAATGAACACCTTTTTTTTTTCTCTTTAAACCCACTACCATTTTCCTCATGTTTTTTTTTTTTCTGTGTTCTGGACACCCTTGCCCTCACTATTGGTAATAGGAACTGAGAATCAAAATGGAACACTTGATCCTGATGGCAGCTGATTTTACTGATACCATCTCCTTCAGGAAAATCCCCAAGATCTACAGAACTTGTTCAAGGAAAAAGATGTAAAGAAAGCCAGTGTTCTGAAGGCTTAAGGAAGAGAGGAGATGTCAGCCTGCCATGAAGCCTGCGCAGCAAAGCCTGCTCAAGGCTACCTTTGGAGGCACAATATTTACTGCCTTTTCTGTTGCTGATGTGGAATCAGTGAAATGTGGATGTTTGTTTGGGTAAATGAAAAAGTTGCAAAGTGCTGCAGTCTGCTATGCCCAACCAGCTGGCATGTTTATTTAGGGCACATTAGTGCTGCCATCAGTAGATGAACCTGAATGTTAAAACTCTCCCCACTCAACCTTCATGCCTGATAAGTGGTGTTCATGGGGAGGCATCATCTTCATTTGCTCCTCTGCTCCAAAATGTAGATGAAAGATGGTTAAGGAGAAACTAGATGGTTAAGGAGAAACCAGACCTCTCTGACAGGCAGGTGATGTCCCAGTAACCACAAATATTGACTTGTTTATTGTCTTAGTCACCTCTCTTGGGTGGGAGGTGACTCTTCTCCCCTCAACAGCTCTGACTTCTGCTGTCCAATATGCCATGTTCTACTTCTGTGTTGTAGTCTTGTTTTCTTTCTTATTTTCTCTGTCACTGTCTTAGTGGACTAGGGCATTATATTTGCATTTGGAGTAGCATGCTGGACATCAAGTGCATTTGCTGAATTTTTAGTGTGTCTCTTCCTCAGACTCCAAGGAAGTCAGCTGCACTAAGCTCAGTGTGTGCTGTCATGTAATGCTAATACAACTGCTTCCTGTCAGAGTGGGATTTCAGGCTTTTATCAGTATACTGTCCGTGCAATGAGCATTTTCCAGAATTGATAGAGCCAATAGCATTTGGCTGCCAGCACTGCAGCCCCTCCTTTCCCCCCTGCACCCTTGAAGTTGCTCTTAAGGTGAAAATTTGGGTTCTAAAAATCCTCCCTTTAGTAATATCTGCTTGCCTGTCACTAGGACCTCAAGTTCCCATCTATTCCTTGTCAGATCACTGCAGCTGCTTACTTGGTAATGCAGATCTGTTGGTTGAAAAGGCCCTAAGTAAGTCATTAGCCACTAGGTGACTTGTTATACTTGCAGGAGTTACAGGTGCTTCAGTATTTCTCCCAAAATAATAACTGCAAAAAAGCTAAAGGGTCCATCCAGCCCATTGATGCCCTTGTAGGAAAAATCCTCTCTAGACACTCAAATGGATTTAGTCTCCAAACAGGGTCTTGTCATTAAGAAGCCAGAAGAAGAAGGCAGTAGGAATATCTCTGTCTAAGCAAGGAAACTCCTTCAGCATTGCAGAGCAGCGTGTGGCTGCCTCCCCCCTCTGTCAGGCCACGGCAGAGGCTGAGAACACTGGCTCCTCCTTGTCCTGCCATGACCGAGAGAGAAGGAAAAGTAGCAGCATTCGTGTCCTCCAGAGAAGAGGGAAAAAGAGGGAATTCGAGCTATAATTGCTTCCAGATGAGTTCTTTTTTTTTCCAGCATTCTCGGCTCTAGCTCCCAGGTAGACTGAGCATTTGTACGCATGAGCACCCTGCTACTTGGGGGAAGATGGCTTTTTGTTCTGTTTAGTTACGTGTTACTTTTGCCTTCAGGAAGCTTCAGCAATGTTTTTCTGTGTGTTTCCCTGTGTGTGTCAGGGACAGATCTGCTCACACAACCTGGCAGTGCCTGTGCTGATGGAGGAGGTTATCAGGCTCCTCATAGCCGAAGGTTACCTCCGGTGAGGGATGAAAAGTTCTTGTGGGTGGTGCAGCTGCAACCAGAAGAGGCATGGAGTTCATGCCTGGGGATTTCTGCAACAAACTGTTTTTGTAAATAGTTCATTGGTAATAGACTCCTGTAATAATCACTTAGTACAGCAGAGCAATTAAGGACATACTTCATTGTGTTGTTTGAATGAGAGCGTAGGTGTGGTTTCTTTTTTATATCTGTGTGTTTGTCTGCTGAAAAAATAGTCTATAGAGCAAATAATATTCTTAATTGATGTTGTTGCTTTCTCCGCCCCTTCTACTGAGGTTGTAGCAATGCTTGGAACCTACAAGAGTTGTCTGGTTATGCTATTAACTTATTATTATGCTATTATCAGTGAAAACTGATACATTTCTGGAAAGATCCTGTATAGGTGCACACAGAATGATTTCTCCAATCTGTCTGGGTTTAGAGAGGGGTCTTGGTCAGTTTGCCATGGATTTGGCATTTCCTAGGTCTGTGGCACTTGATGTGTACAGTGGCACTCACACAGTTCTGATGACTTTCCTGAAATTGCAGATGTCCTTAAAGGACTTGGGCCTGAAGTCTGTAGGTTACAAGGACTGACATCTCTTTTACTGAGCAGAGTGTTGTACTCTGTGCCTACAGAATAAATATATATGTATTTAATATGGAATTATTGCTGGTAGCAGGATTTTCTGATCTAAACCACTCGGAGGGGAAAAATCTTCTTCCTTACTTTTGCTGTCTTAAATGAAGTTGAATGTTGAGGAATAAAATTAACTTGCCAAGGCAACAAGAAGATTTAAATTAAATTATTTAGCTTAGATATGTCTTTTCGCTTAGCATTTTAAATAACATTTGCTATAAACAGAGACAGAAGAAGATTGGATATGAGTTCTGCTCTGTATGAAAGTGTGTATAGGTTTTTTTCCACTGTAACAACACACACTTCAACACGAAGTTGAGTTGAAAACCCTTCTGGGACATGCCTTAATGAAGCTATTTTGGGATGTTTTTTCCCCCTTGTTTTTGTCTGAGTGAGGGTTGAATACTGAATCATTCTGTGAAGAGCAACACAAGGATAGTTCACTTTTTAGGGCTTAGCTGGGGACTATGTATCTCCTTTCAAGGTCACAAGGAAGTTTCGTAAACATTATGCCAGGTTTCATACCAATAGCATGAACCACTTTTTTGAAAGGTGCATGATTTGGAAAAGTCAAATCTCCCAACATGACTTAATTTCAAAGGAGAGCTGTTCAGTAGTGACTGAACAGATTTGACATAGCCCAGATTTGACTGGTTGTGATGATAGATCTCTTGCAGTCCTGAGAGCAGTAGATAGGAGCTGGTTTGTAACTTGCAGCAAAATGGGGATTCCAGACTAGAAACAGCAGGCAGGAGGTATTTTGTGACTCCTTCAGTCAGGGTGCTTCAATAGGAATGAGCTGCTTTCTGAGAAGAGTGATCCAACTAATTTGTTCTGGTTCTTGTTGAAAAAAGAAGTTTGGCCTGTGTCAATGTGCTGGGGTTGTAGAAATCAGGATATTCAGAGAAGATAGGTAGCTTTATAAGGTTGTACTGAGGAGAGTTTCGAAAAGGTAGATAGTATCAGGAGAGGGTAAAATAACCTTTGGACTTTGAAATGTTACTCCTGTGCTTGGGATCATGAAGGATTGGCCCTTCTCTTTCCATGATCTGTAAATAGCACAAGGCCTTGGTGTGACTGTGGTTGTGTTTGTGTTGAGGTGCCTTCCTCCTTGCGTGTCTAATTCTTATGCTGTACAGGAGAGAGCTAATGTTAAACCCCATTGTCCTCCTTTCAGAGTCTCTGCAGAGCAGAAAAGCTTTGTGATGTTAACTGTACCGTTTTCATTTAAGTAGATCAGTTCTTGTATTTAGACTATGTTTGTAGATTGGTGTAGGTACCTGTTTGTTCTTGATGACTTGTCCTAAAAAACCAGTTTGAATGACAATGCTTCTTGATCATGGGCAAAGTTTGAATTGCTAGCAAAATGCTCAGGTTAGGCATGTGAGGGATGCTCTTGTCACCTGCAGTTCCAGGTGTACCCCATCTGCTTTTGCAGAGGAAGTACTCACTTGTGAGATACAGTGAATTAATGGAAGGACTGGATGGGATAAGAGGCTAATCTTGAGGAGTTAGTGCTTGCTTCCCTTGTTACCTGGTAGGTTTCAAAAGTCCTTTGAATGGCACTCCGTCACCTTTTCATTTTGGTTTTTTTCATTTTTTTTTGTTTGTTTGCTTGTTTTTAATGGCATGACCTATTTACAAACATAATTAAGTAGCTACTTTGATTTTTTCCAAAATCTAAAGTTTAAATATATACTTAATTGTAGAGTTAATAATGCTACTTCTTAAATTTTATTTTGCTTTTCATATTATATAATGGTACAATTATTTGATGAAATACATATAATTTAATGAATAATCTAGATAAGGGAGATGGCCTGAAGAGAAACAGGGTTTGAGACTGTAGGAAGCTTGTCCAAAAGGGAAAATACCAATATGTTTTACAGTTTTTTCTTTATTTTTAATCTTTGTCTTATCATGCATAATCCAGCAAACAACTGTAACGTTCCTGATAACTAGAAGGAAGAAAAAATGGGTACTTTTGCCTTTTTACCAGTGAAGTGGAACGGATTCCTCAGAATATGTTAATGGGAATGAAAGCATCTGTGTTAAAAATAATTCATAAAAATATCTGTAGTTGTTTGATGAGATAGTCAACTGTTAAGCCACGTCATGTTTTGAACAGAAGACGGCACTGCTGTATTGATAATAACCTGTATAACCTGTGCAATCCACATGAGCTGAAATATGGGACGATTTGTTTCACCTACCTGCACTGCATTTTTACTAAAATGTGATTTTAAATGCAGTTTTTTCCCCATCTGTACTAAATACTGAGGTTGAAGAATTCATAATCAGTTATTCTTTTCTCTGCCTTTTGCGTGTGAGCTTATAAAAAGAAATATTTCTCTTGTTCAGATGTTGCTAAGAAAATAGGAATTTTAGGATATTTGTCTAGCGTTGTTTTTAATAGCTGAAGATCAGATGCTGTACTGACTGACAACCATAAACTGTATTCAGGGCATCTTTTACTGATGTCTGTGGCCTCTGGCAGATTATTTAATTTTTTGAGTCTAGACCTTAACAGAAATTGTCATATTAAATCATAATTACCCCTTAAATCTGACTCTAGGTTCATTTTTATTAAAGTTTCAGAAAAAGATGCTCCAGTCATTTTTCATGTATGAAAGTGTTTTGTCCTTAGCAAGAGTGTATTTTTAATCACTTAGAATTCAAGATTGAGTTAAACAATAAAGCATCTATATTTTCCCAAACTGCACTTTTAATATTAATATATAAATATTTCATAAATAGGTTGTTATAAACAGATTTTTTTATTGAAAAGGAAAATCAACTTTTTGACCCTTACAATTTCTGTGAATCTGTTATGGACTGAGCTATTTGGGCAATAAAAAATACGATTTTTTTATCTGCTTATTTAAAAAGCCATTTAATGTTCATTTCATTTTCATGGTGTCCTGAAAATAGAATAAGTAACAAAACTGTGTTTAAAAGCAGACAGGGAAGAAGTAGCAAACTTTTGGCAAGATGGCATCTACTTTTGGCCTTTACTGCTAAGTTTTTACCTTTGTTCTTAGAGTTGCTCATATCCTTAAAGGTAAATAAATGATTGTGAAACATCTGAAATAAGTTTGACACGGATGGGAAGTTCCCAACTGAAGTTTTTGTATGAGATCAGAATTTAGTGTCTGAATGTCACTCAGTTTGCGAGCAGTGACCATGTCTTGTGGTTTGTGACAAACCTGGCTGCAGAGGAAAGAATAGCAGCAGAGACAGAGCATGGCAGATCCGTGTGCTCTGGAGCTCCTTGGGCAGTTTTGTTGTGTAAAGGCAAAGGGAACATTGGATTCTGGGCCATTTCCAGTTGTAATTAAACAACTGCTCCCCCCAGCACGTAGGAGTCCTGCCAAAGTCAGTTTGGTTTGGTGCATGGAGATGTGGATAAAGCAATGTTTGTTGTGCTGCCCTCTCATCCAGTGCATTGGATTTCCATCAGGAAAATCATTTGCTGACAAAAAGTTGAATCAGCTGGCAGTCGCTGCACTGGGAGAGGAGCTGGGAGGAAGAGCAGAGTTTAATTAACAATGGAAATTTGCAGCTGGGGAGCATGGAGAGTTGTTTAACATCATCTTTAAACACAGAGAAGTAGCAAAAGAAATTTGCACAGGCAGGGGCTCCTTCCAGTCTCAGTCCTCCAATGAGCTAAGTGTTCCTAATTAGAAAACATGCTTAATTTAGGAGTCGGCCATACTGCAGGTCTAAATGCAGTCCTTAAAGATGGATGACCTACCAAGAGCTGTGCAGCCAAGATCAGAGCACTCCCCGTGATAAAACAGCTCATGCTCCTTGAATAAACCCCTTGTTCACTCACTGAAGCAGGTCGGGTATGCTTCTCTTTGGCCCTTTGCTGTGGGCGTTTATCTGAGAGAGGAATAGTTCCTACTCAGTTTAGTTCATAGAATGAAGTTTGGGCGATGAAATAGCCTTTGAGTCACATTATAGATAAGAGGTGGGAAAAAAAAGAATTAGAGGATTGGCAGCACATGTGCAGTGAATTTTGAAAAGGTGTATCCCTATCCCTTCTTTTGCCACTCCAGTCCCCTTGGATACACTGTCCTTTAGAGCTAAGAGCAGAGCCTGCATAAGTACATGCATTTGTGTGGAGGAGGATGTGAAGTTTCTATGTAGTACTGGCAATGGACAGCTTATCTCTCTAAACTTGAACACTGAATTTTTTTCTCAGTCATTCAGTAATATCCTGGAAGATACCATACTTGATCCTTTGTACTACTTTCTTACAGAACGTGCCAAATGCAAGCTTATTTTGGAGGCATTATTTGGAGATTAGCTGACTTGGCTTCTTAAAATTTCTCCTTGAAGAACAGGCGATGTCCAGTGTTAGGTGATGTTAGAAAGACAGGAGAAAGAAATGTTCTGTTTTAATTTTGTGTGACTAGTTTAATTCCACTAGCCCTGATTTGGTATTGCTGATGAGGATATTGCTGGTTTAGACAGTTGCTCTCTTAGTACATGTAACTTCTTTTTTTTTTTGTTGTTGTTGTTGGGTTTTTTCCTCTTTCCTCCATCATTGTCTGTCTTAGCAAGGAAAATACAGGTCACTTTTTCTGTGTGGTTGTTGTGTGAAAGATGAAGGCAAACTGGAACACAGTTCTCTGTTGTCTCTGGAGGTGCCTTCCACACTTAAGCAACATGTTCATTTCCTGATTTTGCGAATTCTTAAGTGGCCTTCCTGTAATCTGATTAATAAAGACAGTAATAATTTACAGAAATTTGACTTGCTCTAATTGTTGAAAATAGAAGGAAATGAGATTCTTAAGGTTCTCAAGTATATAGTGTAGCAGTTTCTAAGTCCTTGTGCTCTGCCAAAGCAGTTTAATACAGCCAGGAACTGATCCAAGGCTTATGTCTGGATGAGTAAAAGAAAGCAAGGCTGCCATGTAAAGACAGGATGGTTATGCATTTTCCCCCTTTGTATGAATGTGTATCTGTAAAAGATATGTTTGGGTTTTGGTTTGCTTGTGCTTTTTGGGTTTTTTTTTGGTTTATTTTTTTTTTGTTGTTGTTTGTTTGTTTGCTTGGTTTGTTTTTTTGGTTGATGTAGTTTTGTTGGGGTTTTTGTTTCTTTTTTTCTTTTTTTTTTTTTTTTTTTACGTAGGTATAAGTTCTCCTGTGTTTTTCAGAATCCTGTCATTGCAAGGTGTGATTTTGAACTCTAGGAGCATGTCAGCAATTGTTATAAATAGTGAACTGAAATCAAATGTAGCAAGTTTTCAGTACGCAAAGTGAATACTAGCAGAAAAATATTGAAGTTAGCTATTCGGAAAAGTGCGGTGAAAGGCATGTGAACTCCTAGGTGTGAAGCACTCTCAACATTTGCTGAGAAAGTATTTATAGCTTCTTGTTGAGTTTAGTGTTCTGATCTTTTTTTATGCAATTTGACAAGATGGACAGTCAGAAAACGTTACAAATAGGAAATAAAATGGAAAATTCTTTTGGAGGAGGATTTTTTTGGCAAATTTATTAGAATACCATGGTGACTTTTTTTTTTACTTCTCCCCCCCCCAATTGCTGTTGTGGTGGTTTTGAGTGGTTTCATTTATGTGAGAAGGCATCCTATAGAGTGGAGAAATATTTTGTGAAGCATCTGCAGGTACCAATGGTGTATTGCTAGTTTGATCAAGCAGAATATGCCAAGCACAATGCCACTTTAGCCTGGATATTATACAAGGATGTGTGTTAGTACAGTACCTAAAGATGAATTTTAATGTTGTGGCAGCCTTGTAGAGATCTCTGGTTGTTGTTTCTAATGCTTCTGATAACAAAGGTGGTTACAGATAATGAGCTTGTACCCTGTGTAGTTTAAAAACAAACCAAAACAAGACAAATGTTAATGGATTGTTGTTGTTGTTGTTGGAAGTGAGGAATTATGAATGGGTCAGATGATTCCTTCCCTCTGCACAATTGCAGGTTTTCTTGATAACATGCCATGCATACCGGATCTTGTGCTCACAAATATGAGCTAATGTTTTAAGAACATTGCTTTGGAGAGTCATATTTCTCCATTGATGAGCTCAGCTTCACTAAACCTTTCTGGCCATCCCAGAGAGCAGAATTTAACTCATTTCAAGTCCTGTCTCTGGTTTGTAGTGCAGGACAAAAAAAGAGGATCAGTGTCTTGAAGATAAATAAAATGAAGATCAGTTAAGGTGATGAGATTTTGAGTCTTTTCTTTCTTTACTCTTAAAAGCAAATGCAGTTAATAATCACTACAAGTTTCTTTAGGTGTGGAACTCCTGTATAATCTTTTAGAGGAACTGGGTGCTTTTGCCTTAAGTTGTATAATTGTCACTTCCTGGCACAGATTTTGTTGTGCCTGAGTCCCACACAGTTTTGATAAAATCTCACTGCACATTGTCTGTCATAAAGATGTCCTACTCTGTTTAATATATTGGTTTGTTTTTTTCAACTTTCCTTATGATTCTAATCAGTCTAAGCCCAGACTGTGGGAAATACTACAAGTCATATCAGTTTAGAAAAGCAAGGAGGTTGAATATAACTAATGCACAATTTTTTTTTTGCTTTTAATAAGCTTTAATTAAATAGGAATACAGCTTAAATGATTATCTGAAAATGTTTGAAATAGAAGCAAAAATGTGCAGCAGATTTTTTCTGTAGCCAGACAGTGTCAGTGACATACTCATCATGTTTTGTTTAAAAATCTGAACAGAACAAAAAACTTGCATCTCTGACAATCAAATAGAATTATTTGTAACCAGTATATTTAAATCATTTTTCACTGATTTGTCAGATTAAACAGTCTACTTCAAGATGCAATTGTTTTTGCTTCTTTTCAGTTATTTTTTCTCTTTTTTAAATTCATTTTTCTGTTGTTACTTGATAACAACAGAAAAATGAATGTGAAAAAAAGATGTGAAAAAAAAAACAACAGAAACAACAACAGAAAAATGAATGTGAAAAAAAGATGTGAAAAAAAAAAAATTATTTTATCACATCTTGCCTTTCATTCATCTAATACTATGGTAGTTACAGTTGCTGTGCTTTAGTAAGAAGCAGAGGAGATGAAAAAAAACTAATTTCTTTCATATTTTCTAGCCTAACCTTTCTTCAGTCTATTCCATGCAGTTACTCCTGCTGCTTCTCAGCTTTTATTTCTTAATTTCAAAGAAACTGGAAGAAGGATATTGGAATATAGGAAGGATGGACTATAGGAAAGCAAGCTCCTGGAAATATTGAAACTGTCTTAGAGGTTGGCTGTTGTGAGCACAGGTCTTGCATCCTGGCGAGTGAAAATAAAGCAGATTTCTAATGGCTTTTGTACATAATCATTCCCTGTCTTTACTATGGTGTGTTTACCCTGTCTGAGGGATGGTGGAGCTGTTTAGTTGATGTTTTGAAGTAGGACCTGTCCTTCTAGTTCTTCTGGTAAATAAAATCAAACATACTTCTAAAATAGCTAGAATGAAAGGCTTCGTTATCGATCTATTAATACATGGAAAACTTGCCCCTTTGTAGGTCCTTGCTTTTAAGACCAGGTACTGAAAGTTGCAAATGGGTGCAAGCAAATTTTATTTGCAAATTAAATGAAAATTTTAAGTCTGAATGAAATTTGAGGGTAAGAATACAAATCAGTTACACAATGAATCAAGAGTTGATAATGTAAAGACATAAGAAATAGATATAGATTGTCACTATTGCCACAAGTATCACTCCTAATCTTCCTATTATAGACATGAAACTCTGTATTTTCAGTCTGTCTGAAATAACTGATTTGTTTAATATTTTTCTGGACTCACTTCCACCATATTATCCAAAATGATTTTCTACCCAGTGCACAGTGCAATACTCATTTACAAATTATACTTTGCCTGTTAGATTTTTACGTTTCAGTGATGTGTGTTCTCTCTAATTTAGTAATTTGAATAATTTTAGTAATTTTAGTAAGTTCATTTAGCATCTGCAATATCAAGGAAATGAATCATAGCTTTGTTTGGAGAGAGGAAAAGAGGAGAAGAAGTAATACTGTGTTTATTTTCCTGATTCTAGGGTCTACTTACAGTGTGCTGTCCATAATGCCTTCCGACTCTGAAAGCAGCAGTTCTCTGAGCAGCATTGGTGAGTGAAGTATTAATACAAGAACTTGATGAGTGTGTCTTTTGGGAACTGGGAGAATAAGTTTTTAAGGTTGCCTCTGGGAACTGTAGAGGGATCCTGGTCATAAAATCAAAGCAATTGAACTATGAGATGTAACCATCCATCTTCATCAGGAGCAAGTGTACATTTGTGCAGTGCAGGCTAAGCAGGGCTGGCTGCAGTTGCTGCCAGTAAAATCTGTAACATTTGGATGTATTAAATGATGTAACTGTGCTTTGAGTTACTTAGTAAAATGATGTAAAAATAGCAACATTGGGTTTGCACAAGTCTGGGCAAATGAAAAATGTATTTAAGCACGTGTATATGTGTATGTATGTATTTATGTAGATGTGAAAACTGTGGTCAGAGTCAAAAGCATCACAGAAGTTATAAATAATGTTAGCCAAGGCCATAGCTTTCTAAACCTTTGACAGTGGCTGCAAACTTTAGCATTTTTTTCATGTTTCAATTAATTACTTAATTTTCTCTATTTTTAAAATCACTGGGAAAGACAAAATACTCAGAAAAAAATGGAGGTATAAGAAATGTTATTAGAGGCGTTTTGTCTGCAAGATGATCTTGAAGCAGCTCTATTAGCTGTCAGTTTTCCTCATCTTTACTTATGCAAATACTTTCTGTTGTGAAATCCATGTAAAAGTCATTTGCCCAGGATAGGGAATGCAAGCTCTTGCATATTTAAAGTTCCAATGTTGTGTCAGGCATCTGTAGGCTTCCCTGACAGCACCAGGCAAGTCAGTTGTCTTTTTAAGGATGTGGGTAGACATCTGCTGCAGTCATTGAGTTGAACTTCTAACTCCAGCAAGCAGGAACAAGATTTTAGGCCTGAATGAGCTATTTACTGAAAATCCTGGAAGCTGTGACATGTTAGTTTGGTTTTCATCAAGACCACACTTGTATGTTATTACCTGAAGGAAGGGTAGATTTAATTTGCTGCAAATAAACGGGGACGAAAAATAGAAAGAAAAGTGTTCCTAAATTTTTAGGACAATGAGACTCAGAAAGATGCCTTCCAAAGGTAGTTATTCTAAAATGAAATCCAGTAAGTTTTTGGGATAATTGGATGAGATGATGGCAGAGATAGGAGAAATGCAGGTGATCCTGTCTGGTTCCATACTCCTCGTTTTAAAAAGGAGTGGCACGCTTAAATCTTAATTTTGTTTAATTTTTTTTACGTTCTTCGCACAAACTATGTTTTGTTCATTTTTTTAAGATCCTGAAGTTTGTAGTGAATTTGGATCTGTGCCCCTGACATAAAAGACTGTCCTCAGAATTGATTTATGTCTGTGGAGTATGTAGTGATCAAAATTATTTTATAACCTGAAAATTAATTGCCCTGCTATTAAATAAAAATTGTGATCTACTATTCTCCATAATTTTGTTTTATTCAAATTATTCATGTGAGCTTGGTATTTAATATTTAATAGACTAACAGCCAGGGGAGTTCTTTGTTTGAAGCTGGCATGTTTATTTTATGGTGTGATTATAGACTTGTTATTAATGAGTATGATTTTTGCTCCAGCCATTTTCTCACCCTCACATCTCGTTCTGCAAGAGACAATATTTTTGTGATCCGATATCAATAGAAAAATTGCTTAATAACTGACATAATAATAGACATCTTTGCAAGTTATTTCAAAGATTATTTTAATACTGACTGATTTATTGAATGACAAACCATCATAACTAAAACTGCCTGCATGCCAGCTCCCCTAAGGCTTCATATGACTTGTTTGAACGGAATCCCAACAAATACTGAGGTGCTGTAGCATTTGAGGAATTTCACATGCATCTTCACCCCACTCTGTCCCACCTCACTAAAATGATTTTCACAAGGGTAATTCTGTGCAGTGGAAATGGTAAGTTTAACCTATGAAATGAATGCATCAGTGAAAAAAGTTAAATAGGTCATGGTTCGGAGACAGTGTAAGCTTTTGAATATGTTCAGTTTGACATTCATACATATATGCATGTGCACACACATGTCTATAAAGGAGTATTTTTAGTTCCCTGCTCATGCAGACCTTCCCCACAGAAAAGATAAGGGGTCTATTTTATTAGAGCTGTGTTCAAAACACTGGTTTACGATTAATACCTTGATTCTGTTTGTTGAGCAGCTCAGAAACCGATTGGCACATTTGACGTTTTAGGAGAAATGCAGAAGGTTTTGGGGCCAGTAATTATGTCCAGATAAATCTTCAGATAGTTAATCTTAGCATCATCTAATTAGGAGAGATAATATGACCTTTCATATGTAGTCTTTAGACTCCATACTTCATAAATGTGACTAGAGACTCGTATGTCCATGTGCTTCATCTTTTCTTCCCAAACCTTAATTACCCTAGCTATTGTTAGAGATGGTTTCTGCTGCCAGCATTTTTAATTAAATCATCTTTTTCTGAAATACTGCCAAGTAAGTCAGGAAGTTGTTAAATGGAGATGCTGCTATACGTTTTACAGCTGTCCTGAGTTTGAGTTCATTTATGAAGCTAAGGTATAGAACAATGGGCTTATTTTCCAGAAAAAGCCCATGATCTAAGAACTAATCTTAAATAGAACTAAGCTTGTTAAAAGGTAGTTCTGAGTAAACATGGGCTCAGTCTTAGTCCAACAAGTATAGTATGGTGTTAGGATTTTGAAAGGAAGAGAGAAAGATGAGACAACATCATTTAATCACTACATAAACCCATGGTGTACCCAAGTCTTGGGTTTATTTGCAGTTCTGATTCTCTCATTGAGAGCCAAGAATGCAGCAAGCATGGAGAGCAGCAGCATAGATGAATGAAGTTATCCAGCAGCTCCTGTGTGGGGAACAAATGGATATTCTGGGGTTCTCTGTCCTCAGTAATGTCAAAATAAGAGCAGAGCAAGGAGTGATGCAATTTGCATAATGTGACTCAGAGATGAGCTTAGAGCTGGTCTGTTCTGAATACTGTTGTCACACACGCTTTTTTTCTCTTTCCCTGCCTCTGTGGGGCTTGCAGGGCATGAGGGAAGCAAGAAGGATGAGCTTCCATCCTCATGTGCATGTGACAGCATAAGCAATTGAGTGGAAGCCAGATTTCCCCCCCTGAGTAAGGGCAGGTTAGCAGCCTTGGATAAGAAACTCTGCCTTTTTATTAATTTGTATCAGTATGTACATAAAATGCAGAGTGACAGTAGGATTTTCTTGTGTATTTCCTTCATTATTTTAAATTAATTTGAAGGCAATATTTTCTTTTTATTCTTTTGCTTGCCTCCTTTTCTTTCTGATATATTAATAAAGTTCACACGGTGCATGTAAAACAAGTAGTTTTGATGGTATGGAGAGCAAATATTCACAGTTTATTTCCAAAAGAGGGACAATATAAACTGCTGTAATGGTGTAATACCACCACTGTCTGTCAGCCCCAGCTTAATCACCTCAGAGGAACAAATCCTCAATAAATTGTCATGGCCTTTCTCTGTATTTCCTTTTTCTTTGCTCTTGGCCAGTGACAAAGATTTTTGTGTGTAAATAAAAGCATCCTTCATCTGCCCACTCCCTATGCCCACAAACTCTCTGAACAGAACTACAGTCCTGTGCCTCTGATATCAGAATAATTATTTATGGGGATTCAGTGCCTGTCGTGCCAAGCACGGAGCAACAGTGGCACTTAGGGATTGGATAGAAACCAGTTACACAGCTATATGTGACAGGCCCTGGCAAGTCTCCCACTTGGCCAGTCATGAAAATGGAGAGGAATAGAAAACAGAATCAAGACCCCTTTTTAAAAAATTATTTTTGAAAGTGTCAGTTTGTATAGTGCACTTAATGATTTGACATTTGATGCCACAATAGGATTATGGTTTCTAGAATCAAACCTTTTTTTTAACCTACCCTAGTACCATAATGAAGCTTCAGAGTTTTCTTTTAGTGATTTAAAAATGTTTTTTCCTCCCCTTCTCAATGCACAGATGTTTGGGTTTTGTTTTGGTTTGATTTTAGGACGTGTTTTTTGATGGGACACAGCAGATTGCATGCAGGCGACAGGCAGTGGCTCTGAGATGATCATCCATAATGGTTTTTATTAAGAGGTTTTAACAAAAAGACATTGCATATTCTTCCATTTTTTTAAGGTATACTGAGTTCCTAATTAGATGAGTTTTGGAATAGAAAAGACCTTCCATCTTTTCACATGTATGAGTTTCTTCTTTCCACAGCTAGACCTCTTTGCATTGTTTTGATTACAGCTGTCAATCTCTTCACTCTACATTGCATATTATCACCTTTCTCTTTTAACAGACTATTATTTTTCCAGCTATTCAATTCTTTGCAAATGGTTTTTCATCAAAACTGTTTTTCTTACTCTTCTCTGTTCATATCACTGTGCTACATTTTGCTGTGGGAGCTTACATAGAATCATAGAATGGTTTGGGTTGGAAGGGACATTAAAGATCATCTAGTTTGAACTGCCATGTCATGGACATAGCAATCTGTAATGAATACCACCACTGGCTCTACAGTTTTGTGCCTTTCCTTGCAGCCATCAGGTAGTCATAGATCTGTCTCCATCAAGTTGTCTTACTTTGGCTTCAACTGACAGTATTTCCTTGCTTAACCCTATTTTAGCTTATCAGCCTGACAGGCTATTTGCAGGTAATTTTTTCACTTATTGCATTTCAAATTGCTTAATCTGAGAGCCTTAATTCTTACTCCAGAGCAAACATTCTCCCCCTCCACCAGATTCCTTTCCAACAGTGTTTATCTTTCACTCCTCATTGGCCGTTTTGACAAGTGTCCTTTCACGTTGTTGTGATTTCGGTTTACTGCTTCATACTTTCTGCAGCTGGATGTAACAAAGTAATTGTTTCCACTATTCACAGGAACTCTTCAGTTGCAGATGTGGCTTATGATGCTCTTTCAGTCAAAGAGTCTGAAAGAGGTATTTATTTTCCCAGACACCCTATAGTAGTCTCTCATTGTATTTCTTGCCTTTTTTTTTTTTTTTTTTTTTTTTTTTACTGACACAAAGTTTGTATTTTATAAAGACGCCTCAACAGATAACACCAAGGAACAAGTGACAGTCTTACACTTGCTGGAAGGCCATGAATGAATAAGGAAAGGTACTGGAACACTACCAGTACACCACATCAGAATCCTTTTCTGTACAGCAGTAATTGCCTTCAACGTTCGCTTCCTCGCAAATCAGTCTTTCCTTTGAGAAGTAATTTTCCTGTAAAATTTTGTCTCAACAATTGAATAAAACTCTTCATGTAGATTTATTTCCTGTATAGTAAACTACGCATTCAGTTTGCTGGAAACAAGACTTTTGCCTTTGAAATAAATGCTCTTCCGCACATTTAAAGTAAACTTGGCTCTCTAATTTACTTTTTTTTGTGAATCATGTAACTGTCTGTAGGATTGATCCTTAATCTCTAGGTGATTTTCAGTATGCTAGTTAACAAACATCTCCTCTGAAATAATAAGCATTCTGAAAAGCTTGAGCGTGTTATTGGCGTCTTCTTTGTTGTCCATTTTCAGGCAGCTGCAGTTTGACTTTAGTCATGCACAAGGGTCTCTCAACTTCTTTCTCTTCAAAGGTACATGGGTTTACTCCATGGACATGCCTTGTTTAAAAAAAAAAAGGAATATTACAATAAAAAAGTTGAATTTGCTCATCTAGGCTGTTGCAGTCTTGGAGAAGGGACAGTAGGGTTTTTGTGGTGAGAGAACCACTAATGAAGAGCTGACTATTCCATGGTATTTCGTAATATCTTCTTACATTTGACAGCTCCATGTAGAAACTTCTGAAGATTTGGTTGGTCTGCAATGATTTGCATGGAACTAGTGTATGTGAATACCCATCTCCTGCACTCCAGAGAGCACCTCTGGAGCATGGTGTCTTCCACTGCTCCTTGAGACCCTTTATCAGTCTGTGTGCGTTTAGAAAATCCTTTTGGTGACAGTGGTTTCCTTTTGGAGCTGTGAAGTTGATGTGCTGAGTCAGTGCTCACAACTCCTACAGGAGAAGATGTGAAGGAGGGAATGCAGGAGGAGTCTCATCCCCTTGGTTGGTGAGCAGCTGGTGGGTTCAGGTGGACACTTCAATGTGGGTTATATTTTCAGTACACAGTGCTAAGCCTGCCAGAGGTCAGGTTTGAGCCAGGGAGCTGTGAATTCAAACCCAGAAGCCTCAGCTGTACATGCCTTGGTCATGGTAACAGATTTTACTCTCAGTTGTATTTCAGCTCAGCAAAATTCTGCAAGGACTTCTTAAATTGAAGCCTTTTCCCCACTGCCCCCCATCTCCTCTGCTATATTTTAGTATTAGGTTGTAGATTTTTTTCATGTTGACCTTTTTCATGTTGACTTAAACTTATCAAAGTTGAAAGTTTATTTTAGATGCTCCTGGCTTTGTTTAGGTTTTTGTATTCTGAATTAAAGAAATGTACTGACATGCTACCCATCCTTTTGTCCTTGCATGTTACATGATTGTCACTGCTTTCATAATCTATTAGGTTTTCTGTCCATCAGATGAAACTGTTTCTGCAGTTCATTATTCTACCTCTCATTTTTCTTTCCTCAGTGTACTGCTGCTTGTTTTTTCTAATGTTTTATTTCACCTGCATGCAATTCTGTTCTGTGTCTCTGCTGTTTCAAGATCACTTCAAAAGATACATCTGAAGAAATGTATCTAAATGATAACTAGATGTAATTTAGAATCTAACCCTTTTCTAGGGCTCATAAATTATTGAAAGAAAGTAAATATTTTAGAATGCATTTTCCTACAAGAGGCGTAAGTCTTTACTCTTAAGACCTTTCCTAGCTCAGGGAGGAACCCTGTTGATCATGCTTTGCAATAAATCTTGCAAGTATTTTTCAGCATTTTCTTTCATGATTTACGAGGCCATGAAGAAATAATATCTCTGTTGATTATCTTTTTTATGAAAGGAAACAATGGAAAAGGCTTGAATGTACAATGAGTAGTCTCGTGTTTGTTTTCAAGCAGGAAGGAGCACAAATTTATGAGTTTAAGGAAAAGCTTTGTAAAATTTAGGCATTCTGCTAGCTTGTGACACATTCCCATCTGAATTAGTTGAGTCTGTCATACAAGTGTATTTCTCGAAGACCAAGGAATTGATTATAAGTACAAATATGTTAATGATATTTCTTAAAATTAGTTGTTTATGCATTGGTACCCATTTTCTTATCTCAACATTCTATTCTTTTGTCATTATGGTACATTTTGGTCAGGTTAGTAAGTTTTCCAGCCCCGTTTCTGTTACAATTCTGTTATTCTTCAAAAATTCCTTCCCCACATATGAAGTTAACTTCTTAAGCAGTAGTTCCTGTGTGTATATATTATCTCTTCAGTCATTATTGATTAGAGTACTCATCAAGAATTACATTCAGGATGTGCTACTGCAGTGGGTCTTTGTGGTATCTGTGAAGTCTAACAGATATAACAGGAGAAATACAATTGCTCCAGCTTCTGTTTTTAAGGCTTTTCTTTTATACAACCTGTGATGGAAATGCTGCAGAATCTCCCTTTGGATTAAGTCAGTGCAGGCTCAGGATTTAACAACTGTGCATTAGGGGCAGAGTGTGTTCTCTCCACACCAATGGCTCATCCCTGCTGACGGCTGTTCCAGGGCTCACTGGAGTGCTGCTCACCTGGACTGCCCAGGGAGTGACTTCCAGGTCCAGTCCTCAGAATCTGACTGCAGCTCACATCAGGAATGAGTTGTGAGGCTTAGCAAAGCAGATGATGGGTTACACTTGGCAGGACGGGCAGTAAATGCCTTTTCAGAAAGCTGGGTTGTCTGAGAAAGAAGGTGAGTTACTGAAAGGCGGCACAATTTGGATAATGGAGATTTAGCCTTCAGGCTTGTGCATTTTAAGATCAGTTTGACTGGTTGAAGTACAAAGAGGAAGTACTTTTGTGTAAAATATGCAGTCAGATGGAAAAAGAATACAAAGCTGGAAGCACAGGTCACTTTCCTTCTGCTGCATCAAGATGTCAGATGGAATAAAAGGATTTTAGCATTCAGCTATAAAAGCTCCTTTAAAAGAAACCAAGACTGGAATTTTTCTGGTGAAAAATGATTTTACTGAATGTATATCCTTATTTTTTAAGCATTCAGAAATTTGATTTAAGCTTTATAAGACCTTTTGTACAACTATTGACAATAGAAGCCTGTTAATAAATCAAGCAGAGGTAAATTTTGAGTCTTCTTTTAAGGATAGAAGTGGGAAGAACTGGATTATATTGATCTGTGTTTTTATAGCACTTAACAGGTGTACATTTCGTGGCTGATATTGTGTGTCAAAAATACCATTGCATTAGAGATGAAAGTATCTGTTGATGTACTTGTAAAAATTGACAAGTTAATGAAAAATAACCCCTTTGGTACTAAGACAAATGGCTTCACAATCGTGAAAAAGGCTTCTTTCCTAAGGCTAATTAGCCTTTCTTTATTTAAAGCAGACTTCTATTTCTTGGCACGGTTTTGGGACTGTGCACAAATGTTCTTGCCTGAAGAAGATTGTCACTTGGATGCTGTCAGAGCTGTTGGGGGAGGCTGAGGAGCAGAGGTGGCTGTCTGGCCTGCTTTCACTGTGCTTAAAGATCCCCAGGGCAGCCGCTGGGTGCTGTCTGTGTCTGGTGTAGCAGACACTGTCCGTGGGATTGCTGCTGGGTTAGCCCTGAGAGCAGTGCTGGACATTGTTCATCCTGTGCCCTTTCCTCCCTGGAAAGCACAGCAGCTCTCCTGATTCATCTCCTCCTTCCTCTTGACCTCTTGCATCCTGTTCTTCTGTTTTGCTTGCAAGCAGCCCCAGGATGACACAAGCTTTTGAACCTCTCTGTAAGGATGAGAAAGGGATTTTTTCCATGTTACACATCCTCTGATGTGTCTGCTCAAGTGAGATGATGTGCAGGTTGCCTCTGAATTTACCAAAGACCATGCAGCTTCTCAGTACCTGAATTTGATTTGTCTGCCTTTACCTTTTAGTTTTTTTATGAAATTCCTTTTTCAATAATATGTCCAAATTCTTTCAAATGAATACATATTCTGACTTTTTGTATCTATTTCTTTATTTCTTTTATTTATTTTCTATATCCCCTGTATCATGTGTATTATTACTGGTTTCCATATAAACTTGCCATAAAAATATGCAAAATATTTCTCATCTAAAAGAAAGGTGAATCCATTTTGGAAGTGTGAAATCCTTAGTCCTTATGGATGAAGGGGCTTTATCTGGATGCAAGAGTGAAACAAAGTAGTAGGAAAAGCAGACTCCATTGACAATTCTTCAACATAATGAGTTTGTGTCTTTTTCCAGAATTGCCATTCTTCCTGCAATTTTTTATTTCTTCAGTTTGCTGTTAGAGCATTTGCATACATTATTAGGCAATAGTGAGATTAAAAGAACAGTCTGTGCTTATAGATTCTCATTACAGAATTACAGTAGCAGCTGGAAGGTATAAAAACAGGGATCCTATTATTGTGGATGCTGTATATATGATAGCCCTGATGCTGCAGTTATTTTCACGTGGGAACTTCAAAGCACAGGTAATTTTGCTGAAATGTTGGAGGGTGTTTTTACATTCTGCAATACTTTCATAAACTGGGTTTAGAGATAAAAAGCCAATCCTTGCAATTCATTAGCATTTGATCCAGTGAAATAATTTTGAATGTCTTTCTTTGAAAAGACAATGAGCAGAGAGCATTGTTTTTCTATTCTTTTGTTGCTTAATTAGCTAAAAAAAAAGGCCTAATAAAGGTACATCCTAACAAGTTATTACACATGTCAGCAACTTGTTTCAGTTGTATAATTTTGCAAACTATCTCTAAAATTTCTCTTTTGGGTAGAAAATAATCACCTGTATACGTCAAAGCCTTTAACTTTCACAACTGTGACCTGTATCTTGGAGCCTGCTCTCATGTATCTGAGAGACACATGAGCAAAACTACAACTTAATTTACCATGAGCAGAACTAAAATTGGAGTTGAATTAGTTGTCAGCAGGAAGTGATATACCAGGCTCTCTTCTCTTGTTGCGCTCTTACAGTTGTCTCAGAGGACAGTAGTTATCATTGTTCAGCTCTGATACTAGAAAGGCTGAGAATTTTAAAGTCCCACAAAACACTTTAATGTATGACTGCTCCTTAGAGGAAATTTGATGTGTAGTCAGTTGCAGTATTGTAATGTGCATGTCTTAGCCAGTGTTGTTAAAAATGAAGCCCAGTTTTCATGATTTGTTGGTAGCTGAAATCTTGAACTTCGCATACTAGACTGAAAAATTGTGACATGTGAAAGCATAGGATGGCATTAAACGTGAATGTTGTCTGTAGGCCATAGCAGAATACTAATTCTGTGCTGCTAGATAAAGAGCCCCTGTCCTGTAGCAGTTTCTTTGTTATCACTGGAATAAGTTGATGTGGGTAAAATTTAACTCCTTTTTTTTTTTTTTTAAGCATGGATATTGTTCTTTATTTTAAAGAACTTTTTTACACATGACTTCTGTCAGTATGTCAGTTTTTGAGGTCTTTGCAGTTGTTACTGCAAACTTCCCTTGCCTTTTAAGCTGCTTGTAAGTTCCTGAATAAGCAAGGAACCTACCCATGCAAACTGAACTTGCAACACAAGGTTTTTCTGCTAGCACGAGATCTGACTGGAGTTATTCTTCTTTCAGCTTACATGAATTGCTTCATTTTTGAACGAAATTCTGCAAACAGAAATACAGGATTTTTTAAAATTAGTATTAGCTTCTCTAATGAAATTGTACTCTTCTATTGAGGCATTCGCTCAGTGCCAGTTATTTGTCTCTTCATCAGGTACGACTGGTAAAGCATCGTCTCCACCTCCTCCCGTGGCAGACACGAGACAAATGAGCGAGAAGGTGGAGACTATTTTGTATCAGCTCCGTCAGGTGACTCGAGAGAGGGATGAGCTGCGCAAGCAACTTGCACTTTCATCTCCTGGCTCAACATTCGATGACTGCAGGTAAGCAGGAAGGAAATGAGGCATTTTCATTTAGTCTGCAGTAGTGTTTCCAAGTGCCTCGCACCTGGAAAGCATTCAGGAGCTTGCAATATATGTATGTTGCTGGTAACCTACTTACATCCTGGTGGATTGGCCATATCCATATTTCAAAGTTTCTTGTTGAATGCCTCTTCCCACTTTGCCCGGCAATTTTTTTCTGGGGAA
Organism: Petroica traversi; assembly: GCA_025920805.1. Lineage (NCBI taxonomy): Eukaryota > Metazoa > Chordata > Aves > Passeriformes > Petroicidae > Petroica > Petroica traversi. Next base: position 22,633,370 of record JAHLSL010000018.1, on the reverse strand, counting down.
CTGAGGGGAGGTTTCATCTCTGTGTTGAGAAAAGAAAGTAAAGAAGTTGCTTAGGCTTCGTGGGCTTTGTTGTGGGAAGAGAAAGGAGACAGTGGATGAAGCATTTGGTGTTTTGAAAACAAGAGAGAAGAAAGGGAAATAGCTCTGAATACTTGGCTGGAGAACAGAAATGAGGAAAAAAAATCTCAGCAATTCCTTTGCTTCTGCAAGGAGAGAGGGGTTTGGATTTCTGCTGAGTGGAGTTTTTTAGATCAACTTCCTGGTATACATACATTGGGGAACTTGTAGCAGAAATATGTTGAGAATAAGGAATTCTTCTCCACTGAGCGGGCTTGTCTAGCTCATTCTAATTTGTGGGCTAACATGTTATGAGGAAGACAGTACGCAGAGTATGAATTGATTGTAAATAAGGGTTTTATTGGGTAGGCAATAGAATTAGTTTATTTTGAAGGGTTAAAGATCTGCTGATGTTTATATGTCTGTGTACACTGGGCACTTTTTGCCTGTATATGTATAGAACCTTGGAAAAAAATTGTGTGTCACTGAATCTGAAATAAAGCAAAGAACAGATTTTCTGAAAGGTGTTCCCTTCATGTGTACCTTTTCTGAACTTTAATCTTTTGTTGTTGTTGCTTGTTACTTAATCAGCTGTGTCTTTATGTGGTCAGGCAGTTAATTAAACTTTTTGTCTGTATGAGAAGGTTAAGATTTGAACCAGTGAACTGGCATTGAGAGTATCTGAGATTATATTAACTCAGTAGCTTCTGATCTTAATGCCCCCTTCCTCGCTCCTTGAGTTCTGAGGACTGCCTTAAGCCCATCATGTTCTGTATAATGGTCTCAAAGCGTTGTGGGGATGGGAAAGGAAAAGATTGTCAAATGTCAACATCTTTTGCACAGCTTCCACTTACTTAGTTAAAGAGAAGGATTTCTTCTTTGAAGTTACTCGAGCTTAGGCATAGAGGATTTTATAGCTCACAATAATCTTCTGCATAATCCAGGATGCTATTAATAAAGTTCTGATGAGCTGTCCCCTAGCCTGTCCTAGTTTTCTCTTTGTCAAATCAATCCTTTGCTTTCAGTGTAGGATTTGTATATTGTATAAAACATGAACAGCTTCAAGAGCAACCTTTCAAAATAAACTTTGTATTTGGGCAGTCCCTGGACAGTACATGTTAGATGGAGAATGCTGGTTTCCAAACAATCAAATATTTGAGGAGTGGGAAATGAATGAAGATTAATAACACACATTCTTTTCCTTCTGTGTAAAAGCAACTGCTCTTTCCATCTGCATAGATATCTATGGTTTTTGAAATCTTACTGGTATTTGTTTTACTTTTTGAATTCTTTCCCCTTATAAAACCTATCTTCATCCTTCCAGGAGTCAAAGCCCTGGTAAGACATGGTAAACCCTTAATGCTGAAGTGTGAAAGCTGAGAGATGATGATGTAGATGGTGACTTTTACTAGCCTGGATTTATTTTCCTGGCTGTGTGTGCTGCTGTAACTATGGCTGTACCAAACACAGGTGGTGCAGAGGCAGACCTTGACACGTCACCTTGGATGCTTCTCAACAGCTCACAGCACATTTGTAGTCAGGGCTGTGCTGCCTGAGGAGGTTGCAAAACAGAGAGCTGTTTTCCAAAGCAAATGTTGACTAAGTCTGGAGCAGTGGCAGAGGAGCCACAGCAGTGGGTTGTGATGTGCTGATTCAGATCAGCGTGTGCCATCCTGCTGGACAGGAGAAGGATTGCTCATGCTGTGCCTGTGGATTGACAGTGACTGTATGTGTGCATGTGTGCTGGTGATTAATCAAAGATTTGACCAAATAATTTAACGTGCTCAAGTTGCACTTTAGAGGCAGTAATAGTAGAAAAGAACTACAACACAAATTAAACCCTGGAAACTGTCTTTGAGAAGAGACCGTTTTATGTGCGTTCTATAGTTGTTGGAATTGCAATAGTAAATGATAACACTTAAAAGTTTTTAGGTAATATTGCCCACAAAATTGGACCTGTGGTTGGCATTAGCTTTTATGTGAGCATCAGATATATGTAAATGTCAGTCTCACAGTGGCCTTGATTTATGGCCAGGTTAATTCCACTATAGCACAAAGGATTTTTGTAGTTCTTATACAAATAGCAGTAAAACAGTTGGGCCTTTGACACTAGCATTTTAAATTTTGTTAATGTTTGAACAAGTGCTTTCCAAAGTAGTAACTGATGCTTCTCCTTTATTGAAATCATAATTTTTGGTATTTTCTAGGGCATTTAGTATAAAACTGTGGTGGTCTTGCTTAGACAAGGCTCAGCAACTACATGCAGTTGAATAAACTGTTGTGTTGCAACAGTTTTGATTTTTGACTTCAGACCAATATTCCTTCTTCTCTTATTCCTGTTTTTCTTGCTGGGGCATAAAGCCTTGGCACAGCAGTGTGGAACATATGGCCTTGGATGTCCACATGGGTTTTATTTCATGTAGATGAGGTAGAATGCAGAATGTTATTGGTGTCATTGTTGGTCCTTCCTCATTGTGTAGGTGGGCTAACTTGTGTAGTTACCAGCATGTTCTCCATATGTTTATAGGTGGTTTGTTGTTTTTTTTTAATGTTGGTTTGGTTTGGATTTTGGTTGGTTGGTTGGTTTTGAGTGTTTTGTTTTGGGTTTTTTTTAAGAATGTCAGTGTCAGTTCAGCAATATAGGAAACACACATTATGGATGTTGCACTTGTAGAACAAGTTTCACCATAGCTTTCAGACTGGCCTAATAGTTAAATAGGAACATCTGTTAATAGATCTCAGTAAGCTTAATGTTACAGCTGAGAGTTAAACTGTGCTCCAATTAATGCTGTCATTTAAAGGCTGTGGTGGACAGATGGTATCTACTTTCAATAATGTCACCCTAAGGTCTAATCTAAATCAATAACTTGGGATTTTTATTGATTCTGTCAAGGGTGTGAACATTTCAAATCGAGTTTAACTTATGCTAACTATGTCTGTATTTTAAAAGAATAACCCTTCGCTAGTTGCAGTGATGTCCGTAATACTGTGTGAGTAACATCCTACTTTTGGTATCCCTGAAGAATGAATTTAAAAATACCCTAAAAGATACCCCTGTAGACATGACTTGAACATTTTGTTACTTCATTTGATGTTGGATTTTAATTGCTGGTAAAGTTTATTAATCAAGGAAGGGGTTTTTGTTTTGTTTTTACCCAGAAACACTTCTCTAGAGAAAGGAGAAAAGAAGGAATTACAATTGAAGGCCTCACTACTCAGCAATCCAGATGCAACTGAGTTGCCAAAAAGTACCTTATAATATACACACACCACTTGAAAATCTGTGAACCAGATGTGGCTGGCATTTCTTTTTTTTAGTTTGTTTTTTTCTTTTTATTTTTTTTGACAACCCTCACCACTGCAGTAGTGCATTTCATTTTGATTTAATTGCCAGCTGCATTTGAGTTCCAGAATCCATGTTGCTATTTTTTGTATGAAGCAAAGAAAATTCTGATTGCTTTTCAGGCTGTACTTACAGAGAAGCCATTTGGGGGAGTTTGAGGTTTGAGGGAGAAAGAATGAGCTGTGCAGCAATGGAGCAAATCCGATATGAGAACAAGCAGAGTTAAATTAGAAGGCAGTTGTTTTCTTTTGGAGGCATTCGTTTTCTCTTTTGGTGGTTTGCTTGTTATTTTTTTCATTGCCTGTGGGCTTATAAGAGACCCAAGAGATGATACAGGGACAGATGTCAGAAGCTTCATTTTGAAACTAGAAAATTCAATGGTGCAAAAATCCTGTGACTGTACAGAGGAGGAGCAGTTCAATTTAGAGTCTCTTTTAAAAACCCAGGGCTACAAAGCAAGAAGACATAATCCTGCTAATTTAGTTTTTAGCATGATATATAGATCTAATTAATTCTAATCTTCAGATAAAGGTATCATTTACAAGCCAGCCATACATTCTAGACATAACCTATGATGGTCAATTGCTTGACCATGTAGATTATTTCAGAAAATTTCTCTCCCAATCATCCGATAGAAATTTGAGTCAAAATTTTTCTTTTGGCAGACTTTAGCTTTTATTTTGTTCAGCTTACTGAAAAATGGTTGTTGGAGATTATATTGTGTTGGAGATTTCTAATAACCCAAATTTTGTTCAAATAATTATCTTATGGAAACGTGAGGTAGATTCTGACGCATTTTCTCATTCATTTATAGTACCTTAAAGGAGTATGGTAGCACACAATCAAGTGTGTAAGTCAGCACAATGACTTGGTCAAACAGGTGAAAATCTGCCAGCACAGATGTGTGTGTTTGTATCCCATCGGGAGTCTTTCTCTCAAGCCTAACTCTTTTTCCTAGGGAGTTCTAGACAAGGTCCTCCAGCTGCTGCCTGTGGGAAGCTTTTTTTTGGCCAGGTCTCCATGCACACCCAGCTGGCTTTGGCAGCCTCTTGCAGCCCTGCCCTCACTGCAGGTCTGGGTTTGTCACTGAGAGTTGGACGTGGTGGCACAGAAAGCCGAGTGTGCTCTGATGGATTTGTGTCTGTGTTAGTGCTGCTGCTCAGAAGAGAGCACATGGCAGGCTCAGTGCTACTTTTGGCCATGTTAGTGATAGTTAGACAAAATCATCCCGTTATTAGATCTTACATCTCAATATAAAACTAATACAAGTTCAAGTCAGTGGCTTTTTATTCGTCATTGCATCTTAATGGGAACTGGTCAGTATTTAAATCAAAGCATAAAATAACCTAAATATCAACAGCTGCATAGTGGCATTTTTTTATTGGATAGTAATTTCCTAGGTTTTTCATTCACTTTAGTACCTGATGTTTGACTTTATATTCTTTTTTCATGCTAGACCTAGTCCAAAACCAAATCATGATTATGAAAGGCTGAAGATTCAGTGTATGAAGGCCATGTCAGACCTACAGTCTCTGCAGAACCAACACACCAAGACACTGAAAAGGTGTGAAGAAGCAGCAAAAGAGGCAGATTTTTATCAGTAAGTATTAGTGAAACTGTGCAAGGTAAGAGTTTACCAGTCTGTGCTAGATCAAAAAGTATTAGAACGTTGTAATCAAGTAATTTTTTAGTGCTGTTTTTCCACTTAAATTGTAAGATTGATGCTTGCGTCAGATTCTGGCCCATTTGAAATGATCATCTGTGGATTGCTTGTTTTAATTTTAGGAATTTGAGATGGAAATTCCCAATGTCTTCATGGGATCAACAAAGAAAGCCTGATTACTGATTTGAAGTTGCAGTCTAATAGTTTTACTGTCAGGCTAGAGAGCAGAATAAAAAACAAGAGAATTTTAAGAGAATGATATGATCTCTTTGAACAGCTTGTGATAGCTCTCATGATGATCCATAGAAGTTTTAACACAGTTTTCATTCAGCTGTATTCTCCTGCAGTAGTCGTTAAAAGCCCGTGTTCTTTTAAATAAAAAGTTGTCATTTGAAAGGATTTATCATTTCCACTGAAATCTCAATGATAGCAGATTAATAACCCATATGTAACGATTATGTGTACTTAATTGTGGGAATATAATTTGTGAAAATACTATTTTTTGACAGATTGTTCTAGTCTTAAGAAAACTCTTTTAATGCTTTGGTCATTCAATACAGGAAAAATTGGTATTGCACTTCATAAGGAAGGAATACAACATATCTTGGAATGCAGATTTTTTACATATAAATGTAAAAAAACATTTACCACCAAGTATGAGAGTTTAGGTAGAATCATTCTGTTCCAATAACAGAAATACTTGTCAGTGTCCAAAAGTTACTTTTTTGATCGGCAGTAGTAAAATTGTCATAATAAGTCAGCATTCAGTTGACTTATCTTTTTCAGCTTTGGTTTAGTCTAATTTTAGACTTGTACACTGAATTTTAATCTGAATGATAGCCTCCTCATGTGGCTCTCAGTTGTTTAAGTGAGAGTGTATTTCTTTCACTAATTATGGCTGGCATAATGATGTGTGGAGGAACTTTTATCTTGAGTGTATTTGAAACATACATAGTGTATTTTTGTTGCTTATGGAGGTTTTTTTGATAGTTTGGAGGTTTTGCTTGCTTTTAAAACAGTAGCACACAAGGAGATTTGTTGTTTTCATCTGTGTTTTGTTTAGCTCCTGCTCAGCTTAGGCGCTGGAGAGAAAGTGGAAATGATTGGTGGGATAATTCCTATTATCTCTAGAGTCATCTATTATGCTATTTGTGTTTGTCTGCCTGATTTTAATGGCTATGAAATAGCATTGACAGGTGGCACAAATCCATCATCTCTTCTGATAAGGTTTAAGAGTATTGTGCATTTTCATCTGTTTTCATACTTAACGTCCCTGTTTTTTTCTGGTTTTGTTTTTTTCTCCTGGTGCTTGGAATACACATATATGCAGAATTGAGTTAGTTTGACCTGCTTTGTTGGTAGGAAACTCATGCTTGAAGTGAGTTACTCCAGGACTTTGTCCTCTAAGAGCATTTTATGTGTGCCGTGACAGCACGTTGCACAGCCGGCTGCTGAGCGACCAGTCCCAGCTGAAGGAGGACATGGACACCCTGAAGAGGAAGAACACACAGCTGGTGAGGGAGCACAATCACCTGCAGCAGTCCTGTGAGGAGATGAAGAGGCTCCACGACGAGGATCAGAAGGAGATCACAGACCTGCGCAGCCAGCAGCAGCAGGTGAGCCACAGCCTGCAGGGCCTGTGCTGGGAGAGATCCCGGGAAGTCTGAATGTGCAGCATTGCTGCCTTCAGTGTCTTACTGGTGCTCAAACAGCCTCCTTACCTTGTGCAGTATCAAGGGAGACAATTGAGTTTCTTTGTCTAGCTAGAAAAAAGAAGAATAAGGAGTAGTTAAATGCAGAGGTGAAAAAGTGGACATTAAGATTGTATTTGCATTATATTTTTTTGATGTGTAGAAAGGCACCAAAAATTTAACTTAACATTACAAAGTGATCAAAAACATTACTATTTTCCTAGGGTATTTTATGGGACAGGGCTTATTTTAAACTCCCATGCTATGTTTGTTGGTTTTTTGGGAAGGATCACAAAAGGTTGAATAATGTTTTTGAACTTGAAACAAAAAGAGGCAAAATTTTCAGGACAGGAAGAGTTGGACATTTCAGAACTTTATATCACAGGCTGTCTCCAGGTCAGTATTGTTCACACTGTTCACAGTGTTGTTTAAATTCTGAAAATTTAAAAAAGAGTAATGCCAAGGAGCAACTGGTTGGATCAGGTCCACTACAGTATCAGGTGACCTACAAAAAGGTCTGGTTATTTAGTTAGAGTTGTTACAGTAACATTTGGAATGGTTAAATAGGGTATCTCGGTTCACTGTGTGTAGGCTGATTCACAGGGCAAACTTGCAAGTCAAACATTAGGCTTCAGAAGCAAAATGTGTTCAAGCCAAAATAATTATTTGCTAGGGTAGGAGGGGCAAAGGTCAAAGCAAGCTGGCTGTGCTGTGGGGTACTTTAGGAGGTGCTTGAAGGTGGTGTAAAGAGGAGTGAAGGTTTGTTCTTCCTTTTTATCCATTTCTCTAACGCTCTCTTGCAACTTCTGCTGTGAAACTGTTTAGTGGCTTGGTTCAGAAGACAGCAGAAATTATTCCTGTGTCAGCTTGGGCAAATTGCTTAACTGATCTGCACCTCAGTTTCCCAGTCTGCAAAGCAGGGATGAAGAACCTCTGAGAGAAGGCTATTGTATTTTGCCATTCTGTCCTGAAGTTGGAATTATCTGGAAGCACAGAAGGAGACTGAAGTGTCATTGACAGGACGGATTTAAAGAAATCCAGTCTCATGTCAACATCGTGATTAAACTTTTAAAGAAAATGATGTATGTGACTCTCAGTGGGAAAACTGTGCAACTCCATTTCTCAGCTTGTCAGAGTGAATCATGGTGTCTTGAAGAGGTGCCAAAAGTCTTATCTTGTCCCTGTAATTTCTCGTATGAATTAGTCTAACTCTATGTTGATCCCTCTGACGTGTTGTTTCGTTGTCAGGCCACAGCAAAATACATCTTGGTGGCCTCAGAGAGCAAAAGCTTTTGATCAAATTACTCTTTGTGTGGGATTGTCATGGATTTGGTGTGTAGCAGCTGACCAGCTTAGGTTTCTGCTGCTCACATATGGAGTTTCATGTTGCCACGGCTGTGTTCCTTGGGCCAGCTGGGACTATTTGCTTTCTTTCAGACTGGGATTTTGCATGGGAGACATTTATTGCGTTGGTGTGTCTGTCTTCCTCTGGCCAAGCTCTGTTAGGAAGCTTATGCCAAATTCCATCCAATTTCTTGTGTATTGGTCCTTCTTTCCTTTAATGATTTAGTGTGTTTTCAACATAAATACATTCCATATATGCTCTAGACAGTGAGAAGTGGTTTGTTTCTGTTTGGATTCTTAAATAATTTGTTCTGAAACCTGTTCTTAAACTCCTTTGAGAAGTAGGAAAATGACTTTCTTGTGTGGGTTTAAATCTATGTATTTAAATTTTACTAGTGCCTCCAGTTTACCAAGTACTTAGCTTATCTGAGATGGTTCACTGGAGCGTGCTGGCTAACCATGTGTCCAGCTCTGTGCTGTTGAATCCATCGAGTATTGGGATGTGCATGGAAATAGTTCAAGTGCAGTTTTGTTCCAGGGCCCCTTTTATGTATCCTGGTTAGTTAAAGGAGACCAGTGTCAGGCAGAAGAACTTTTGTCTCTGTTATCTTGCATGTGTAGGAAAGTGTTTTATTAACAATGACAGTTGTTAGCCTCCACCTCTGGCAATGAAGAGTGGGCAGCCTCTTGCTTTCCCCTTCCCCTCTGGTCTGCAGGCGTCCAGGTTCCTCCATGGTCAGGAACTGGTCCCTACTCTGAATATAAGGCAGAAAATATGAGGAGCCAATATGTGCAAGGATATCTGCTGCATGTTGGGTGTCAAATTTTTATAGAGGTCATGTTTTCTGTCGTTTTTCCTTCTGGTTCTTTAATACTTGTTATTTTCAGAGAGTTAGGGACGTACCTCTGTAGGCTAATGTTAGTATTATATAATTCCTGGCACCTCTTATATAGAGCATTCCTGTTTCTTCCCACTGCTCCATCAGGGCCAGATTTCAATTTAAAAGAGAAAACTAGAAAAAAGAAGCATAGAATTTAAAAAAAAAAGAAAGAAAAGAAAAATTAAAAAGAAGGCTTTAGGCTTTATTTAAGGCATATTTTTGCCTTTTGAGAATGAGCAAGGACTAGATTTGCTGACACTCACTAGGGCTTTCTTATGTTGTTGCTGGTCATGTATCATCAGTGTTGCAATTTACAGCAACAATTGATGTAAATTAATTTAAAACTAAGATTCAGGTCAGGCTTTATTCATGTTTAAATGGATTTTTCTCTTCCTGTTCATCTTTTATGTATGTTTTTTGAAACACAAACCTCTGTGGGAAGTTCTCAGATGAAATATTGTATGAATATTAAAATAATATGCCTGAGTGTATATAACACATTTTGGGTAGATTTTATTCTCATTAAGTTTTTAATTATTTAATTAATTCTTAAAAGATACAGGCAACCTATCGTGACCGCCACCTCGTGGGCATCTCCTAAATTACCACTATCTTCGTGGTCATCAAGTTGTGATTACCTCTTGTTAAAACTACAAGTACTTCAAAAACAACATGGGTTTATTAGGTGTTCATAGCAATTGCCATTAGAGAGAGCTTTTCATACACTGGTGCACTTGACTTTTAACTCAGCAGAAAGCAGATGTAATAATGCTTTGAGTAGCAGTGGTGCTTAAAAGTGGTTCAGTCTTTCCCTAGTCATTGAAAAGAATGATTACTAAAACCGGTTAATGTATTTTGTTCTAAATTTGTTTCTTCTGTATATATTTTAAATCAAATTTCTTGAACTGATTATCAGTGAAGGTTATTGATAGAGTCTCTGGCATTTTTTTTAAGGTTATGAAGCAAAATGGATCATCGGAGATATTAAATAAACTTTACGATACAGCCATGGACAAGCTGGAGGGGGTGAAGAAGGACTACGACGCCCTGAGGAAGCGCTACAACGAGAAAATCGCGAGCCACAACACGGACCTGAGCCGCCTGGAGCAGGCTGAGGAGGAGAACAGGCGGCTCCAGAAACAGATTGACATGCTCATGAAGCAAAGGGACACAGCCATTCATTTCCAGCAGCAATATTCTTCCTCTCTTAGGAGGTACAGCCAAGTTTTCGTGCCTCTGTGATGGCATTAACAATTCTAATGGAGCGTCTTATTTTCATTGTGCTACAATCACAAATAGCTTTCTAATCTTTTTTTCTAAATTTTTCCCCTAGTGTATGTAGTCTTGGTGTGATGAGTAAGCATATGTACTTATATAAAATTTTCTGGAGGGTTCTAGAGTGTGTGACAAGGATGCTAATTTGGAGAAATGGTGCATTTTCTTAAGAAAAGGGTTTCCCGGTTTTGGAATTGTATGAGGAATTTTAAGCATTGTTTAGCTCATGTGAGAAAGGGATACTCTTCAACCTATATCTATTTTTAATTGTAGATACAGGAGTCAAATATAACCAGAATTTTGTTAAAGCTCAGACTTTGTTTCAAACAAACTCTTAATGGGGAGCCTATATATATATATATATATATATATATGTATATCTCCTTATTTAAACACTAAAAGCAAATCAATAAGGGAATTTCTAAAGGTGTCTCACAAATGAAGATCATCTCAAGCCTAAGTAAACTTTTCATGGTAATAGCATTGCAAACTGTGGGGGACTGTGCGACAGGGCTTTGGGCTGGCAGCAGAGTTCTCTGGCTCTGGGTGTTTGGGAGTCTTGCTTCACTAGAAGTGCAGCTATAAGCAGTGCATGTGTTAAAAAAGAAGGGCGCAGACACTCGTACCACACTTACCCCTCTCTGCTCTTTGATACCAAACCTACACAGTTAACCCTGTGGGGTAGGAAGGACATCAGCACACACAAGGACTGCAGAGACCATCCACAGGTGTGTTAGAATGTTTTCATTGACCATTAGGGGTGATACACAACTCCTACAGACCAATGCCAAAAAATTATTTTTCCATGTTTGTAAAATGGTCGCTTATAATTATTACAGTTCAGTCCTTAAAGGGGTTCTCTAATATTCCTTAAGGTTCACTAACATTCCTAAAGCAGTGTTTATTTTGCAGCACAGAGAATACATTTTCTAACAAGTCCTCTGTGGTTATGTTTTATCAATGGATACATTTGGCTCCCCAGCCAAATCCTTAATGTATGAAAATGAGTAACAAGTGTCTTGCTGGTGTTTCCACTTGTCTCCAGGTTTGAATCAGTACAGCAGGAACTAAGCAACGCCACAGCACAAAACAAAGAGTTGCAGAGAGAGATGGAGCGATTGCAGTCAGAGGTGACAAGGTTCAAAACAATGCAGCTGAAAGCAACCAAGGATGCAGAAAAATACAAGGAAGAAAGGGACTCGGTTTTCAATGAGTACCGCCTCATAATGAGTGAGAGAGATCAAGTAATCAAAGAGGTAGATAAGCTTCAAACAGAACTGGAGCTGGCAGAGTCCAAGCTGAAGAACACTTCTTCTGAGAAGCGAGTGGCCAGTGAAGAGATGGAAGCATTAAGACAGGTACTGAGCTATTATTTTAATGGGAAAGGGAAATGAGTAAATGCTGTTGATGCTGGAATCAGGAATGTATGACTGATTAATGGAAAATAGGAGTCCACTGCAAAGAGGAAATTGTGTTCTGATCTTTTCATATAGCAGGCCTTTTTACTGCCAATTTCCATGTTTGAACAGAATACCTGCCCAGCTGAAATTTGCTATTCACTTAGTTATGTCCTGCATATTATAAATACTTTCCTTTGTTGTGTTAGTTTTTTATACCTGCTTAAGTAATGCTCTCTATAATAACATAGCTGTAAATATTCATTTTTTTTAACTTTTAAACTCTACAGGAACCACTGGATACTGTTTGCTGTGGCTTAAGACGGTACTTGATCAAGTCATCTCAAACACTTATGCAAAGCCCGTGCTGACATGCATGTTCTTACTCATTTGCCCTTCTACTGCCTATAAGTTAAAGAGGATATTTGGAAGATTTTTCTTTTTCTTTTGAATTCAGGCATGCCTTAAAGTGTGTAAAATGAGAACTTTCTATTTTTCAGCAATATGTTCTTGAAATGCTTATATCACAGCCATGTCAGAATGATGCTGTCATGATTTCCAGAACACAATTTGCTGCTCAGTTTCATTTCTGCTGACATGCATTCACTTGACTGTTTGGTTTACAAATACTTAATTCAGCATGAAATAGATACAAGCAAATGTATTCCATTGCCTATAAATCTCATTTTACTCTTTTCACAGCATTACATCTGAACAAAATGTTCTTACAAAAAATTAAGTCTGGGGCTTTCTTTTAAATAAATAACACTTTTTTTGAGGAAGATAAGTGGATTGTGACATGTGACATCAGAGCTCCTAAATATGACTAAATTCTGGTTTTAAGTAGTCATATTTTTCAACCCTCCATATTTGTCAGCTCAGTAATTCAACTCTACAATGGGTGAGGTTTAATATGTTTCATACCTCTTCTATTTTCATCAAAGCATTTAAGCAAATCGAAATGTCTATTGATTTCAGTGGGATCAGGGTAGGTTAGGAATACTCATGGAAATAGTCACAATTAGTCATTCTGCTCCCATTTGTTCTATCTGTCATTGTGGCACTATGAGTAATTTGCCAAAGTGCCTTTGGGGCAGAGAATTAACATTTTAAGTCCATGGGTATTGATTTAAAGGGGTGTTTGAGCAAGAATCAGCAAGAGCCTAGAACTGGTGAGTGTGATGCTGGCAGGGCAGAGACATGCATTTTTCTTCACTCCCAGAACTGGCCCTTCAGAAAGCAGAAATAACTGCTGCTGTAATGCTCTAAAAGGTGTAAAATAGCCATTCTGGAGTTGTCTTTTTGTTCCTGTTTTTCTTTCCTGTAGCTATGACCCTTCTGCTTGTAAAGAGGTATGTTCTTGTGTCACACAGTACTGGCTTGCTGCAGCCAGTCCAATGCATAAGGGATTTTCTGCCTCTGTCAAGGAAAGTGTTTGAAACATTGAAAAAATGTATCAATCAATGTATCGATTCACTTGAAATGGTGTCCTGAAATATGTCCTCTGTGAGTGGGCTAATCCTCTCTGAAAAGGCAATTTAGCGATTTTCACTTTTCTTGTGATGTATGGCACCTGAAAGTGCCCTATTATGCAGTGCTCATGGATTGTTTGAAACAGCACTGGACCCATTTAGGTAATTTAAAATGTAGTTTCTTCCCTGTATTTGCTAGTGTACCTTTGGTGACCCATAGAAATTGTAAATCTACTGAAATGGAGAAAATGGAGAAGAGGTTGATTTTTTTTTTTTTTTTTTTAAGGCATTGTATCTGAGCAGCTACTGATAAGGTCAGACAGTTAATTTCCAAGTCAGACATGTAAGCTTTTATTAATCACATATGCCCAAACTTATTGGTTAAATAGACATCTAAAATGTACTAATTTTATGGCATTTATAAATGATAGATGAAATCTCATGTTTTTTGCACAAATGAACAGTTTTGGATTAAGTTCTCATGAACTTAAAGCCCCTCAAAGCCAGGGACTGGATGTTAGTGATTTCCCCCTCTCCTTTCTCCAATGGTGGGGTTTTTTTCTGGCATAATCTTTTGCTCTGGCAAATACTTAAAACATTATGTTTCATCTCAGTGATAGTCGGTTTTCGCCTCTTTTTAACAGATCTGTTATATTTTGTCCTTATGTTATATTCAGATGTGAGAACTTCCTTAAAACATAAAAATAATTCAGAAATTCAGAATCATTCAACTCAAACTGCTCTACTGTTTTCAAACAGAAGCTGTTCTAGTCAGTGCCAAATGGCACATTTCCCTGTGCTGTCATTTTGTAATTTTGTGCAAATGTCATAGGAAAGAGACAGAGGTGAAATTTTACCACTGACCACTGGAGGCAATGGCTGCTCTTACTCAGATGGTTTATATTGAGCATGCTGAATTAAACTCTGGTAGTTCATATTTTTTCCAATCACTTTAAAGAAGTGTAAATTCTTATTTAGTGAAGGTCTTGATGAGAACTTTCCCTCTGCCTTGGTGACTTTCATCTCAGCTCTTCGTGGGAAAAGAGTTAAAATTTTTGTGTAAGTTTTATACACACATTTGAATGCACTTCTTGTACAAACTGTAGTTAAACTGCAAAATGCTGTTTTGAGTACTAAAACTTGTCTGCACCAAAAGACAGTTCAGGAATTTTTCTGTCTTCAGAGGTACTGAGCAAGGAAGGTCCTACTGGTGTTGAAAGCACTTGGTTGTTCTGGTAATTGAGATTCACTTACAGAGCCAGTCATTAATTCTAGTGCTTGTCTGCTACTCTGCAGCAAAAATGACTCTCTTAATGTCATTGTTAATAGTCTGACTTGCCTTAATTAGATGCACATCTGAGAAACAATTCTGTTAGTACTGCAAAATGCAATTGTCATCTGTGCTTTAAATATTCAATTTTATTCTTTGCAAATTGTAGAGGTAAATAGAATGAAAGTCAGTTTTAGACATGGTGTCTTTCTATCCTTAAGCACTTGAACCCTTTCTTTCTTTTGCTTTTGAGATGTCTGCTGTCTCTGGTGAGCTTTTGGAGATTAAAACATCAGTAGTTTCTAGATAGCAGCGCCTATGTGTAGAAAGACTTCTTTGCACCCATTGACTGAATGCTTGTAGAGAGACTGAGCCATCTGAAAATTTAGTGGCATGAAATTGGATTGCTTCAATGACCCATTCTTCTAATAGGAAGTCTTATTTAAATAATTTTAGGAGGGCAGATTCTATTTTAGATCACTTCCATATTTGCCTTATCTTTTTTATTACAGTGCAGTTGAATTCCACACGTAAGATGTACTGTCTCGTTCTACTTTACAGAAATTTGTAGTTTTATCTTTGAATATTCTATAGCATATTGGTATCTTAATGGCATATAACTTTAATGTTCCTTTGAAACTAATAGAGAGACTGTAAGATGCTTATGTAACTGGGTTGTCTAAATAATTTCAGTCCTGTAAAATCGAAGTGGTTGTTTAAAAACATTTTACCCTTTGCCATACTTAGCAACTTTTTTTTTTGAATACCACATCTGTCTGGTTAATAACTTTTTCTCATTTAGGTTCCTCAAAGCTATGAACACTCCCAGAATCTTGCTTACTTGTGACAAAGCACTGTGCTCATGTGATGCTGTGATATTTTTAATATCACATTTAATATTCTTTGCTAGTACTTAGTTGTATGTAATGTGATCTGATGCCATTTTTCAGAACACTAGTGGTAAACTCTCTAGACTTTTAAGGTGTCATGACATGTGCATAGTTGGAAAGATGAACTATTTCCTTCTGAACTTAACCTATTGCAAACAATGGATCTTGTTTTAGGAACTAAACTCTGCTCTAGTGGAAAGAGATCGAGCGATTTGTGAGAGGAACGAGTTACTGGAAAAATACTGTCATGAGGTGAAGGACAAAGCTGAGGCCCAGAAGGAACTTGATCAAGCTTGCAAGGATATAGAGACAGTGAAGGAAGAAAGAGATGTTGCCAGGAAAGAGAGAACAGAAGCTATCATCCAGAGAGACCATCTGCTAAGGGAATATTATCAAGCCCGTCAGGTATTGCATCTTCACTGATGCCTCTTTCTTTATTAGCTTAGTTAGATCAGTAATTTACAAGAGATTTAAGGTCTGGTGCATTGGGAGTCTTCCCTCTTTTCCTCAAGTCACTCTAAAGTATATACATGTGAACATGTGTTCTTAAAGACATTCTGAAAGTGACAGAAATTCTTGTTTGGATGAAATGTAGTTATGCTTCATATTAAGTTTTAGTTTTCAAAAATTAATAGAAAAGGTTTACATTTTAACCAAATTGTAAGTCTATAAGTCTTGGTTGATTAGTTTAATTTATATTCTTGAAATTAACCACACGCAGTTGTTTGCAAACCCACAGCTTGTGGTGGGCTGTACTGTTGTAGCTGGCTTGTGTTACTGTGCTGCAGGCTTGGAGTTTTCTCTGTGTATTTGTCTTACTGTTGTCACCATCTCTCTTGTTCAAAATAGAGAATTTTGGAGGGAGAAGTTAACTTAAGAATCAAATAAGTTGTACCTAAAAGAAGAAGCATCAAATAAAAACTTCCTTTCAATTCCATTGCTCTTCAGTTTCATTGCTTTGGAATTAAGCAACCTATATGAATCCCAACTCTTGGGATTTTAGTCCCAGGGTAAATAACAAGTGTTAATACAGGAAATATGTGTTGTTACTGCAAATAGTAGTGTATCTGATTTCTAAGTATTCTTGAAGGTTTTGTCTGTCTGCTAAGCAGAACAAGATTAAAGCACAGACTGTCATCTCTGAAATATGAAATATTCACTGATGTTATTCTGCAGTGAGGATTCTTATTCACGTAGCTGTACAAATTTCTGTGCCAGTGAATAAAATGCATTATATCAGGTTTTATCTCTCCTCCCACCTCCCCAAAGTTGCTGCTAAAATAAACAAATATTTTTCATGAAATCATAAGACTTGAATACATCAGGCAACATGCAGAAGTAAAAGCTGTTTGTGCATATGTACCTAAAACTTGTGCCTAAAATACTTATCTGTGTTTCTTAATTCCTAGATACAAGATTCTGCTACCCTAGACATAGAAAGAGCAAACAAAGAAATTGAAATGCTTCGGAAACAATATGAGGCAATGTCACAAGAACTAAAGGAAGCTGTCCAGGAAGCAGAAGTAGCCAAGTGTAGGAGGGATTGGGCCTTTCAAGAGCGGGATAAGATTGTTGCAGAAAGGGAAAGCATACGGTAAACAACTGCTAGATGATATCTGAGTGATCTCTCTAACACCTGGGGCGCAGCTGATGCAGCTCTAGGATTGCTGGATTTTGCCAGCACTGTCTCTGCATCAGTTGTCACACAGTGATTTTTTAAAAATGTTCAGGGCACCTTACGAGATCTTTGTCGTTTTCTGTGCTTTCATAACCAAAATGTCTCTAGTAAATACCCTTGGGTCTAACAGCACTGCTGTGTAGGTGCAGCCAATTGTGCGTTCTTTTAGGCATGCTATACTAATAATCCTGCTGTAGCTCTAGTCCTGCACATAATTCTTTACCTGTGGGGGCATGCACAAAAGGTATCCAATGTATTTGCTACCAAGTATGTCTAAGGAACTAAGAAAAATACTTAAATAAGGCAGTTTTTTCTGCTAGTTTAAAGAAGATAAGTAGAAATAAAGTTGTGAAAGGGATGAAGAATTAAAACCTAGCATATATAATTTTTCTCTTCCTTATCCTTTCTTATTTTGCAGATAGATACATTTTGAAACTGCTCTTTGAAATTTTACATTAACTGTACAATGTGATAAAAACACTTTAGAGGGGTTTTAAGTAATTAGATTGAAACTGTTTTCTTTTGAAGAACTTTGTGTGACAACTTAAGGCGGGAGAGAGACCGGGCTGTGAGCGACTTGGCGGAAGCTCTGCGCAATCTGGATGATATGAGAAAGCAGAAAAATGATGCTGTTCGTGAGCTGAAGGAACTGAAGTATGTTAGAGAAGTGATCAAACTGCATGGAATTTTATGATAAAAACTTTGTTCTGTTAGCTGTGTTCTTAAGTGAACCATATGTTGTTACAGCTGCAGTCAGCAGGCATTCATGTTGGTGTGTGTGCAAGCATTGCCTACATTTTTAGTTATGATGGAAATAATTGTGCTGGACAGTACCAGTTTTATCTTATTTATAAGACTCATAGTTTAAGCTTTGTGTGTGGAGATGCACTTAAGCAATATTGGGATTCTTTCACTGAAGTCACATTAACTGCAGCTTAGTTCCTCTCAACTGTTTTCTCACTAGATTATGGGAGAGGTTTTGCCATTAGTATTTGTCATGCCCTACATGCTGCTGGAGCTCATCTGTGGGTAAAATAAATGCATTTTGGAAAATGTGAGAAACCTAATTGTGCACTTAGTCATGTAAAAATATGTCAAAAAATGTAAGACTATGTTAAAACAATATATAGAAATGGAAAGTCAATTTGATAGCAGACCAAGAATACTAGAAAGACAGAAGCTGAAGGAAATTTTTGACACTGCTTGGATTTTTGATCTAGAAAACCAAATATAACATCTGTCAAAATCATAAAATTATTTTTTGTTTTATTTAAAAGAGGATTGTCTGTGTCTGCAAGTAATAATTTTCTTTGTCTAGGGAAAAGATGGAAAATCAATTGGAAAAGGAGGCCAGATTTCGACAATTGATGGCCCATAGTTCCCATGATTCAGCCATAGATACAGATTCTCTGGAATGGGAAACAGAAGTGGTAGAATTTGAAAAAGACAGAGTAAGTAAAATCAGACACTGCATTGTCTTGTGTGTTGGATAGCTCTGAAGCCAATTATAATTTTTAAGTACTAGGGGATATGATATGACCAAAATACGATTTTTGTCTTTTTAATTCTTTATTGTTTGGCTAGGAACTGTGTAGGTGCACATGGAGGCAGCAAGTGCAGTTACAGCTACATGAAATTAGTTGATTAAACCAAACTGTCATATACAAGCTTTATAAATGTCTTCATATGCGTTACAAATAAAAACAGTTCCTGTATCTAATGTTGCAGGGTACCCAGGTCCATGTAGTAGAGTGATCTTTAAGTTCATGATTCACTGCAGATGTGGCAGTGCGAAGGCAGCCAAAACTTAAGATGTGAAGGAAACAGTGATATTAGAGGCCAGATCTTTTACTGGCAGCAACACTTCAAATCTATGCACAAAATAGTTAATGCTTTACAATGAGCTATTTCTTCTACTTTTGCTCAGATCTGCTGGTTAGAAATTTTAAAGTATTAAAAGTACTTATTTATGGTGAATATGAATTTAGTTTGAAAATCTGGGATGAAAGGAGCTGCTCATCTCTTACTTGTCTGTAGAAATTAATCCCTTTTCTATTTTTGGAATATTATGTTTAGCAATCCAGATAACCTCTACGTCCTCTCATTATCCTAGTAGTATTTTTCTTCATATAATTCCTTTTTTTTTATTGTAGTGTAAAATTTTTAATTTGCTGCAATGTATGTCATTCTTGTATACTCTTCTATGTGAAATTTTTAGCTGGTACATCACATTGTTAGTGGTAACTTTTTTGAACATGCAAATAGACAGGTAGTCTTCCAGACTGTGATTCATTTGGGGGTATTTGGGGGTCATTTTTTTTATGCTCTTCCAATCTTTCTGTTTCTGACAGTGCATCCCTACACATAATCATTAATATGTTCCTTGTTTACACTAAAATATTATTTATTATTATTATGTTCTGGAATACAATTGAAAGATAAGATGAACTGAGTACCAATCTTGATCACCCCTGGATGATCACCATTCTTTCTGGACTAATAGTTTCCTTTTCACCAAGCTTTTTCAACACTTCTGATCAGCTCCATCACTTTTGTTCCTTGCCATCACCTCTGTTTTAACTGATAACTAATAAATTTGCTTTTCTATTGTCTGTTAAATTAATTAGCAAGTCTGGCATATGATGTACTTATGATAAACAACATTGCAGCCTGATGAATTTTCCATTCATGTGCAGTTATTTAGTTATTCTTTACTTCAAAGATTGTTCTTTGTGTTTGCATCACTGAGATGGATTGTGTACACTGTCATTTGAATGTCTTTCCCTTTTCTAAACATAGGGATTACAATTGCTGCTACCAAATTATAGTAATAATATTGGCCTAACCTTGATTAAATATATGGAAAAATCTTTGCTGACTTTACCAGCATCTGAATTCCAGGCCGAGTTTGTAGAGTTGAATACATTTCAGTCCTTTTATTTTTGCTTAAACTTCTCCTGTCTGATTAAACTCCTGTTATACAGAATCACTCAGCTCAAAACTGAAAGAATATTCACGTATTTTTTTTCAGCTCTGATGCTGTGTAATGATCCTGTGATCTCTACTTAATCTTTATTTTACAGCTGCTTCATGCTCTGTCCTATGAAATTTTTTCTTACATAGGACATTTGGGAGAATCATAGGATTTTAATATATTTTTGTCAGCTTTAGCTCAATTTAATTTCTGGTAAATCTTGATCTTTTTGCATTCTTTACCTTCCGTTTTTATCAGGCATCTTTTGTACACCTGAAGACTTTATGCTCTTCTAATTTTGAGGGGATAACATGAACCATACTTGCACATCTGATTTAGACTCTACTTATTTTTTTCATGTTAGATTTTAAATTTCAAGTATCATCACCCTTCAGTATGCTGAGACGATTAGTCCAGTAGATTACTTCAAGCAGAGTTCTCTAATTTTTAGAATTGTATTATTTAACAGTGAAAATAGCAATAATAAATCAGTTTGAGGTCAATTGGTACCAATTTACTCTTTTTTTTGGCCAGTTTTTTCTTTAGCGTGGCCTTGCCATTTACCAAAGCAAGCACTACATTAAAATTTCCCTGTTTGGTTCAATGCCTGATGTGTTAGAGATGTTTGTCACTTTTCCCATCAAGAATGATCTTGTTTGGGTCAGGCTTGGTAGAATATCACCTCTAAATCTGTATTTAGAATTGGTCCCACATGTTAGAGCTGTCTTTCCTGTTTATTCTGGTCTCTACTCATACCTCAGCAGAGTTCTGTCTGATTTCACCACTAAGACACAATGCTGTTTTCTCACCTTGGCAATTGTTTTTCCCCCATTTTTGGGAAGCATGTCATTGTTTTCTCTTTACACAACCAACATTGTGCCTTAAAACCGGTTATATGGATCTGAATAGGCTTTTTCACATGCTCAGCTGCTTTTTTGTTTCTCGTTGGTGAAGTTCCCCATTTGTATTATTTAAGCCTTTATCTTAGAGAGAAGAATCATTCTAATGCCAGAAGACTAATGGAAGTGGGAGCTTATATATGTACAAAAAACCCAAAACTTACCTGATGCAGGAACCCTGTAAATAAATATAAGTACATAGTGCAAACAAGCAGTAATGCCTCTTAATAACTGACACTCTTTGCCAGTGCAGTTGAGTCACTTGTTATCAATATTTCCTAGGATGATATGGACTTGAAAGCACTTGGTTTTGATGTGGCAGAAGGTGTGAACGAGCCATACCTCCCTGGAGACTGCGGGATCTTTGTCACCAAAGTAGACAAAGGAAGTATTGCTGATGGTCGGTTAAGGTAGGGTTGGACTTTGGGAGATACCTGTCAGTGTTTTGGGCATAATAAACTAAATATGGGCATATTGGAAATCATCTTCGTTGTTTTTGTGTTTTGAAGTTCTTTTTTCTTTGTCATTTGCGATGTTTATATTATTAGTGTTGGTTGGGAAATCACACTGAGAAGACCAATCCCTGAAAGCATTACAGAAGTTAAACACTGTTTGATTCAGCACTTAAAACTCAACAGGATTTAAAATGTTATTTTGTTGCACTGTGCCCCATTTACTCCATCATTATCTCCTCAAACCTAGATCTATCTATTTAAGTTTTGCAAAAGACATGAGGGTAAGTTATTGATGGAGGGCAAGAGAAAAGGAGAGTAGAGTGAGGGATCATTTAGAATCAACTGCTATTCTTAGTGTTGATAGAAGCTTTTCAGTAACTTTCCTCAGTAACATTAAACAAGTAATATTAAACAAGAAATAGTCATTAGTGATTTGAGGACATACTTTACCTAGTGAAGTGCAGACTAGCAGTCCTGGTTTTCATTTAGCTGCTATTTAATGCTTTTTCAGGAATGGATAACTGCAGATAATGAAGGATGAGTTTATTGAGATCAGCTCTGTTGCTTGCCTTTTCATGGAACCTTATTCATGTGCTGTGTCCAGCAAAGTGTGCTTATAACTGACCTGCCTAATTCTGTATATCTACCAGAGTGAATGATTGGCTGCTGAAGATAAATGATGTGGATCTTACCAATAAGGATAAAAAGCAAGTTATAAAAGCTGTTCTAAATGGAGGAGGTGTTATTAATATGGTGGTTCGAAGGAGGAAGTCTTTAGGTGGGCGAGTGATAACACCTCTTCACATCAATGTTTCTGGACATAAAGGTAATGACCATAAAGGATGTGTGTAAATGACACATCTTTGTTAAGCCAAATAAGCCTTGACATAAAGGTACATGTTTTCTGAGCCTTTGCTTAAATCACACTTACACTGTTATGACCTCCTAGATAGGGGTTTTTGTTATTTTTTTTTTTTAACAAATGAAGAATGCTGTAATTTATAATAGCTTAATTCTGTAAGTACAGGTTTTCTTTTTGTCCTTGGGTGGGCTTTAGTTGATTTTTTTAAAATACTTGTCTCTAGCTGCCTGCCTAGAGTGTTCCTGGGAGTGGAAACAAGTCTGTTAAAGGCAGTTACCCATTCTTTGTGTGATGATATTAATTATTGAGTTGTTCAAAATCCTTTTTTTCCCATTGTTATTTCTTTGCAAGGGTTTTCAGAAATTGAAATTCAGCTGGATTGGTAGTCATATTTCTTGTGCAGGCCGGTCAGACACGCCATTTGAGCAATATACTTGAATTGCAGAATCAAATTATTATTTGTGTATTTCAGATAGTGGGGTCAGTCTAGAAAATGGAGTGTTTGTTGCTGCTGTTGTGCCCGGAAGCCCTGCTGCCAAAGAGGGTTCCCTTGCTGTGGGAGACAGAATAATTGCCGTAAGTCTTAAAAATGCGTTTACCTTTTTAAATTTTTATTTATTTTGAAGAGTTATCATTGATGCTACTTTTTAAGATGCTAAACATTCCAATTAGTTTTTTACTTTTGCAATATTAAGTCCTTTTTGTAAATTCACTGAATATGTATTCTGAATTAACGTTTTTTATGGTGAGTGATGAATATAATGTGCAGCTTATTTCCTGAGTTCCTATGAGAATTTTTGTCAGAAGCATTAGCTTACTCTTCACACTCGGCTTATATTTATACATATATATATATATATAATGATATCTGTGATTCTTATATAAAGTAGGAGAGGTCGATTCCAAAAAGGCATCCCTTCACTGGATGAGAGGTTTCTTCTCCTGTAAATATTGTTACTACAGTTGTCAGCTGTTTTGGGGAGGGAATGTCCCTGGGTGCATTTGCAGCCTTGCAGGTTGGTGTGGTTTGTGCACTGTGTAAGGGGGTGGTTGCTGTTGGTACAACTGCACAGTGAACAGTGGTGTTACCCTGTGTTCCTGCAGGAATAGCTGATTGTACTTGGGAGTTTTCCAATCTCCACTCTTGAGGAATGCACAAACAACAGCCAGACTTCAGTCATGTATACATGTGTAGGACTAGTGTTTTTCCTGTCTCAGAGATACACTACCTTAAATCCTCCCTCCCTGTTACCTTAAACTTACAGATGTCTGTTGTGGTTTCTTTTGTGTGCAGATCAATGGCATTGCACTAGATAATAAATCACTTACTGAATGTGAAGCTCTGCTACGAAACTGTAGGGATTCCCTTACTCTGTCACTCATGAAGGTGAGTAGCAGTAGCTAAATTTGCAGAATTCTCTTGAGCATACACAGAATTTTTCTAGTTGTTCAAGGAAGACTATATTGAAAAAAGGAGGATATCAAAATGGGGAAAAGACAACCATCTGGATGTATTTCACTGGTGGTATGCTCCCTCAACAATTACAAAGTTAGGCTCTTGTGCCATCTAGGAGGAAATGAGAGTAACTTACTGCCTTCTTTCCCATTTGTTTGCTGGATACATGAAATGAGTGTTACCACAGTTGCTTGCTTCTTCTTGGCTTTTGCTTCAGAGCTGCAGCACCTTTGTACAAGATAAACTGCCTGCTGCCTAAAGAAAGTTAGCTTTTACTCAGGAGGGAGCTGTGCAGAAAACAGAACTTTTGCTGTCGTGAAGATTAGGTACAAGGCTTTGTTTTTCAGGCTTAATTCTATAAAATATTTATTCCGTTCTGCTTTTTGAGTTTAGAATCCTGTTCTTCTGTACCTGTCACATGGATTTTGTGAGTTCTAATTTCAGATCTAGAGAGCTTGAGATTTTAAGAAAGTAAGAAGATGAAATGTTCGAGGGGAAATGGGCAGTGAAAGTTACCTTACTGGCATCACTTACCAGAGGCAGAAGTAGAATGCAGGTCCCTTCACTTTCAGTTGAGTACTTCGGCCACCATGAGGACTTGCCCTTTTGAAATCGTTGTGAAAATATTACAAATATTTTTTTAGCTTCATCTAGCACATAACATCATTCTGATGTTTTGTGTTTTGAATTGTATGAATTGTAGTATGTGAATAATCAGATATAGATAAGTCAAGGAGTCTGGGAATATGCTAAACAGAAACCAGCCACAATAATAGGGTGATCATATGTGGTTTTTGTTTCAGGTTTTTCCTCAGAGCTCATCTTGGAGTGGTCAAAATATATTTGAAAATTTGAAGGATTCGGAAAAAATATCAAACTGTAGAGTTCATGCATCAGAGATACAAGCACAAAATAAAAGAAATCTGAAACTCAACAGCTCAACCCAGACTGACATTTTCAATCCAGACATCATGGAAGGCAAGAAGGACCAGAGTGATCAGGGCAGCACTTCATTTTGCAACCACAAAGCTTTCCCTAACAGCACATTACGAGTAGACTCTCGTAGGAACACAGTGCACAGCTGCCACAGTAATTCAGAGCACAGCCTTAGCTCCTTCAGCCCAGAGACATATGGGGACCAAGGCTATGGAGCTGTTGACTTGGACAACAGGAGGATGCCTTATGAACCTACAGGGACTGACTGTATGGTGGTTGAGACAGCGTTTGACAAAGGACATGGAACTAAGCACAGTGGTGGTACCTGGCCAAAAGTCATGGTTAATATCTCAGCAACAGAAACTGAAAAGTTCTCTGTGTACAAAAAGCCAAAACAAAGGAAATCTATCTTTGACCCTGATACTTTCAAAAGGCCACCAACTCCTCCCAAACTGGAGTACCTTTCCCCTAATCAGGTGACAGGCCATTCACCTCAGCCATCAAAAGCTGAAGTGGCTTCAACTCCTCCAACTCCTCCTAAGAGAAGTGACTCTATCAAATTTAAACATAAACAGCAGGCAAGCTCTGCATCAGAGTCTACAGTAACAACAGGATCACCACCCACCAGCCCAGCCACTGCCCAAGCTCCTGTTTCCTTGGCACTTAAACAGGACTCTGCTACTCTCAAGGGGCGCGGCAGGAACGCTGGGCATTATTACCGGGAGGAGGGAATTGACTGCACTCACCTGTCTTCAAGGAAATCCTGTGAAGATGACATTGGCTTTCAAAGAGTTGAAGAGCCAGAGATTAAAAGACCAAGGCCAAAATCAGCTCCTGCTCTGAGGCATAAAATGACTCCTGTGCCCATTCCTAATCCTGCACTTCAGGTAGAAGCTTGATATATTAGAGAACAAAACTAGAAACCTTGAAGTGTATTAGCAGTGTGGGTTTGGGTGCCCAGTTATGTACTGGAGCAGGAGAAGCATAGCCAGTCCTCAGAATCCAGGTGCTCTGAACTCAGGCTCAGTTGGCACTTGGCAGTATCACAAAATACAAAAGCGGTTTGTGAAGTTTCAGTATTAAACAGAATGTGATGGCCACCGAACAGAAAGATAAGGTTATGCTTAGCTGCCGTATCTTGGGTTTTAATGCAGCTTGTTGGAACATCTGGGTTCCTGTTTTTGACAACCTGAAAAGACATAAATAAAAAAGCAAAGCATCAGCTTTAGAAAAAAACTAAAAATAGGGTCTCTGAAGTTTTACAGATGTCAGATTGTTTGTCCAGATCACTGTACAAATCAATGGAATAAGGTGAACCATCCATAGTGTTGGTTTTTTGTAAGTCTTTCTATGTGTCTAAATAATTTTGTTCATCTTATCTGAAATCCATAGGATGTTAGGCCCACTACATTATAAGGGTGATCTATTTATTAGGATATGATGCAAGTTCAAAATCAGTATATAATTAGTTAGATTAAACAACCCTGCTGGAAGATGCTGTGTCATGTCTTGACAGAATGCATGGAAGAAAAAAAATCTTTGTGCTGTGGAAAGAACCTATTTAGATTAGTGCATTATACAGAGTGACATAATCAATGATGTCATTTCATGTCCACTGCCTCATATTTGCTCAGCTGGCAGATAGAGATTTCTTTTCTCTTTCCCGGCAGAAAACCAAAGTTTATAAAAGTGTTTGTTTTTCTTTTTAATGTAATTGCATCATAATGTCTTAGAATTTCATGTTCTTTTCCCTTACTTGTTTATACCTGGATAATCCCACCCTGTTCACAGAGTTTTAGAAGCAATACAGATGGCAAAGCTGAATTGGAACTAGTGCAGGGTTACAGCCATGTCCTGCAACAATACTGGTATAAGAGAGCAACTGGCAGGTTTTTATGCCTTTTTTTTTTTTGGTCTGCTTCCATTCTGATTTGTCTGCTTCCATTCCTTAAGCATTTCCAAACATTTTTAGGGAAAAGTAGTTACAGAGATCTTTAGGCCTCTGTGTATGCACTGCTCAGCAAAAATGAAAACGTACCTGTATTACTTACAGCACTGCTTCCAGCATATTCAAAATAACCCATAGTCCATACTAGTTAGTATGAAGAAAATTCTCTCTGTCCCAGCCAAAACCAGCACAACAAATGACAGAAAAGCATAAGGGTTTAATATTATAGCTGTAATCAGCAGATTTCATCTGAAGAGCAGTATGGCTAAGAGAAAGGTCACAAGAACTGCCCTGCAAGACGTGAAGGAGGGCATATTCCAATGTCATATTTTAGCATGTTTGTAACAACAAAACAAGATCAAGATATTGAACAGACTTGAATAGATGGTGCTTACTTTATGTAGAGCATCAAGTTGATCCATGAGCACCGACAGTGCCATTCTTGCTTGTAGTGCATTGTCATGAGCATGTACACTGCCCTGGATATAATAATATTAGTAATATTTGTATAGTGAGAAATGAGTGAGTGAAGAGTTGCCAGTTGTGACAAGGACACGTGTAGGTGGGGACTTACACCCAGGAGATTTGTTAGCTGAGACAGAGTGGGTGTTTTGGCTCTCACTGTTGAAGAGACCAAAGGATATGAGGACATATTGCAGTTGCTTTGATGTGCTGCCTAAGCTGTGTTACAGGTGGCAAGTAGGTGTTGGTTTGAGGTAAAGAAGAAAATTATATAATAGAATTAGATGACTTCTTGTTTTGTTTTGGTTTTTAAAGCTTACTTTATGTATTAGTTAATAGGATTAAGTTAAAACTAGGTTCTATGACTCTTTTTTATTTTTCTTCTCTTTCTCTGTCTGCCCAGAAAATAGGGAGAGCTTTGTAACCTTAAAGTAATCGGCTGAAGAGCACAAGTGATGCTCTGCCTCAAAATGTGCACATCAGCCACTCTGAACATTTTTTTCTGGTGGAATTGCCCGTGTCCCTTGCAACTACATCAGGCTGTTGTGCCAGTAGTGCCCAGTCTGCGTGCATTCACTCCTGAAGTAGCATTTGTAACAGCAAAATACAGTGTAGTTTAGTTTGTAGCCATATTGGGTGTTATCATTTTACTTAGATGTGTATGCAACAGTTAATTTTGTGTACTTTGATAAGTTGGTAAATATGGGTGTGCTTTAATTCCTGAATAGTAGGGGAAACAATCACTAGTTCATTGATGAAAATGATCTGGTTCTAAGAAGGCATCTCTGCCTTTTAGAGTCTTTATGCTCTTAGTAATTTGTGCTCTTCATTTAATTAAAATATTGCTGTCATAAAAATTTGAAGTATGTTTCCAATAATTATTTTTCACTTTTTTCATACATCAGTTGCGTATTTTGTGTTGTAAGTTTGAAATGTGTGAACAATATGTGCTGAGCCCCACAGTTGCTGCTCTCCTGCATCACTGTCAATGTCTGAGCTATTCTCATGTGTTCTTAACTCACTAGTGTCTACTTGTTATATACAGAACAGAAGTTGTGAGGTTCTAAAATGTGAATTTCTTGTTGAAGAGAGGTTACTCCACATGTATCTGGAAATGCAGGCTTAGAGGAAAATGCTGTCTCGCTTTTTAGGCAGATCTATAGCGAACACTTGTGGCGATAGTGAAAACATTATCTTAGAGGAGAAATGTAACTAAATTCTGGGTGTTTAATTGAAGCAAAAGATACCAGTTAAATTACAAATATTGGCCTAAGAAGATTACAAAATAATAAAAAGTAATAACCAAGTAGGATGGAGGAAAAATTGATAGAAAAACATCATTAAAAGACAAAGGTGTAAGAAGCACTATGGTGGCACATTCTGGAACAGATATTTGAAAGTTTGGTATTGCTTACTGTTCCACAGTCTGTCTGATTTACTCTTTTGCATCTCCAACTTCCTGTAATCAGATTTCTGTGTTCTTGTAGGTGCAGAAATATGCTCCAGCTAGTGAGGAGCACCTGTCTCCAGAGCTCCAGGAGTGGGCCCCATACTCCCCAAAACGTTCTGCGAGGCACAGCGATGGCTTTGTGCCTGCTGCCTTGTACCCTGGCAGCATGTCAGCAGGTGAGTGCCAGAACTCCTGACTGCTTTCCAGGAATGCCCCATGGCACTGCTCCACATTGGGCAATATTGGGGATTAGTCATGGTAAGTACAGAAGAAACACGATTCACAAAACCTGTTTCTGAGCATGGAGTGCTCAGCGTTTGGACTGTAAAGGAGGGAAACCTCTCTAAGAATGGCTAAGGAAGCTGAGCAACTTCTGGCTGAAGGTTTTGTTTTCATCAGTTTCTGTGCAGAGAAGTTCTCAATACATTAGTCCAGAACTAGGTGTAGTATGTCCATTAGGGGGACAAGTATGATTTTCAGTATTTTTGAAAGTAAATGCAGGTACCCAGGCTTTAACTGCTTCATTTCTGAAATACTTCCAAGGAAAAAGATCTGATATTCAGGAAGTAAAAGATACTAAGTTCTGCCTGTTGGAAACATTTGAGGTATCTGATGTTCAGTGCCCAAACTGGTTGTGATCTTCATCTAAATGAAATGTTAAATGTGTGAGTGTGTTTGAGATATTAAGATACTGAAGAGGGAACTCACAAGAAGCTCAATATATGTCAGTATAATTAGGTAGAACAGAAAACAGCATTCTGCCTCGTTTGATCAAACAGTTTTTGGTATTGAAGTTCACATTAGCAGGTTTTGAATTGGCATTGACTAAGTGGAGGTAATTAGGATATTGTATGCTAGTTAATTTGAAGTAATCCAGAAGCATTTGGTAAATGTGTCATCAGATTGTTCAGTCTTTAGCTGTCTAGTCTTAGATTTTCGTTTTCAACAGTAGTATATTAATCTTGAATTCCAAATCAAGGCAGCATTGATTTTTATGAGTTTATCCTCTCTTCTTGTAAAGCCCCAAACTCCTGTAAATTCTAGAAATTATGGAAGATTTTATTCTTATTGGAGAATATGAAGGTAACAATCTGTGCATCTGCAACAATGGACAGCTTCAAACGATGGTGTTTCAATCACTTTTCAGAATGAAAAGACATGTTCAGGAGTTGCTTAGACCAAGAAGCTTTTGCTCTTTGATTTCTTTTACTCTTCTTTCACTTTCTCTCTCTCTTAATGGTAGTAGAAAAAGTATTAAAAGGTATTATTTCTAACCTTGTAGTTAACTTTTATCTTAGCATGATGCATTTGCACAATAGATGAGTCAAGTCAAACCTACTTTAGGTAAACTACAATAGACAGTACAAATCTGTGTCTTGAAATGAGAGTAAGATTTTGCTGCCAAGTCATTTAAGAGAAAATTAGACTTTGGTTTAGTATTGAAGGATGAATATACTTTAAAAAACAGCTTGAGTAATAAGTTTCAGAAATAAATATTAAAATACTAGAATTTAAAATCATGCTGGAAGTGGGACTCTTTGAGGCAACAAAAGAGAGGCACCAGAATAATTATAGCTGTAGTCAGTTCAAGCACCAAATAAAATCTTGCATGCTGGTTATATGATTAAATGCAGAATTTTCATTCCTGGGTAAAAAAATTCTGTACTTGAAAACAGAAAATCCTTTATTTTCTCCTGCATATTAAAAATCATATGCTGTGAATGGCTTCATTTTTGATAACATAATCCACTTTGTTTCTGACTCATTACAGAATTATAAACCAGATTTTAAATCTGCATGTATTATCAAAAAGGTGGCATATCGTGCTTAATAATGTATTTGTATACTAATATTTTTATTTATCATACATATAAATGTCCAAGTACATAATTGTAAAATGCTAAGGTATATTTTAAATCTGGGCTTTATATGTTAATAATGTTGATAAGAATATGCTTTTATCATCTGAAGCAGGGACAGTACCCAGAAGCTTAGCACCGTGTCCTGCAGTGACTGCTGTCATGAGAAATCCAATCTATACTGCCTGGAGCCATAGAGTTCACACCAGCAATTGCCCATCAGTTGCCAGCCAAATCTGTCATCAGCATCTGCATCCCAGGTGTTTTGAAATTTATATCTCCCTAAAATTTTGTTTTCATTAGGATGAAATTGCTTCTGGTAGTTTGGTAGAGTGCAGCGGGAAACACACTGCTGTTGTGTGTGATTGTGATCCAGGGTTCTCAAAACCATTATTGCATTATTGTGTGTATTATTATTGCAGATAAATGATGTGCCAGTTGCTTTCATGTCTTTCAGTAACTGATAGATTAAGTTTTCCTTTGCCCCACTGACAGATACTGACAAAGAAAATAATTTTTTAATATACTAATTTCTAATGGGTTTTTGTTGTTGCCAAAACAAATGAAGCTTTTTCCTTTTTATTGTACTTCAAAGCTATTCTTCTTTTGTCTTCTAATAATTCATAAAATGATTGGAAGTGGGAAGGAAAGAAGCATGTATTTTATTCAGTAGCATGGGGGCTAAACAAAATTTTTTGTTGGCCAGTTTCTATTTGCTGAGGTTCTTTGCCCAGTTCTAACTGTTGCTCTATTCTGCTTTCCTTTTGATGTAGTTCCCAGCATCAAGGTCGCCTGAGTTTGGACCTGAGTCATAAACACTCCACTGAGTACTCTGAAAATTCACGTACAAGAGCATCTCATGGCTCAAATTCATTGCCATCTAGTGCCAGACTTGGTAACCAGCTTTTGTGATTTATTTCCTGTGGGACTCCTGTATATTGGAGATAATTATAAATAGGAAACTCCTCAAGTACCCAAGTTATGGCATTGTCATCATAGAGGCTTCTGGTGTTCCTTTGCTTCATTTCTCGTGGGTTTATGACTGAAGGTGTTCCCTGGAAGTTGCTGTGTTTAATTTGGTCTTTACAGTCTCTTTGAAATGGTCTCTGTGTGTGAGGGATTCTCCTTTCCGTGCCTGTTACTCTTTGGAAGTAACCACAGAGAGATGGGAGGCAGGGCCAAAGGTTTAGGTTCAATGAGCTGTAGAGAAGAAAGAAAAGGAGAAAGCCCCCTGAGCAAAAAGTCAAGGATGACTAATGGCCAAATGTAAATTGGATTCTTGGGAAATAAATTATGCTAAGTGTAGTTGATTGACATGTAAATATTTTTTTATGCCTAGCCTGATACCAAAGCATATGCATGCTTTGTAGCAGTGACATTTTAACACTTTAGTTTTATTTAAATTTTAAATTTTAACTGGGAGTTTTATACCTGTTTTTCCCATGTTTTGTCAAAGATTGAGCAGAGTGTGGTAGCTTTATAAGCACAGCAAAAAGGGGCATAACAATTTGCAACCAGTATCAGGGATGATGTATTCATCCAAGCAGAATGTAATCAGAATATTTTAAATGTCCTTAGCAATATCCCATGGATTCTTAGTGAATAGAGATGTTAGATTCTTGCTTGGACTTGGAGTAATGTTTAATTTCATATGAAAATACTGAATATATTATTTCATACAAGAATGAACAGTGCATATATACTGTGTTGCTGCATTGTGTTCTGTTTATACTGACTGTGTAATCAAGATAATTTGCTATAATTATGTTATTCACAATTATAAGGATAATCATCAAAGCTTTTGCCTTGATCGTTTAGAGGCCACTATAAAGCTCATTGAAGAAGTACAATCTAAATGTACTTTTTTGTTAATTGTAGTTGCTTTTACTTCTATAATTTTGATGTTTCCTTGTTTTAAAAATAGGTTCTTCGACTAACTTGCAGTACAGAACAGAACGAATTAAGATCCCTTTAACACCAAGATATCCAAGGTCCATGATGGGCTCTGACAGAGGTGAATTATTTCATCAGTAGTTTTAGTCATACTACTTTCAGTATAACCAAAACAAAACCCTTGCAGTTGTTAAATCAGTTTGTGCCGCAGTCTAAGTAGGACAATTTTGTTAAGGTTACAAAATCTGCATTTTGCCAGAAAAATGTTAAAAAAGAAAAGGAACTTCCTAGAGGAAATTGTTTTTTCTGATAGTTGACTTGAGCACTGTGACACTGCGTAAAAGTGCAGACAAAAGTAAGAAAAAGCATTGCTTTATGATTTATAGTTGTCGTTTCTTCTACAATGATGCCTTGAAAATTTTAACAGTGAGATGATTTGCATTTTTTTTTTCATTCTTTAAGTATATTATTTGCTTACTGTTGTATCACTGATTGTAAATTGTATTTTGTAATACAGTGAAAATATCTCAGTACTTCCAACAAATTTCTTGGTGGAAGATATTTAAAGACATGGTACAAGCTGTAGTTGGAGTGCTGGAGAATCAGGAGTTTGCTGACAGCAATCAGCAACTCTTCACTACCATCATTGCACAGATGTTCTGCAGCCTTAATGGATTGTGTGCAGTGCTTTTCCTAACTGGGCAAATACAGTTTTTAAAAATAGCTTTCATTTGTGATTAACAATTTGAGGTTTATTTTCTCCAGCTTTTCAAAGGGAGCAAACTGTCTCAGGGCACTTGTTCAGTAGGTTACTTTGGAAGGGTACAACCAGGGTAAAGTCGCAAACTAAGTCATGTCCAGCTTGTTTGAAATTTCAGAGCTTTCCTGTCCCTGTGTAGGATTCATGCTTGGCTTCTGTTATCTTTTTCAGGTGTTGCATAATATATCTCCTATGTAAAAGAAGGGCTGCACATAAATATTTTATTTGAAAACAAGCCTACTAAAACTCAACTGTTGCCTTTTCCTAGGCTCCTTGTCACACTCGGAATGTAGCAGTCCCAGCTTGATAACTCCTCCCCAGTCACCTCTTAACTTGGAAACGTCTTCCTTCACCAGCAGCCAGTCCCAGAACTCCCTTTCTACATTACCTAGGATTTCCATTAGCCCCGTATCTGTCGGAGAACGCAGAAAAGATAGGTAAGGTCCCCACTTTTTTGTTTTTAATACAAATGTGTCTGAGGAAATTTTGTGTGCTTGTTTGTTAGGCTGAAGGAATGTGGGTATTTAATTTAAATGACAAATATGAAGGTGCATCTCAGGTCCTGATATGAAATGTTGCTTTTCTTTAGAAAGTATGTGAGAGATCTTTTTGTGGATTTTAAGATTAATTGATTTTCTAAAGGTTTTGTTTCTTCCATTTTAGACTAATGGCCACACCAGTCTAAACTGGAATTCACCCTGTCAGCTCAACTACCTCACATGCTTGTTTATGATAGCCTTGTTCTGTACTCTGGAACTCTAAACAAAATTAAGACCTAGTAACATCTGATAGCTAAATATCAGGTGCCTTAGCAATGCAGAATATGTGCTCCAACCACTGTGCCTTGATTCCATATAACCAGTTAACATGAAAAATTGAGCACATAACTGTGGAAGAACATATCCATATGTACAGATGCAATTTTACTACTCTGACTGATCCCTTTGGCTGTACCTGGACCACTGCTAGTAATAGCATTCAGTATATGTGTAGCTGCTTGCAGAATTTGAATCTAACGCGATAGCTTCCTTAAAAACATGTGCTTTGTGTTTAATGACTTTCCATCTCGCAATGAATATTTTAAAGATACTTAGCTTATAGTATCAATCTTGGACATCTGTTTTCATTTTCTCATGATCTGGCTAGATGGAATATATGAAAAAGTTCACACAAATTCAAAGCATAGAACAGTAAAACACGAATTTGAATCAGACTTTTATTTCCAATAGGGCAGCTAAATGCCATTCTGGCAGTGTAAAGGAGCTCCGATGTGTTGAAATAGATTACATTTATGTCGACTTCAAGACTTCTTTGTATGCTTAATTTATGTAAAAACACCAACCATAAAAAATGTGAATGATAAAATTATAAGGATATTCTGTATTCTAACTTTTCTGGTAGTAATAAAAAGTTGTTCATAAAATGCTATATGAAACTTGTCTTGTTTGAAGTATTTGTGACTAAGTTATTGCAGCAATTATAGAATTACTTGTATACAAAAAACAGTGTTATTTTGAAAGGAAATGTAAAGAGGATTTTGTGAATTTTCATTCTTTCTTACTTCAGTGTGACACTTGTACTATATGTACTCAACCTGTGTTCTCGTATAAATGTTCCTCCGATTGCCACTTGCAAATTCCAAGTCAGAATGTCTTTTCTCTTTCACATGACTAATGATGTGAGTGTTCAGCTGAACAAGCTGAGATTTTGGCACTCCTGTATCTTTGTGTCTTTGAGCACAAGATACACATGCTGATCTCTGGGGAATAACAAGTTTTGTTAATGTTGATCATATTATTGATGTACATCCAGGTTTCAGCCCCATTGCTCTTGCTGTGCTAATGTATAAACCATAGTCTGAATTGACTTACTAAAAAGAGTGTAATTCTAATGTTTGATGATGGGTTTTCAAAACAAAACAAACTACTAAACAGTTGCCAGTTTAGGAAACTAGGTATTTAAATCTATTCTAAGAAATGTTTAAATTTTGGGGGGTTTTATAAGCTTTCTGTTTCCCACAAAATACAAATAATTTACTTGGCCCTTCCTCAGATAAAATTAATAACAATATAGATGAAAAAAATTTCAATGTTTCTGTTTGTTCTGTTGATTTTAATTTAATGAAAATTAAAAGATCGTATCAATTAAGACTTTTTCTCCCATGTGTAGTGATTCTGGCAGGCAGTTTGAATATTATGGAAAAGTGCTTCACTTGGTTTTGATAAAACTGCTTCTCAAGTAAAACACATTTTTAATGTTATCAATCTTTTTACTTTATTACTGATTTGCTACAGAGCATAGTTATCTGTCATTCTGTACTTTCTCAGATGGGATCCTGTGTACCTTGTATAGGTTTGATTTTTTCTTACTCCAATCCAAAACAAATGAAAAATGGATATGGTAGATGAAAAAGCAGAAAGGTACAATAAACAAAGCTCAAAAAGATGCAGTTTTAGTATTTAATGAGATAATATACCTTATCACATTTTGTGACATGAAGAAACTTCATATAATAGTGCCTACACACTCATGAGTGAGTGAAAAAACATCAGTTCTATGCAAATTATCAAAATTTAATTTACATTGCATACAAAAAATGTGAGCATCAGTAGTAAGTTCACTACATGGGTAAGCAATTGCTGAGGGCAGTACCTCTAACAGTGCTGTAAGATGGCTGAGTTCCATACTTGCATTCACGTCAGCAGCTGAGCGTTTTTGTCTCACAGGAGTTAATAAGCTGGCAAACTATTATGCCTCTGCTGCAGAAGGATCAGAAAGGATCCCATCCAGGACTGGCAATATGCATGGTTATGAAACAATGTCCCCTTCTGTCTGCCCTCAGCCCCTAATCCTACTATTCCCTTCCTCAGCCTTGCTCACTTCAGTGGTAGTGAGTGAAGTCTGAATAGTACAATAGAGGAGTTTAAGCATTTGGCACAATTTAGAGTACGTCTATACATCATAATGAAATGCAAGGAAAGAAAACATTCAAATTAATGCATGTCAAATGCAGTATAGTGGAATGAAAATAAAAGACACGCCACACCTGATGCCCAAGCTGTTTTATTCACGGTGAGCTTGACTGTTAACACCTGGTGATGCCTCTTGCTGTGTAGACATTATTAAGTTTGTAACAGTGAAAACCAGGACTTTTTAGAAGGCTACAGTTTGTTTATACACATAATGAATGGGCCAGCCCCATTTGTACAGGTGGATACATCCCAAATATGGGGGGAGGAAAGGGGAATGCATCAGGGTTTTCTTTTGTGTAAGCCTTTTTCTTGTTATACTTACTAGTGTCTTACTGCTGTTTGTCTTGTTCTAAGTGTTCTTGTCTTCTGAAATCTTCTACATCTTTCAGATATCTGTTCCGTAATAGGTCTTTTCTGAGAATCCCTGTGGCTCCTAGGCCTAGGTTCTCATCACTAAGGAGTTTGAGGTTGGCCTGATCTAAGGTTGTCCTTCTCGAGCAGTATTGCGCACTTTGTGCTTTTTTTTACGTTTGGATAATTGCCCTGAGGAGAATTTGCATGGTAATTGTAATGCTACCATGCAAACTGCTGTCTTAATGGCTTGAGTTTGCAACTGCTTAATTTTCATTACTAATTTATGTTTCCCAGCATACAAATATAAATATGATATTTGTGCTTTGTTGTCCTTTGGTTTACCACCTTATTATTCATTATGTTTATTTTCACTGGCAATGAAGACTCCCAGCATTTGTATTTGTAACATACCCTTCTGGAATATGGTTGGACAATGATGTATTATATACAGTGGTTCAATTACTATCATATAATTTGCATCTGGAAGCTTCTTTCCTATCAAATTCATGATCATACTATTTATAATTCATATTTACCATCATTTTCAGGGCAGTCATGTACCTGATGTACATTTACTTCTGCCTCTGTACATTGCATGGTGTTAAAGGAATGCATTTAAGACAGTTGACAGTGGGTTTTTTTAAGTAACTGTTCAAAGCTATTTTATTATTACACTTCAGACAGGCATAAATATTGCATGTAACTTTGATATTGTGGTGGTTCAAGTGCAATTTTTTCCAAATCAGTTTTTACTGTCTCCTCTAAAAGGCCCTACATGGAAGAGCCACGCCATGTTAAAGTGCAGAAGGGTTCGGAGCCACTCGGGATTTCCATTGTGAGCGGAGAAAACGGAGGAATATTTGTTTCTAAAGTAACAGGTGGCAGCATTGCCCATCAAGCTGGCCTTGAATACGGTGATCAGTTACTGGAGGTAATTGTTTGCTTACTATTGCTAAGGTTTAATAAATCAGTTTGTATGACTGCAGCCATAACTGCCTTCCCCTAAAAGACTGTGTTGGGAAACCTTGTGCACTGTGAGATGTAGCAAAGAGTATTCTCTGTT
Organism: Petroica traversi; assembly: GCA_025920805.1. Taxonomy (NCBI): domain Eukaryota; kingdom Metazoa; phylum Chordata; class Aves; order Passeriformes; family Petroicidae; genus Petroica; species Petroica traversi. Next base: position 22,596,066 of record JAHLSL010000018.1, on the reverse strand, counting down.
GTAATATTCCATAATTGTGATTGTGACTTTTTTCAGGCTTTGTCGTAAAAATTATGTCTTATCATGGTATATCTACATCCCATCTTATATAGACATTAAATTTTAAGCTAGTTAGTTTCAGTACTTAAAATAAGATAGTCCCAATACTATATTCTGGCTGGTAAGGTGAGTACATTTTCAAGCAGCTGGCTTTTACCAAATTTCAGGCTGTTGTTTCTGTGCTATGTCCTTAGCTAAGACACCTGGTTAAAAAATTACTCATGTAGGCTCAATGATGTTTCTGCTTACTGTGTTAGATAAACACATGGAGTAGCATTTTGTAAAGTACAGAGCTGCTTTGTAAATGTAACATCATGTTAAAACACCTTCTGTTGCACAGTGTGTTTCTGGTACTAAAATAGACTTGAAGATATCTGAATTGCTCTTTAAATTCTGAATTTACTTAGCCTGGTGATCTGAACCAATGTGTATTTAATCAATGATACCAAATCATAGGACAGCTCAGAATACTTACGTCTTTTAACATTGAATATATTGTTAAACTCCTTGTCAGGTTACCAAATACTTTAAAATTATGATGATTTCTTCCAAGGAGTAAACTCTAGGAGTCACTGTATAACAACGTTTTCATTTTCCTATTTACTCCAGTGGGAATAAGTGAGCATTTATACATTAAACGAATTAGGACAATGAAAGTACGAGCTTGCTGCTTTCCATTTGAAAACTTGACATTCTGGTTTGTGCAATTTTTCCGTAGTTTAATGGGATCAATTTGCGAAATGCTACAGAGCAACAGGCTCGGTTAATCATTGGGCAGCAGTGCGACACCATCACCATTCTGGCTCAGTACAACCCCCACATGTACCAGCTTGGCAATCACTCACGCTCAAGGTAAGGCTGGCTAGGCTTGGAAAGAGACAGCTCTCCTGTCCACACAGTTGTTTAGCTTGTAGCTCTCTTCTATCCGCTTCATATGTTTGCAAGCATGAGCACGTGTGTGCTGGGAGGTGTAATTGCTTAGACATGTAACGTGTGAATACACATTTGTCAAAAGAAGAATGCTTGATGCATCTAAATATATTTTCACTTCTGTTTAGGCATAATCCTTAAATATATTAAACTAAAATCTTCATAGTGTTATTACATTTTAATACTCCAAATATTTTTTTACTTTTTTCCCCATAATTTGAATTTCCAATATTAATTAGAGAAGGCATATGACCTGGTGAAATTACCGTCTTATTCTGATGCATAATCACACCTCAGAACAGAGATTTGTCTTTTCTCTTAGACTTATGGTGAACATATGTTTTTTGGCATGCTCATTTGAGTTATAGGGTTTGGGTTTTATCTCCCTTACTGTAAAATTGACTTACAGCCAAATTAAAAATTTCGAGTGGAAAATATTTGGCATTAACCCATCAGTCTTTTATTCTGTTTTTTTTTCCTGTCATAGTTCTCGCTTAGAACCTGTGAGTAATCATTCCACCCCTCAAGGCAGTGGAGCTGCAACGCCTGACAATCATTCCGTGATAGATACCGTGAGTGAGCAGGATGAAGGAACAATGACACCACCATCCAAACAAACCACTCCCACTACCAGTCCCAGGAATTCCTTAAGGTAGAGGGTCAAACTTCTTTCTTAAAGGAAAATAAATGGTCAATGTGGGTATGAAGGGTATTAAAAATGAAAGTGTACTTCTGTGAATGCTGTGTCTGGTTGAAATAAGTCAGCAGTAAGTTAAGTGGACCCCAGGATATAAATGTACATGTTTTCAGACTGTTTCTGAAACATGAGGTCTGTAAGGAGTGAAGAAAGTTTCCTTCAGCATTGGCTTAGTTGGAAAGGAGATGTTTGTCATTTAAGACTCTGTTCTGTAGGTGACCTGTTCTGAATAATATTTCTATAAATACATATTCTTCAGATGGCAAGTTGATTTTGTGCATGACAAGTTTTTAAATTCTAGTACATGTGTTATTTGTTTCTGTCAAAAGGGGCCCTGTGGACACAAACAAAAGGACCCCTGAACCTAGGATTGTTGTTGTTAAAAAATCCCAAGTGGATCTTGGGATCCAGATATGTGGTGGAAACCTGTATGGAATATTTGTGTCAGACGTAGATGATGACAGCCCAGCAAAAGGACCTGATGGACTGGTCTTGGGTGACATGATACTTGAGGTAAGCACTTCAGAAATGGCTGCAGAGTACAGAAAAATGGCTGGGATGGGATAAACAGGGAGTGCTGGGCTCTGTCCCACAGTGTGGAATGTGCTGTGAGTGTTAAGTTCCTGCCACAAAACCCAGGTGAGAATTGCCAGAAAGCAAATTTGGATTTTGGCTGCAGCACGTGAGGAGCTGGATGATGTGAGCCTGGAGAATTATCACCGTTGATAGCACAAGATGCCCCAAACTTTGCAGGACTCACATATGTCTACCTGTAATTATTGACACATGCTCCCTTCATCTAAATGGGAAGCTTTGAATCCGATTGCTGTATGTAGGAGAAAGGCAAGGATATAAAAGATATTGTAAAACAGAGAACAATATTGATCTTAGCACTATGAAATTCTAAAGAGAGTTTAGGGGAAACCATATATTGTGTCTTTGACTCTCCTTTCTGCATCTGAAATCAGAATATTTTTCTAATTGCCAAGACTGTTAAGGTGATAAACACAAGTCTTTAGGAGCTTTTCAGATACAAGTGGGCACTGAAACTCTCCCACTGAACTTCTAGTATCCAGATTTTGTTTGTAATCATGTTTGACTTCCTCCAGACCACTTGCTATCCCTAAAAATACTAATTTTTTTTTCAGTGTGAATTTTATGATTTTCAGCTTACGCTTGGAAAACTTTTTCAAGAAGTGCTCCCTCACAATACCTGTCTGCTGTTTGCACTTGAGTTTTTTGTTTTTCACTGTAGTGTCCCATCTTCTGCTAGACATCTTAGGTGCAAACTGTACTAGTGTTAAGTGACAAGAATTATTTATATACAGAATCTGCAAGTGAGAAAAGCAAACTCATTTTGCTTGTTTTACAAGCCCACCTAGTTCTATTGCTTGTTAAAATACAATTTCACACCTAAAGGTTTCTTTTTGTGTTTTGCAGTATGGGTCCATTGACATGCGGAATAAAACAGCTGAGGAAGCTTATCTTGAAATGTTGAAGCCTGGAGAAAACATCAAAATAAGGACTCAATACAGAATAGAAGAGTTTAATAAGATAAAAGAGCTTCCTGGAGATGGATTCTACATCAGGTATTTGAGCATGACTGGTAATGACAGCATAAGGCTGTTAGGATGATCTGCTGACCATCATGTGAGAGAGAGAACATCAATTTTGCCATGTTTTTTTTAATTTGAAGTTGACTAATCTATCCAGCCATTCTCTGACAGCAAGTACACAGTCTTGTGTAGCAAGTCTTCATTTGTCACTCCATGTGTGTTTTTGAGATGTAGAGTATGCCACTATCTTAGTAACATTTTAAAAAAAGGTATGTTACTCCCTTGATTTGATGGAGACCAGTTGCAGAGCCTGTTTGTCTTCCTTTCCAGAGCACTTTATGACCGTGTGGCAGAGATGGAACAGGATTTAAGCTTTAAGAAAGATGACATTTTATATGTGGACGACACTCTACCACAGGGAAATTTTGGTTGTTGGATGGCTTGGCAGCTAGACGAGAATGCTCAGAAGCTGGAAAGAGGACAGATTCCAAGTAAATATATGTAAGCGACCTCAGTTACAGTATTCATCTTTCAAAAGTATTTGTCTGTAAAAGTCTGACTATTGAGATGTGGTATAAAAGACTTGTTTGCTTCTGTTCTTTCTGGGATATAATAATTCTCAGGTATGTCATTTTAGGGATGGCATATTTTAATATGCATTTAATAAATATTTTGCTCTATCAAGTTGATTTTAATGCTGCTAAATAGTAAACTAGAAATGACAATATGTGCATCAGGCACAGCACCACCAGTCATGATACTGTCAAAAAATTCTAAAAAGATCACTTTAAATACCAGCCATTTTGTCTGTTTGTTCTAGGATGGATCAGGAATTCTACAGGAGACACAGCATGTCTGAGGCTAAAGATGAGAACAGTTCTTCTAAGACATTGTCAGCTGCAGCAAGGAGGTCGTTCTTCAGAAGAAAGCATAAACATAAGCGAAGTGGTTCCAAAGATGGAAAAGATTTGCTGGCTCTAGACACAATCAGTACAGACTCAATTCCTTTCTTGGATGGCAAGTACCTTTGTTATACTTGGGAGGGCTTTGCCTTTACTTCTCTTTCATTTTTAATCAGGTGCAGCACAGCACTACAAATAAAGTTACTTTCTAATTGCTCTGAATACAAATGGTGATCATTACTTCTAATAAAATTTTTTTTTGGTATTAAATTACAATCCAGTGTGTTTCAAAATAGTATTTTGGTAATTTCTTCCTAGACCTATTAGCATTATTATTTGGAGAGGAAAATTTTTTTTGATGCATGGTTTTGATCTTCCTTTCAACTATTTCATTTCTGTCCTGGTTGCTTAGCCTAGACAGAAATCTTGTGTACTACTCAAAATCTTCACTTTTATTTCTTCACTCCTATAGAAGAATCATGTTGGTTGCTTGCTTCCTTGTAAGAGCTAAACAAATCAAGCCAGAGATACCAAATATTGTGTATTGTTTACACTCCAGGGATGATTGGTTTTAAGTCTTGGTGAAGGTGGTGAGTTCAGCTTTTTTTAATTGAACACCAGGTTCAATTATAAAAATGTCTATTTTCAGCTGTCAGGTGGAAAAATTGCAATAACGACTGACCGTATTTTGTATTTGTCAAGGCCCTTGGCCTTTGCAGAGGAGGTCTTCTCATAATTCCTAAAAGGATGCTTCTGCTTATTTGAGGAATGCCAGGAAATGTATGCCTTTACAAATACATATCTTCTGTGTGTGTAGATTCTGCAAGTTTGGCTTATCAGCGTGTACAGAAAGTGGACTGTACCTCCCCTAGGCCTGTCCTTATTCTAGGACCTTTGCTTGATGCTGTGAAAGACATGTTGGTCAAAGAATCCCCTGGAAAATTTTGCAGATGTCCTCTTGGTAAGTATGCAAATATAACTAATTTTATTCATGTTTAGAATACATGATAGTATCATGTGTATAAATTAACAAAATGATAAACCAAACATGAATAATACTCCAAGAGACGGAATTTGCAGACATTGTCTTCTTAGCCGTGTTCTGTGCCTAAGAAATAGTCATGAAATAGGATTTATTCTATGAAACAGAGGTTATGAAAGCTTCCCAGCAAGCCATTGAACGAGGTGTGAAGGATTGTCTGTTTATTGATTACAAACGGAGGAGTGGACATTTTGATGTGACAACTGTAGCTTCAATAAAGGAGATAACAGAAAAGGTGAGTCAATTTTAATTCTGTTATTCTTTGTACAATTTCCATACTTGTGTTGGGGGGGTGGAATTTATGTTAGCAGTGTTATCCTTTAAGACATTCTAAGAACTGTTCCCCAGGCTAAGCTAAATGAAATAAAACTTACCTTACTTTGGCATGTGACTATTTAAAGCAAGCTCACCTTTACAGAAACTAGAAATATTTATATTCTTCTACAGTATTACTAAATAAAGTTTAGTTTAAGAAATAATTTTCTTAAATTCCATCCTCAACCCCTTCCAAAAAAGGATTTAATTTTTTTACCTATTCCATTTACTGCAGTCATATAGAATATAAACATCATAATGATCCTGGAGACAGATGTTACCTGAAGTCAGTTCATTGCTTACAGTTTTCAATCAAAGCACACGGAAAATCCTATTAATGCCTGTGTTTGCATATGTTTTCTGAAAGAGAAAATTAATAGGAGTATTTAAATTTCAAAAAAATGTATCGCATATATTTCAATCTGAGTTTTCATTTCATTAGTTCTTCAAGTACTTTTTTTCTATCAATGCATGCTTTTGGTACTATGAATGCAATTTCTTGCAGTTTTTCATCTTTTGTCTTTTGTTATAAATCCTTTGGGTACAAATTGCTCAGTAGTCCAAAATGCTACATGTATGGCAAAATTCTGTTGGGTTGCTATGATTTCAGTAGGGGAAGAAATGGGGGATTTGCATGTGTGCTTGTGCTCTTTAACTGAATGAGTGTTTTGCATTTACATTTGATCTTAGGATTGTCATTGTCTGCTTGACATCGCTCCTCATGCCATCGAACGGCTCCACAGTGTTCATATCTACCCTATTGTAATTTTTATTCGCTACAAAAATGCTAAACAAATCAAGTAAGTCTGTGAGGGGTATAGTTCAGGGATGTTTATTCTAGCTTAAAATAGGTTTGCTTTACCTTTATTGTTAATTTATTCCTAGCGATTTTAAATCTCTTAAAACAGCCACTGAGAGTGGCTCAGTTGGTGACAGCCTGGTGCTAATAACCAAGGTTGTGAGTTTGATCCCTGTATGGGCCACTCAGCGAAGAGCTGGGCTCAGTGATCCTTCTGGGTCCCTTCCATCTCAGAACATTCTCTGATTCTGTAAAATTCTCTGATTCTCTCATAAGACCCACTGTGAGGTATAAGGTCTTAACTTCATTTGGGTTGCATGATAATTAAGTGAGTCTTTCAAAGAAATCCACAGAGACCAAACTGAATGTCCTTCAGAAGGATCTTTCCTGCTAACCTTTGTAGTAAATTGTAAGACAGATATGGGTGAGATCCATTGAGGATTAAGTGTTGCCTATGACAAAGAGCTGTTCTTCATCTTAGAAGGGCCAAGGATATGGATGCAGTGCCAATTGATTCGTAAGCTCAGCTTTCCTGCCTTCATTGTCCAGTAAAAAAAGCAAGGGAAATCCCCTTTTGCCACACAGTGCATATACTGTGGCCTTCTCAGGCTGTGTTCTTTCCGTAATTGTGAAATTCCTGCTTGAAGATAGCCAGGAATAGAACACAGGTCTTGCAAACGCCAGTCCCTGTCCCGATGTTTGAGAAAGCCTTCACATGTTTTGATAGATTGATTTGGCAAGAAAGTACATAATGTCCCAATATGAATATTAAAAAACAGTTTTCCTAAGAGATCTTATACTTGTACCGTCTTCATATTTAAAGTTGAAGACTTTATATATTCTTGATCAGTAGGTAAATTTGATTACTATCTCTTTAATAGAGAAGATAATTATCGCTACTTTAAGTAGAAACAGGACACTGAGCAATGAGGTGTGTTTCTTTACCACTATACTATTTTGCCCTTAAATGGAACTGTCATGTCTTGACCTCCATTGGAAATGAAATGGTGACCATTACAGCTCTTTCCTTTTTTTTGGAAAGTGACAGAGAGCAAACTAGTCAAGCAAGGATTTCTGGCAGTCATCAGTATAAGTTGCAGTGTCACATTGTCTCTGCCTCTGCACCAAAAGTTTGTCCAATCACCCTTTTTGATACTGGCATTCTCTGAAATATTCCACAGCAGTGATAGTTTAGTAATTATGCTTTTGAATAATTATTTTAGCATTTGTATTTCTCTATGGTTTTTTCATGTTTTATTTTCAAGAGCTTATCATAGAAAAAGAGGCATCTCAAAAATGTGTCATAGATATGATAAAATGGAAATACTGTATTTGCTTGATGCTTGAAACTTCACAAGCCCTTAGAAGAGCAGTGCTTGTGCTCAGCTTTGTGTAGGGAGTGCTGGCATATATATGAGGTGATTATCCAATTCATATGATCGGGAAAAAAATATTCTTTCTTCATCAACTGCCTCCCAGTCTCTGAAACTTTAAAGAAATACTGTCTTGGTCTGAGAGCAAATAAATTTCTTAGCACTGAAATGATCCTGATGATTCTGCTGATACTGCTGAAACACAGTAGATGGCACTCTGGGCCTAGGAGTCTGCTTGCATGTGAATTAGCCTTTAGTATTCACACAGCTAGAGGGATTCTTTTCAGGTCCGTTTAAAAATTACTCTTATACAAAGTGTTTCTTTTTTCTCTTTTGCTTGTTTTTTTTTTTTCCAGAGAGCAAAAAGACCCAATCTTCCTGAGGGACAAAGTTACACAAAAACATTCCAAAGAACAATTTGAGACAGCTCAAAAAATAGAACAGGAGTATAGCAAGTACTTTACAGGTTAGTATTTAATCAAACTTTCAGTGGGAACACAGTGGTAATTTAATCAATTTGCATATTAATTCAAAAGATCAATGTCCCTGCAATGAGCATCTTGGTTTTTTTAATCCTGCCTTCCCTTTTGACAAACTAATGTTCTGTTATTTTATTTTACCAGGAGAGGAAATATCAAAATATAAATATTTTTACATTTTTTTACATATTTTTGTTGTGAATGTTATAATCTTATGATCTAAAGAGGTTCAGAAAAGCTTTTCTTACTAGCCACTAGTGTGCAAAGTATGATTTGACATAGTGTTGTCAGTGTTCTACCATGTAAGGAATAGAAGGGGTTTTTTTAATTGTAAAACTCAAACAAAACAACAGAACCCTTTGTAGTTTACAAATTACAAATTAACAAATGATGATTTTCAAAGGTCTGTTCCAACCCCAACCCTTCTGTAATTCTGTGTGATTTTGTGATTTGAGACATACTTTAAATGTTTCAACAATGGAAAACAAAACTGTCCAAAGTTTATTGAGCATGCATTGTGATTTGGAATAGTTAAATTCCACTTTAGAAGCCTTTTTAACTTCATAAAATTATGAAATCAATCTTGGATTGTAGTATTTTTACTAGAAGAAAAAACCCCAGTGTTTGGAGACTGTCTCTATTCATTTCAGAGTATATTTCCATGTGCTTCCACATACCTAGAATTTTATCCCCACTCTTTCAAATGTATCTTGATGTGCATGGCAACAAAATTTAAATAGGAGAACAAACACCCTAAACTAGCCAAAATCAAACTTTTCATCCCCTGAACAATGGGATTCTTACAGAAATACTTTGAGATATAACTGCCAAGTTCAGAGAGACAAAGGGGTGTGTTTGGTTTGGAGCTCTCCCAGTGCATCCTGAGAGAAGCCATGTGTTCTCAACAAAATATTATGTAATAACCATACAAATGTTTTTTACATGGTACATACTAAACCTTTACAGAACTTACATGCACTTGTCCAGATTGCATCACCACATGTTATCCTCTGCTTCGTGTTAAATCATTTGTGGCATTTTAGTTTCACCTGACAGTGGAAGGGACACTCAGTCCAACAGTCTCATATACCCCGTGGGAAGGGCCTCCTTCTGTTGGTGCCCCTGTGCAGTGGACTGCAGCTGTCATCAACACTTCCAGATAGATGCTGGTAGTCAGAGAGGGTTGCTGTTCAATTTGCAGTGACACTGAAGCTTGTTGAAGTTAGGCTGTTGTACATACAATGTAGATAGGCATGTTGTACCTGGTAGTTTAGTCATGGAGCTATAGCTCACACTCTCTCTCACCAGAGCGCTTTAACTACTTCATGAAGTTCACTTTTTGGCTAATGATTTTCAAGTTGGCTTTATTTCCCCTACTTCGTTGAGAACAGAGTGTGTAATCTGAACCACTTCTTCCCTGCCATTTGTCAACTTTCATAGACCTTTTCAGTTACTGTGTTCTGTATCCAAAGTCACCTGACATCATTAACTGTGGTGTCTATTGCAGAACCAAATATTATATGCTTATGTTACATCATATTTTCTCCTTTCAAGAAGAAAAATTATGCCTTAAGTTGTGTAAGACTTTCCATACTTTTTCAGCATTCGTGGTAGCTGTGGCCAGAGGCTTTGCTGGCTGACATATTTCTCAAGTCATGAAGTTCCTCAGTGTAGAAGACAATATGTTCTCCTCTCACGTGTCAGTGGTGGCATTTTACTTTTTATGTTCAGCAAGGGTAGAATAAAAGGTGTTCATTTATCTTTTGAATTGATTTTCAAGGAGTTGCTTGCTGTTGGCCTTTCGTTCCTTGAATGTAGTTGATGATAAGAGTTGGAGTAGCAACCGCTGCTGTTTTATTTAGCTCAGCGATCTGTGAGCTGCTCATAATTTACTCCTAATATTTGTAAATAGTGTCTAGTTGCTACAGCTATAGTCTCTATGTATATTACCCCGTAAATATAAAACTCTTAACACCACATGTTGAACAGAGAAGGTTTATTATAGAAGGTTCTGACCATCTTTAGACTTAAACTTTGTCACCTGATGCCTCTGAAAATAGTACATGAAGGCCACTTACAAAACAGTTGTCTTAGTTGATTATTGCCATCAGTTCCTTGACTTCCCTGGATTGTTTTAGGAGCTAGCAGAAGAAACTGTGTATTGAATGCTTGACCTCTTTGCTCTGTTTATTTTTTTTAAATAGAGCCATGCATCTGTCAGATACTGAGTTGAGTTGCTTAATTCAATTGAGTTGATAAACACTTTGCAGATAAATGCAGAAGACTGTTCTTGGTAATTACTCATAATTGTTTATTCCAGTCTCATTTGTGTGTGTGGGGTTTCTTCTTCTCCAGGCATTGTCCAGGGAGGAGCCCTTTCAAGCATTTGCACTCAGATTATGATAACTGTCGACCAAGAACAAAACAAGGTCCTGTGGATCCCAGCTGGCCCACTGTAGATTTATTTTGCTGTGAAACTACTTTCCAGATGTAAATAACCAACTAACTTCCTATCCAATGGACTCGGTTCATTTCTGTCTTTATAAAGATATCCATAAGTGATTTCTGTTTTGTGAAGAGGAATGATAACACTGAACACACAAGGACCTGACGAGGCATGTGGGAAGGGGTAGATCACTTCACCGGGCTTGTCTCTTACGCCGTACGTGCACACGTGGCAGGTTGTCACGAGGGCTGTGACCTGTGTGTACTTGTCCATGAGTAATGAATTTAACAATGCTGCAAAACCCTGTAGAATGACAAGTTTACAAAAACCTTTTCAAAGTATTTGGTTCTTGCTGTTTACTTGAATGTCTTTTTGTTTTGTTTTGTTCTTTTTTTAACTCTGTGTCCTTTCACTTAATGAGGTGACTCTCCAAAATGGAGTGAAATTTCTGAGTATGAGCGGACAGTTTATGTGCAGTGTGACTCTTAGTTACAATTTTAACCATTTCTAAGCACATTGTTGACTTGACAACCAGGTAATTACATGGGATTGAATCGGTACGTCTTGGGAGTAAGCTCAAAAGGAAGTACACTCCTACACAGGGCAGACCACTGTTGTATCCTGTCAATGCTTGTCTGTCAAAGATATCGTTTCTTGTTTTATGCATGAAGCTAATATTTAAACGTTATAATGTATCTAAGCAATCCAAGTTTAACATGTGTTGACAAATAATAATTTTTGGTTGTTGGGCCTGGTTTAAGTACTGGTGGGGAAGAGTCATAAACTAGGCCTAGCATGCTGTGTTCTGTCACTTTAGATACTGTAAATATGGAAAGCTTATGTTGGTGCAATTTTGCAGGGTAATTCTTAAGCTTTGTACTTCAGTGTGTAGCATTCACATAGACTGTTTTTATTTAAGAGCAGACACAGGTTTAGGGCTTTGATTAAAAGCCTATAGAAAGGTACTAAATTGTTAGTGTTTTCACTGTCAAAAAATAAGTGATCGTTTAGTTTTGGTTGCAATACTTATTTACCTGTTGTACCAAACTCTATTATCTCGGTTCCCTTTTTGGTTTTTTGCACTTCTGACTCTGTGTTCCTAACACAGGTTTTGTACCTGTTCCTTCTGTCTCTTGTGCCATGTTTCCTGGGTACTGTATTTTAATTGTTTTTAAAATATTGTTTGAGTAGACCTGCTTCTCAGTCTCTGTTTCTAACATTTCATTATGTAGGGTTTCTAGTTTTACACTACAGGCTGTAATTTTGCTTCTATTTGCAGCTTTTATAATTAAAAAAGGGATTCTTCTTGCACAGTTCTTCAAGAAAGATCTGGTCCTAAATTTAAATTCTGTTTTACAGTTGCTATTTTATAGTTCAAAATACTTTTTATAGTATTTATATAGCTATACACTATATAGAGTATTCTGAACTATAAAAACATCTAAAATATATATAGTATTTTATATAGTATTATACCATACTATTATAATACTGTATATATAAATTAATAAATATGAAATGGTATGGATGAATTAGTAGTCCAAGTACTTCTCGTGGTGAGGGACAGAAGTTGTTTTTTGTTTATCTCAATTTTTTTGTTCATTTTGTTCGTTTTTTAAAGTTTGAGATCAGAGTAGACTCCAGTGGTACAACTGAAACAGACAGGTACTGTTCTGACATGGATTTTTCTGTACTAAATGAAAATGTCACTTTGTATCAAAAAAAAAAGTTAAAGAAACTGATTACTAAATAAAGGTCAATTTCTGTAACTTTACTTGTGTGTAACAGATGCATAGAGCTCGTGCTCTTCTTGACTGTTTAGTTGAGTCCTCATGTAAGGTTTTAATTTCTGACTAAAATTGGCATATCCACCTGATAGTTTCAAACACCCACCTTGAGAAAAACAAGTTTGTTTTGTGCTCTTGCCTATCCTTGGATGCATAAATACCAGAGATGTTCAAAAACTGCAGGACATGAGAAGTTAGATGTTGGTTTGTGTTAGCATTTTTAATGTTCTGGCTCATTGGTGTTAAAGATTTCAAATGGAAATGCAATTGATTGGATGGAGGCTTTAAGTGAAGAATGAGTCTATCACTGGTATTTTCAAGGCAGTGTCACTGGGGAAAAATGAGAATATTACTGTAAAGGCACATTGTAGAATGCTCTCAGTTTTTACACTTCAGACAGTCCAGCTTCTTCTGTTCATTGAGTTATCTGAAAGCCTAGGGAAGATAATCATTATGTACTGCCTTTTCTCTTTATCATTTTCTTTATTCTCAGATGCCAGGTAGTCAGCTTCAGCATGAGCCCAGCTGGTGAGTGGACAAGTCTTGTAATCTGCAAAACTGGTAATAGCCTTTAGTCATAGGACAGGACTTGAACCTAGCTTGCTCTTAAAAAAACCACACTGTGGTAACATTGCTAATAAAGGATGAAGAAGATGAGAATAGCAGATTCTGACAGGTCAGTATCAACCATACATTGCCTATCTTTTGATCACAACAAAGTAGAACTGAAGTCATGATTGAGCACTAGAAAGAGATGCCTCTAGCTCAGATCAGGGGTTTCTTGATATACCATTTTGTTTTATAATATTACATGCCACAGACAGATTTAGCCCTTGTTCTGGAAAGAGTAATTTTGTCCAGGTGTTTAAATAAAGAATGTAGTTATATGGGTATTTTAAAAATGGTTTCAAAATAGCAACGTTAGAAACAAAAAGCCTGAAAATTTCACCCTTATGCTTATAAGCCACAGTTGAGCATTTGTGGCTGCAGGTAGAATTAACTAGAAATCAAAATCTTTGAAATTTTTCTCCACAGTTAAACTGACATAAAATGGCTGAAGATACTGCAGCCCATATATATTATTTGTTGTTAATATGTTGACAAACATCTAGTTGCTTTCAAACCTTTGTATTCTGTTCACATTGACCTGAATTGCAGGGCAAGTGTTTGCCTGATCCAAAATTAGCCCGTGACAGCTGCCAACCTCTCCACCTCAGACAAAGGTTCTTTTTCAGTGCCTGATAAATTTGGAGGCCATATCCTAATCCTTTGTGGTGAATGCAAACATTGCCTTAAGCAGTCTTGAAAGTTCTCCTAGGTCTGTCTCTGAAGGATGTATTAGTGGTTAAAATACAATCTTGTAATCTTGTCTAGACTTATGTTTAAGGCCCTGTGTAACTTCTACAATTCTGTGCCTACACATCTCATGGACAGTTTCTGTTAAAACAGGCGGACATTTGAAAAATATGCACTGGCTTGGAAACTAAAGAGACTACTGTGGAAAATACAGGTGCCCAACAGAGCAGACTTTGGTCTTGTGCAACAACTGGTGAAGGTTCCAGAACTGCAGCAGAAACTGAACAGCAGAAAAAGGTGCTTGGCTTCTTCCTGTAAAGTTTCTTAGGCTGCTGTGCCCATGAGTGTGAGAGTTTCTTACTCATTTGGTTGGGTTTTTTCCAACGTGAACTCTGTCATTTTGTTTAGAAAATGTCTTGAAGTTCTTTGCTGAAAAAGAACATTTTTGATAACATTTGGTAGTGAATTTTTTAGCTATTCAATTTGTCTTCTTGCTCTCCTTGAATACTAGGAGATGTTTTTGCTGACACAACTGATGGGAGCATGAATCCAAAAGCCAGGTGAACAGGGGATTCTATTACTTAAGTGTGAAAGTACCAGTTTAATCAGGGATTGTTCAGCTCTGTTTTAGAAAACAATTCCTTACAAGCTTTTGTAAGAGTAGTTTTTGTCTTTTACATTATCTGTAATTTTAAATGAGGGCTGTAACTTTATATTTAGACAATTTCATCAGTTTTCTGTCTACATGAATTCTTTTCTTTAAGCAAACTGTGGATAAACTGTTGTTAACTGTGGAAGCATACTGTGACTATAAAGCAATTTAAAACATTTTCAGTTCTGGAGTTATCTTGTAGACTTCCAGTATGGAAGATATTTTGGGTTTTAAATTTATTTTTTTTTTAATATTTATTTAATCTTATTACTTAACTCACTTGAAAAACAGTGAGAAGAAGTGTATTGAAGTTTTTTCAGATTTCCTTAGATCTCATTCAATTAAGCAATTTTAATTAATTTTCCTCTACAAAATGCACTTGTTAAAGATGAAGAGGTTTTATCCTCCTGCATGAAGTATTAATTTCTACGGGATTTTTTTTTAACATGAATGTACATACAAGTTATTAAAATATGAGTCTTTGTTCTAAAAATGTAAAAATAACTTTCAAGAATCAAATCATAAAAATCCCTGTACTATATAGCCTAATCACTCATATTATGGTGAATTATCTGTCACTGATATGTTTTATCAACCGTATATTATATGCTGATGTGTTCACTGAGATATTTTCTGAATCTACCATATTGGAGAAAATAGCACCAATGGCTGAGGAAGCTTTCAAAGATACAGTATTTTTATTTTTGAGCCTTTTCCTTCACTGGCACACAGTATAAAGAGTGTTCAAGAGCTGCTGCTAGTTAGGAAAAACAAACAACCCAAACCTGAAACAACAACATCCCCCCACCCCCACCAAACCCAGTGCACAAAACAACACAACTCCCTTCCCACCAAACCCCACTCCCAAAATGTCCAATTTGGCTTTCTTATGACTTCATGCGCTTCCTGAAAATACATTAGAATTGCATTAAAAAAAACAAAAACAGTTTACTCTTAACTTAATTCACAAACATATTTCATAATTCTCCAGAATTAGAAACAAGTCTGACAAAATGTTAAATTCTTTCAACAGCTTGAAAAAAAATCTGTTTCTTGATAAAATCACACTTATATTTGCAATAGCTTTTTTTCTTTTAAAGTTTTTTTCAGTGCAAATGTTAATGACATTCCTTATGTAATATTCCCTGTGCACTCCTCTGAAGGCAGGGAATGATTCTGAAGATGGTGACTTTGATCTTTAGAGTAAGTGACCCTTTTTTTTTTTTTTACAACTTCTGCACTTCATTTTGCTGCAGATTAATCTTATCTTGTTAGCAATAACAACAATCAATTAAAATTATCTTTATTCCTTCATTTGGCAAATCTGTTTGGTCCACAAATGCTTGCCATTTGAGTTTAGCAGTTAGCTCAACCACCAGATTTTTTTAACCAAGTTGAGATGATATTTGTAGCCCAGTGTGGTAAACTTAAGGTATTGGGTTTCAATCTTGTCTTTTTGGCTAGTGTAAAAAATAAAAAGCTGAAAATGCTTTCTTTTTCATCTAAATACGTGCAAGGAGTTTAAATGTGATGGTAAGTTTTATAGTTTTGTGATGAAAATAACTGTTAGTTATAAGGTTTTGAGAGGATAATTCCAGCAAAGTCAGCCAAAAGAACCTAAGGTAAGAGGGAGAAAATTGTCCTCTGCTGTGAAAATAGGATTTGAGAGTGCCAGCAATTGCTCGTATCATTATAGTAACAAGTAGGTTTGTGATGCAAAGATGAGTAAGTGCACTTGCTGAAGAAACCAAACACATGGAGCTGAATTCCAGGAAGGTGATAAAAACTGCATGTCCTCAGTAACTGCCAAGGTTGGTCCTGTGGTGGCAAATGTGTATCTTTTTTATCTGGGGTTGGGTGAACTGTATGGCCTTTTTTTGAGCTGGCTGCAAATAAATTTCTAGCATTCAGATGAATTCTCATACTTTTATACCCTGACTTGTGCTGTATTAAAAATGTGTCATTAATAGCTGCAATTATAGTGTGATATGTTGAGACCTGCTCTGACTGATTTTCAGTTCAATTATTTAGAACTCATTTGTCAGGGTGGCACCACATATTTCATGCCAGAGTGGCTATTTTAACAGCTGCAAAATAATTCAAGTGAAGTTGTAAAAATCAATTGGGTGTCGTCCCCCCGTCCTGGTCTTTGCATGGCAGGGTTTCCCTCAGAGCTGCAAGACTTGAACTGCCATGAGTTCACCTGAATTCCTGTCTGATGCTGACACTGCACTGCTGTCCTGCACAGGACATGATCAGAGCATTTCCTGACCATGTGGAGTAAGGAAGTGCTGAGCCTGCCCTGGCTTCAGTCCTCAGCTGTGCTCCTGCAGGGAATGCTTCATAATGCCTCAGTCTTGGCCTGGGTTAACTCTAGCCAGATGCTTCCAGTCCTGGCTCCACAGGGCAGTTGTGTATCTTCCAGAGCCAAAATGGGATTTCTGATCAGCTATTGATGCTGATTTGTCAAGAGCTCCGTGAAATTTTTCTCAGATTAGGAGTGAGGTTGTAGTTTGTGAGAGCTACATTATGGATGCATCACAAGCTTTTCTCTTCTTTTACTGTTACATGTGGCTTTAGTTTCCCTTTGCTTTATAGTCTTGCTCTCATTAGTAGATAAATCTTCTTCTAAGGTGTGTCCCTCATCCAGTGCAGCCTCATTCCTTGCTTCGTGCTTCACTTACACATCTAAACCCTCAAAGATATTTTTTCCATTGCTGATGCAACCTAATCTCTCCCTTCCTAGCCCTGTTATCTAATGCTGAAGTATTTTGGGACATTATGTAAAGTCTGTTTGTTTCACAAAGTGTACTATGTGGTTATGTATTAATCACTGAATTGATTTTAAACACTTGTTACCCTTGCTGTTGGCGATCTCGTGAGCAGCAGTGACTGATCCCCTCCAGCATTCAGCAGCCAGCACTTCCAGGTAATGTTTCAGCAGGGTCTGCACGTCTGCAGTTTCTGAAAGTGATGCCTTGCTCTGTTTCCAGCAGTGTCAGCAGAACATTTGTAGCAGGACATACTTGGTAAGCAACAGAAGACAAGTTGAGCAAGTCCACAAACCTTCCTTAAGATTTTGTGACCTCTGCTGGCTCACAGAGGCTTTAGTCTTTGGATTAATTTGGATTTCCCTCTGCACTGTTCAGATTCTGTGATAGCCCAGCACTGATAAGGTATGCAGAGGTACAGCTGAATTGATTTGCTGCAAATTACTGAGATCCACAAATGGAGCCTGACCTTCACTAGAAATGAAACCTTATTATTCTAATTTTAACCTGTTTTGTTATCACTTAGGATATTACTGGAGTTACAAGATGACAATTTATAGAAAGTTCTGAAATGCTGGGATTTGCCAGAAGCAGCCATTTTTTCTTGTTTCTTTTTCATCCTAATCTTGCCCTAAAGCCCACTTTTTATTTTACAAGCTCTGTAATGTCAGCCATTTCAAGATGCAGGTAATATAATACACAGTATGATGGACAGAAAAAGAACTGCAAAAAACCATTGTTGAATGTTGCAAGTCATGGGCCCTTAAAATCCTTTTGCAGTTCTCTTCATTGTAGAAGGAGCTAGTCAGAAACAGAAATCCTTTCTCGAAATAATTAAGGCAGAGTTTGAAAGCTACTGTCTTTCTTTTGTCTCAGTGCTCTGATAATGAGACTTTCAATATCTGACTCCCTCATTTTTAAAAATCTGATGTCCAGACCAAAAGCGTCTGTGGCACCTTAACAGTTGTTCCTGTGAAGTTAAAAAACTATTTTAACTTCTGCACCCCAGGATGTATACTTCAGCTTTTGCTTTATTCGATGTAAGTCTCATCTATTTCAATTATTTGGGGTTTATGACTTTTGTTACCCCCTGCTATGTGGGGTTTTTTGTTGTTGTTTAAATAAAGGTTTTTTTCTATCATGACCCAGCATCCAGGTTGATGAATTCATGGTGCTATAGTTGCTCCAAACTGAAGTGTCCTGTTTCTCAGCGGGGAAAAAGTTAGGCTAGCTAACCTATCCAATGTGGGACGGCCCTTGGAATGTGTGTGTATATATATATATCACTGTGTTTTGTGAATGGAGCATTTTACCCTCTTTTTCTGTTTTTTCTGTTTTTTCTGTTTTAAAAATCTAATTCTGCAGATACCACACACACCAAGACTGTGTTTGAAAATCAGTAGTGCTACAGATACATAATTGAGCAATGTATGGTTTGTTAGTCAATGTGAAACAGAAAATGGCAAAATAGTTTAGAGTGAAGCTGATGGGTCACATAAAATCCACAGCCCCCTGATGCTCTGTTTTTCAATTATTTAGCCTTGTGTTCCATTTTTAATGTACCTGCCTTAAAAGGGTGTTATTAGCCTGAAAGTTACATTTGGAAAATAAAAGCACTGGAATGGGATACTTCATTTAATAAACATTGAAATGAGACATTCCTCAAAAGGAAAGCCATTGTCCTATTTCATCTTGGTGTTTACTGTTTTCATGAAGAATGAAAAGTAGTGTCTGAAAAAGAAAGTACCCTTTAAAAGCTGTCTCAAACCTGCTACTGGAAACAGGAGTTATACTACATAATTGCTCATCATTCAAAGTTGTGCTTGGGGATTTTTACTGAGTGTAGTACAGAATGTAATGATTAGAGAAAAAAATTATTTCTGGTATGTGAGAGAGAATAAATGTTTCTTTTCACAGAGTGCTAATATAGCGGCACTGAAACAACAGATAAAAAAAAGCACTTAGAAATATTTCTTCAGCAACACATGGAAGATGACTTGCATTTATCAAATTATTCTTTTAAAATCTGAGAACCTGTCCCTTGATGCAAACTCACACATCAAACACCTCTGACACTCTATTTATTTTTATAGTTACAACATCTCATTTAAAGTCAATTTATGCTGTATATAGTGCTGATTGTTTTTCTTGCAGGATTAAGAGCAGAGTTTTAAACTGTCTTTCTCAAGGTCACAAGCCTGGCATTAAATTTTCTTTTTCTTTCTTCTGTAAATCATTAAATACTTCAATAATAAACAAACAACAAAATAACCACCCTTAAACCAAGATAAAAAAAAATACCAGACAAACATGCTTAGGTTTATGAAAATGAAATTATATGTATTCTAAGACAATTCTTTCCATAAGACAGAAAGTATCAGCAAAATCAAGGGTGAGAACTTGCAGCCCTAGTGATGACTCTAAATCAACAGCTGCCAGGCAAGGCATGGAAAAACACAGTAACTGAATCTTAAAATTATGTGTGTGGCAGTCTGTAATGCAAAATCAGTGGGATTTCAAATATTGGTGGTTCTGAAGGGATTGAAAAGTATAAAAGTATTGCATATCACTTATCTGTAGATCCAACATTTCTTGTGTGTTAAATTCAGACACCTATTATGGGCTATTTTATAACAATCACTCTAAATTGATGAAGGCACACTAAGCCTTGTATGGCCACAGACCTTTAGTTGAGAGCAGACAATAATAATCTAGTCTCTAAAGTATGCAAAAAGCACGAGAGAGCATCAGGCTCACTGGCTTAGTGTCAAGTCCTTCTTATAAAAGGTATGACTTAAAATGGAAAGCCTTTGTGACAGTTTATGCAGACTAACTTAATGTGTATAGCCTGTGCAGTTATTTTCCACCTATTCCTGAATACACAAGCTAAGATATTTGGCTTTAAACATAGAGGGGTGCAGAGAGTTCTTTTGTTTAATCAAATAAATACTTTCCAATATTTAACCAGTTTTAATTTATGGGGAACAGATGGTTTTATTTCATTAGTAATTGTTTTTCCAGAAGATAAGCCTGTATTGAAATTTGTGAGGCTTCATGAGCTCTTTTATTCTAAGTAAAGCTCTTTGTTGAAACCATTCAATTTTTAAAAAAACAAACCAAGAGATTGCCTCAAACCTCCAAAGTCTGTTAGTTTATTATATTTTGTGTTTTTCTTAGAGGCAAAGGCTCTCCAACATCTTGTTGCACTCTTCCTTGCAAGGAAAATCCCTAAGTGTTCCTAGGATGCAGGCAGAACAGAAATTCACTAAAACTGCCTCTGCTTTAACATCAGATGCACTGGTATCCCATCAAGATGTCACATGCAAGTCCTGAAAACTCCTTTGACTCCACCTGTGAATAAAATTAAGTGTTCACAATTCCCTGAAATTAAAAAGTTTTGGTTTTGTTGTGGGACTAGTAAATGGTTGGATTTTTATGGCTGCATCCTTGTCCCACTAAAACAGACACCTTAGTCCCTGCTATTGGAGTAAGAACAGGAACTGAAGCCTGTCACATTTCAAATGCCCCTGTCAGAAGCATATTAAGTTCTGTTTAAAGCATATTCAGCATTTTGAGTAATGGGAGCAATTTTAACCCTCATAACTGATGTGCTGGTTTGACAAGGTTTTCACAGCAGAAGTCACTGTTGTATAAGCCTTCACACGAGTGCTTTTCTCATTATGGAAACATGTACAGCTTGAGTAGCATTTTCCTTTTATGACATATTCAGAGCCCTCTGCAGTCCTTTTCAGTATATTCATACAAATTTGTGGAGGAAGCTCTCTAAGGCGCAAGTTTACAAAATACCAGTGTCTAGTTATTTGAACTTGGAGCTTTAAATTTTAAAGGTCCAGAATTCAGTGATAACAGCATATCTCCCACTGACAAGATGCACATTTTTAGGTTCCAACTTCCAAAGTTAGACTACCAGAATTTCCTCTTACTTGATGAAACTACAGAGCTGCATCTTCTGTTCAGGCACCAGGGTAAGTAATGCAGTCATTAAGTTGTCAGCAAGCTCCTCTGCCATGTGTTGCTGTCTTGTACACAGCGAATGCAAATTGTCCCAGCGCCCCACCAGGAGTTGCTACATGTCTTTCCTTTTGGGACCCATGCCTTGAGCCGTGACCTTTCACTCCTGAGTTTCTTTATTCAGGTTTCAGACACCTCCGTGGGCAGGTTTTGAGGCACCCTGTGCCTGCTGCCAGTGCTAAGCTCTACCATCAAAGGGCACAGGCACAGTCAGGCTCTGGGTGAGGAGGAGTGTGGCTGTGCTCCAGCTCTGCCTGCTGGGCTTGCTCTGTGCTGTTTATCAAGGGACTGAGACACTGGCTGTGTTCCTTGCTTCTCTATTCACCCTGTTTACTTTTTGCTACACTTTTTCATTTGTTTGATGCCATGGACATGCTGTAAAATTACCTGGGTTTTACAGGTTTCTTACCTGCTTGTATTTGTACAAAATCTAGCGTTAGAAAGAGGCAGTGTGTCTTTAGCTGCTCCTTCAAACAGGAAAATAATTAAAACAACCTCTTCAGCAGTGAAATTCTCTCTGAGGCAGAGCACCACGATCCCAGATGCGATTGCAGGGGCAGGGATGGGGAGTTGTTTTGAGTGCCTCCAGCTCTTGAAAGAGCTTGTGTTTTATCCCAGAAGATTATAGAATCCTTTTTAAAGCAGCTTAAAGGTTTCTTTACAGATACCATACAGACAGGAGGTTGTATCCTGTCTTACATATAGAAAGTTGCAAGGCAAGTAGGGAGAGACCAGTTTTGAAGAAACCATGTGGGATTTTTAAAATATGGCTAATAAAGTATTCTAAATGATGCCGTAAAGAGGAGAGGGATGTTAGAGCTCTAAGTGTGTAGCTTAACAGGAGAGCTGTGCTACACAAAGCTGTGTGAAGTGTCAAACTACCTTAAGTGTGGCTGATTTCTGGGCACTCACTGAGGCAAATAATTACTCCAGGAAATAACATTTCAGTATCTTGCAATCAGCATTTCTCTGAGTTTACTCCTCGCATCATTCTGTTCCTCTTCCTTCTGGTCTTTCAGAACAGAGTTTGAGCTCTTGCCCAAGTGCCACTGAAGGCAATAGCATTTCTTTTGTAGCTCAAAGGCAAAACTTGTTGCTGCCTTTAGTTGTTATTCAGCAGCCAAATAATTCTGACCTGTGGAGAATGTGGGGGTAGGGAACACAAACATAAATCTTTTTTATTATTATTTCTTTATGCAGACAGACCTATGAAAGATAAATTTGGTGCTCTTTGGTTTGTGGGGGTTTGGTTTCTTCCTTTTTTCTTTCTCTTTTTGGGTATATGAGGGTGTTTGTGGGACTTTTTTTTTAGGTCAAATTGAGTTTCTTCAAGTATGAAGCTGGACAGTCCCACATAATTGATGTTGCACATGGGCTTCAGGCAGAGTTGGAGGACTCATCAGTTAGTTTTAACCTCCAACAAGATGTAAACTTTTTTTTTTCTTTTTGTGAAACTTTAAGAACAAAAGGAGCAGTTTGAAGGAGAAAGGTCTGGACTGTGTGAGTGCTTAGTTTGTTAATGCAGTTTGTTCTGCTCTACCACCACTTGGTGCTAGGAGATCAGTATTTGTTATGCAGCTGCTTGCTAGCTCCAGTTTTCTGCACAGGACATCTGAAAGGCAGTTCAGCTACAGCCTTGATTTCCAACAAGTTCTGTGTACCAACATCCCACCCTGTCTCTGCTGGCAGAAGGGAACCCGTGAGCAGGAGCTGCAGGGAGCTGTGCAGGTCAGCTCCCCAGTGCCCTCCTCACTGTGCTTGCAAATGGGGTGTGCAGCTCCCTGACCTTCTGTGTCAGTCCTGCCTGTGCAGAAAGACAGGCACTGCCTGTGCAGCTGCTGGGCTGCAGCAGCCCCAGCACAGCCTCGACCTGTGGCACTTGTGACAATATGAAAGATGTCAGACTGTATTTGTTGACTTTCCCTACAAAGTCATTTCCCCCTAATACAAAGGTATTAATTACAGATAGAGAGGAACATGGTGACTCCAAGGTCGAGAGTGCAATCTGGAATTTCCATCACAACTGATTATGATTATGCTCCAGCTATTAAAAGTTACAAGGTTGCATTTGTTATGTGCATGCTTGCTTCTAATTAAAGACAATGCCTATCCTTTAAGAACTCAAGAATAAATAGATTCCAATTTTTATCTTCAACTGAGTTTTTCAATAGCCTTTTCATATGAATGCTAACTTATTCATTTTCTGTGCTAATGTGGTTTATGCATTCGTTGGATGAATTAAGGACTGCATTTGTACTCACCTGATACCTTTAGAGACAAGCTTTGCCTGCAGCACAAGAGAAAATGAGATTTGTAGTCCTGTCTTATTCTTTTTTTTTTGTCTGTGGTGCATCTCTTTTCCTTATTTACTGTCTGTCTGTGTGGAGGTGCTTCAGACAGTTAATCTAGTCAGGTGAATTTAACGTTGATTGCACAAACCAAAATGGACTGTGTGGATATACTCATTCAAGAACAGAGGCTTTTTGAAGTGAGTTTCACCGCAGAAATAAAAGCTCCTTGAATTCTGATTCACGTTGCAATGTGAGATGTGCAAGTGCTTCACTTAAAAATAAATTCAAATTACTTTTTCATAAATGACTCTTTGCAAACACAAAGGACTTAGCTCTCTGTTCTCCAACACCTTGATAAAAGAATGAATCCATGCATTTTACTCTTCACCCCCCCTACTGATGTCTATTGTAGCAGAAAGATATGCACAGTTTCCTATATAGAAAATATCCTCTGTTTTCACCAGCAACCTTGCTGCTTTATTTGTGTTTCAGTCTCATTTGTACTTCCTGCCTGCCTTCCTTATTGCTCTCCTATTTATGTTTTCATTATTTATTATGGTTTGCTTATGGTGTAGCTGGAGTACTATTTCTTGATGCAAGTGCTTTATGATGTTTATTGATGAGACCTTTGTGAGAACAGCCTCATTGTACCCTGTTAGCATTTGTGTTTCACGTTCATGTGCAGCTTTTCAGAGCCTTCCTGTAAACTGCATAAATGAGACTCCCAGCCGAGAGCAGCTCACAGCATCTCTCTTTGGCACAGTAGCTGCTTTCTGTTGTAACTGAGAGTCAGTGAATGCACTGAGCCTTGGGTGAACGTGTGCATCTGAAGCTACATTTGTTTAGATGAAGATTGCAAGGGATTTGTCAGGTGTGTGTTTCCAAAGGGATGCTCTCTTACAGCTGTACATATATATCATATTGATATTATGGGCAGTCTTCTGTCAGCCACCTGGCTTTGAAACAGTTACTTCAGTTACTTTTTCTCCATCCTTGTCAAAGCCCTTGATGTGTATCTTGACTTTAAAAAGGAAGGATAGGAGCTCACAGACTCCTATGAAGAGCTGTTCTGTCTGTAAATAACAGACATATATTTTTTTCAAGGCCGAGGTTGTGTTCAATGTACTGTGGTGTTGGAAGATGCAGAAATAAGGAAGGAAGGTATGATAAGGTACTAGGTGGGGATTCAGAAAATTGTCTCCCATTTCTGGGAAATGGTATCTTTTATTATCCTAGGCAAGTCAGCCTGGTTTGACACCACATACTCCATGAAAATCTCAGAGCTGAAAGGAAAGAAAAAAATATTGCGGTCATAATATCCTTGAATTAGAATAAATCTACCTCAAATTCAGAAGCTTTGCCCCAGATTGTATGTACTGCATTTTCTTCCTGGACCATCTAGACTAAGGAGACCCATCCCAATGAAATGTCATTCTCTGTCTCACTTGGGTGAAGGATAACACCACTTATCTTTCCTTGCCAGTTATGTTAACTTCAGGCTGTAGCTTCTGACCAATAAATTTGTATGAAACCTGGTAGAAAGAGGTTAAGATCTGATTTGTGACCTCTGAGCAGCCCGGATAGGAAAATTTTCACAACTGCTATGCATGGAAGAAAACATGAATGTAACAGTTTTTAGACAGCATTTCTGTTTGGTGAAAGGAGGGCTCTGGAGCTGCAACTGAGACACAAAACAGGGAGTGTTTGTTGGTCGCAGAATGTTCAGTGCTTTGCAGCACCCAGCTGAGTCTCCACAGCCAAGTGCCATGAGAGAAGTCCTGGTTCTCCCTGCTCTCCTTCCCCCATGCCTTTCTGGTCTGAGTTCTTTGGGAGTCCACAGGAATGGTCAAATGCAGTCTGCATCTGTCATGAAATTTCAGCAAACAAAACCACACCATTTGGCAAACAGACTTTAAAAGCAGAGAGAAAACCCAAAGGGCACAAGTGCCACAATACAGTTTCTGATTTACAGAGAATAAAGCTTTGCATTTTGTAGGCACACATAACAATTAATACATAAATAGATAAGTTACAAAGGATTGGCTAATGGAATATATATGAATGAATTTAATGCAAATTTTCAAGCACTGTGGGCAATTAACTGTGTGCCTGTCTACCCAAAGTTTTGACTGTACCGATAAATGTATTGATTGCAGAGCAAATGTGCTCCCCTTCATCCTTTCCCAGTAAAGAAACCATCATTTATTGATGTGGGAGTTGATTTGTGAGTACCCTAAGCACTGCAAGCTGAGGTCAGGCCTGCAGTGACAAACTTTGCTGCCAGCTGCTGCCAAGTGGCAATATTGACAGCTTGGAGCATCCCTGGAATACCCATCCTGTGGCTGTTCCTGCCAGCATCGTGAGCCTCTCACAGAGATGTTTGATATCCACAGCAGTGTAGGCATGCACTGGGAAAGGACCCAGGGCTCTCACCTGTTGCCATTGCTGTAGTGCTGGCTGATATCCAAGGGCTGGGGTGCTCAGGGGAGAAATCCAAGTGGTAGAAAACAGAGCACTGCTGCTTGAGTGAGGGAACACCTCTGCTGAAAGAAGAGCACCCATGATCCAAGAAGTTTGTAAGACAAATGAGTACAACAACACTACATGCCTTGGGCATCTGATTTTGGACAGTAGGTGTTCATTTCAGGAAATGCTTTCTCTCCAGGAAACCTGCAGGAAGGAGTGCTGGAATTGCACACAAGTCATGCCTGAGCTCGGCCTCCAGGCTGGCCATGGGTGCAGATGTCTCTTTCTTTGGAGGGCACCTATTGCTTATTTACTTTTATTACTGACAGCTGCTCTCTTTTGCAAGTATGATATACTGGTCTGAGATTCTGGCCAAATTCTAACTATAATCCATACCGCCTGCTTGACTCAAAATAGCCCATACATTAAAATGTGTCATTTCTCTTCTAACTGAATGTGATGTTTTTAAACAATTTCCATTTTTCACCCCAAATATGGCTCTTTCAGCTTTGGATGTTTCTCTATTTCTAGCTTGTTAAAGTACTTGGAAGGCATTATGCACTGCATGCATAAAGACAAGCTATTATAAATATTTAGCTAGCTGAAGCATTTGTGATTTTTTAGCTTCAGAGTTAGAAGTAAATTTGATGCTTGTAAAGACTTCTGCATTTTTTACAGAAAGTTATCTAAGTAAATCTTTCACAATAGCTTGGGACTTTTCGTGGTGTACCAAAATACATCCTACCTCAGTACCACTGGGATTCAGGAATTAGACAGAGTGTCAGAGAGACTAAAACAAGGACTCGTGCCTGGAATATTCCTAAAAGAATCCGACAAGCATCAGTGCCTGTGACTGAGTGGTGCTGTTTGGAAAGGATCTCTCAGTAATTTTTTTTTCAGGGGCTTCCAGTGGAGCCCCTGTTTATGTTTTCTCTTTTCTCAAAGGCCCTGAGTGATCTCTATAAGGTTGTTCATCCTCTCTAGGCTTTGCTCTTAGGCTATAAAATAGGAGCATTGGTAGATCCCTTCTACATGGAAAAATTTTCTGGATTAGACTGTGAGGTACTTCGAAGCAACAGTTCTGGCTTCTGCACAATAACTGGATAAATATTTATTAATTGTTTGATTAATATCCGGTCAGCACAGTACAACAAATAACTGAAAGTACATTTTGTCTCTGTTTTAAGAAAAGGAGAATTTTATCTATGAACAGTATTCTCATTTTAGCAGTATTTTAGCAAAGAAGTTTGAAGAAATCATGGCAAAGAATGTTTGGGAAACAGCTAATCTTAGACAAATATAAGTATTTAAAGAAGGCAAATGTTGAACTCCAAAGCAACTATTTGCAAAAGGAGCCTGGTTTCACTCAAAGTAATGGAAACAGCCCACATGAGCTATTTATCAAGTGGTTTGCAAGGCTAGGGTTTAAAAAAAAATAAATTGTTTAGTCTTTAGCTCAAAAACCTATTGCAGAAATTACTTAGAGAATATTAGTAAATGTGAGAATCAAAAAATGTTCAATAGCAATTCATAACTAAAATATTTTTTCTAGTGCATTTATCTCCTGGACCGATAGGTCTGTCTAGATGTGACTTCTGCCTTGCAGTCAGGTACAAAGAATGGAACTCTGAAAAGGAAAGTGTTCAAGATTGCTTTATTTAAGATTATGGAGAAGTTCCACTATAGAAGTGTTTCCTGCTTTTCAGACCAGGTTTAGATCATAAAAAATACACCCAGGATGGCACAAGCACTGCTCAGTCTCAAAGCCATCCTTATCTGCCCCTTTGTCCTAAAGGCATCACAAAGCACCGGAGAAAGCATTACACATTTCCATCAAGTGTTTTATTTTATTTGGACTGGTCTTAAGATATGTCTAGATGCTCTTTCAAGATGCTGTTTTCAATATTTTTCATTGAAACTGACCAGAAGTGATAATTTATATCTTGTAGAGCTGATGACCTAGCACTTTCCAAGTTAGATCTGGAGCCAAGTGCTGCAGCAATTATTCTGCAGCTGATTTCTAACAGACATTTGGAAGTTCAGAGTGGGGATGGGTGAGGCACAGAGGCAATCTGCAGAGCCTCTGACAAAACAGCAAAGGGGATCACTAGCAGTTCATGCACACTCCAAACCTCACTGCAGCCCATTCTTTACCAAAAGAAGCTTCCAGTCTGTGATGGAAGTGACTGATTTTCCTCTGTAGAAAGCAGAGCAAAAGTATAACACATGTACAGTTTGCTGAAAAGATGTGCTAAAGTCTTTGCAACTTAATGCATCACATTTTGCTGCTCCTTCCGACAACTGAAGATCCATAATCATATTATTCAACAGCCTGAGACCTGCTTTTCACTTTTGTTTCACTTATTGATTATTCTTTTAAGCTCAAAAGACAAACTGAGTTGAAATGTATTTCAGAAAGAAACAAAGGTGGAAAGCACGAGGGAGTCAGGATACTGCTCAAACTCCAGGGGTATATGAACACTGCCTGCTAGGTGTGATGTTTATCTCTGTCTAGATTTTACCCAGCCCTTTTGTGCTTGAGAGAAGATGAAAACAAGGGAGAAGTAGTTTCTAGCCACACTTGCATATAGGAAATAGTTGCCTGCCTTTCTGCCTCTGCTCTTTGCATCATATTTATCCCACAGTAGTTCTGCCAGCCTAATTTGTCCCGTAGTTCTCTTTAGTAATTTCTTGGGAATGTTATTTCTTTTATAAGCTGACAGCTTTTAAAGTAGGAGTTAAAATAAAACCTCAACCAGACAGAATGTAAGCCACTGCCTTTCCTCCTCTTTTTCAGCCCCTCAGAGTCAGGTCCCACACAGGGTCCTTGCCCCTCTGACCTGTGACCCTGTAAGTAACAGTGGCTTGTGGGAACAGCCCTCTCCAAGAACTGGTATGTGCTGCTCAGCACTTCTTCATGCCTCAGGGAGTTTTTCAAACCTTCTTAAAAGCTCCAGTCCTCCAGGACTGTTCAAGCCTCACCAAGGTCACCTACCACAGTGCCATGCTAGGCAGCCAGATGTGGATATGAGATCATAACTTGCAAAGCACCTACAAAAACAACTGAGATACACATTAATGTGATAAATGATACTGAGAAGGCTTAGAGGAACATCTTCAGGTGTACTCTGAAACAGTGTCTGTACATGCACTTTCTGTTTGCTGCAAGACTTGAGATGTGCTTTGGCAGCCCCTTGGTGTTCCCATCTGTCCACTGGGATTTGAACTGCATGAAGGGCTTTGAGAAGCTGATAGAGCCTCCTACTTTTGAAACAGATCTTTCAGAATGACAGATGCAATTTCATGCATTTTAGGATAATGCAGGGTCTGGAAATCAAACTGTGATTGAAAAAGTCTTGAACTGTCTCCACAGAAGTCTGTGTTAAAGTAGTCCTTCTCTAAAAATAAGGAAAGAAAAAAGAGAAAGCTACGTAGTGCTGTCATTTGCAAGTCATCTCAGGTGAATATCCTTTTTCAGATGCAGAATTATCTCAGCCAGCATTGAGAAATGAAAGTCACCATCACAAACCCAGCTCTTTTTGGCATATCTAGCAGAATAGTTTTCACTGCTCTCTCACCAATGCATTACCTCACTTCCCCTGCTTACAATGCCTGAACACTATATAAAGCTTGGTTTCTAATGATATAGATTGTATAGGGTGAGTGGCATGCTTGGGCCTTGGTGTAGAAAGTATGGTTTATGTTATTATAGTGTCTGTTGGATTTAGTGGCTGATTTTAATTTCTCTTTTGTTTTCTTCCACTGACATAAGCATTTCAGGGTTTTAAAATTCTGTTTGTTTTCAAGTCCATCCTCTCACTTGGAGTATTTAATTCTGTTTTCCAATATTCTGAGAAATGCACTGTCTCATTGTTCTGCTATAGTTAACCCTATTTCCATTCCTCCATTATCTATCATTCCTCTTTTCCTGACCTTTCTTGTCGTTACCCTGAGAAGATCTGGTACCTTGTTAATCTTCACTCCTAGTCTTGACTGAGCAGTACAGGAGGGGGTAAATATTTTTTCCCTTTTTGTAAAGAGTCTTGGTAGATATTGCAGCAACCAAAGAGGGGGTAGAAAGGGTATCCTTTAGCATTCTTCACTCCAGAAGTGTCACGTTTTAATTCTTCTTTTGGCAGGTGTTTCCCCATACTAGGATACACTTTTGGAGAAGACATTCCTATCTGGCCACTTGGCTAACCTCTCCAAGTTTTTCTTTCATTTGGTATAATTCAGTTGAAGCTACGACAAGCATCCTTATGTCAGTCTTCTTTGACTGCCCCAATGTAGGCAGGCTAAAAGACATCAGAGTTCATTCATTTTGCAAGTTGTGATGATGGGATATTCTATCTCAGGTCTCTTTCTTATAAGTTCTTGAATAGCTCATTTCTGAAATCATCTCTCTTACTGACAAGACAGGACAGAAAGAACAAATCTGTTTTCTTGGTTCAAGGCCCACCACACAATTTTTTTTTTTCCTGACCCTCATGTTGCAGATAATTTCCTTGTTTCCTTTCTTGGCAGTCTCCTTCCTTGTGGTGTAACTCCCACAGTTTGTGCTGGCCAGGACCTCTGAAACCTCCCTGGCTCAGAGGTGATTTCTGTCTGGCTACTGCCTCTGTCTCCCACAGGGGAATGTGAGTGCAGACCCCTCTTTCACTCCTAGGAACTGCTTCCCATGGACACAGACACCAAATGCCACATCTCCTGGTGAGCAAGGCAGTCCTGATCTCTCTGCAGAGACAGAGCTGCTGTTTTCAGTGCTCACTGGACTTCTATATGTGTTCTCTGACCAACACAAAGTGTGCTTATACTTACTAGTGACCTACCCATTATAGTTCTTTATATCCTTTATGATGGTACCTTAATGACTTCCATCTATCAAAATATAGTTGAGAATTCCTTCTCTTCCATATGTGCTTAGGCTTGCCAGGAGGGGGAATATCACGCGCAGGCAATGAGCCCGCCTTGCTTAGTGAGCTGAATAATTAGTAATTTACAAATTCAGTAAACAGTAAATGTGCTCTTGACCTTCCACTCGCACCAGCTGCCTGATGAGGCACCCAGCTGACACGTCCAGCTGCCTAATGCCTTTTCCCCTGTAATGCCCCCTCAGAAGCTCCTGCTTGCTCTGTGCTGGTGTTTCAGAAGGCAGCATGGTACTGCCTACGCTGCATTGTGCTTTCTGATTCATACTAATCCCCTCATCTTCCTATGGAACATTAAACATAATCACGATATTGAAAATGAAGGCGTTGCAGATTTAAATGTGGGATCTGCTTAACTAAAAATAGCATTAAGCAAACCCTGTCCTTCTGTACTGAAGGACTGGCTGGTATTTACAGTGCTGAAGAGTCATCAGACTCGAGCATAGGAATAGGAAAGAATGCCAACCAAGAGGGACCAGGAATTATAGGCTTGTTCTAGTTTATTCCAAGATCTTCTCCTCCTTGACTGTGTGACCTTGAGCTTGTGATATTGTGTGCCCAAACCCCATTTTTTCTTCTGTTACGTAGCTCTAAGGCTGGCTTTGCAATTCCAGCGTGTCAATGGAAGAATTTGTATTTGCAGGGTGCTTCAGGAGCCTTAGAGCTGTCCTAGTGATCAGCAGGCAGCCATGGATACATTCACTATTCATTTTTTTGAATTCTAAAAGAAAAAGGATTTTATAATAGAAAAGTTGAAGTCATTCCTTAGGAAAAAGAAATCTACAGTGCACCTTTCAGTTTCCGGCCCCAGCTACCAAGATTTCAAGATTCACTTTGGACAGCACAATGCAGTTTGGAGCTAGCCTTTAAATACTGCATACCAAGGCAGCTACAATGGAAGGAAAACACTTTATTTTCTTATCTTATTCTCATTTAGCCTTCTGTGCTCCAAAACTTTGCTCGTTCCTTTGATACTTCCATGTGATACTGTCAAAGTAGTACTGACATTCAAAACAAGACCATATTTATGATAAGAACATTTTACTTCTCAATAGATAAATTGTATAAATGATGCATCTCCTGAACTTTTTTCCCCCTTTCTAAAGGATTCACTGTTTTCACTGATGTATAATTTCAGAGAAACTGTTACAAATTTAATGTTGAAATGACCTGGTCAAGAGCTAAAAGTATTCTAATATTAAATTAAATCAATCTCTCTCGTTAGTCCCTTAATTCTAAAAGCTGAAGCTCTAAGGAAAGCACCAACTGTCACAAGTCTTGCCAATCTGCTTATGCATCTCACTATATCAGTTTTCCTTCTCTTCACTCTCCCTATTCTCTGCAGTTGACTCAGGCTTTTTTTCTAGGTCTTAAAATCCTATTTAAAACTCTACAGTTTGCCTCCCACACTGTCCTCTCTATAGTAACAAGCAGCTACAGTCTGTATTCAGATGTCTTGTGGTCTGCCTAGGGCCAGGGTCTGCAAGCTTGTCTGGGTATGGTGCATGTGTTCAATATGGCAGGACAATCTAAATATCCAACCTTCTTTTTATCAAACCCAGTGAGAAAGTATTAAGCAAACTAATTACTGCAGGTCTCATTAGGACTGGTGAGCAAATTAAAGCCCTATTCCATTAGATATTGTCCTCTTTTCATTCTACAAAGAATGAAGAGCAAAACTAAAAGAGCTCAAGATGAAATTGTCTTTCCCTTTTTCAGAAGTAAGCAGATTTTGACAGACATGCCTGGTTCTAGGACTCAGAATATTTGATACTGGCCCTGGGCTGAGCTTAGGTAAGTCTCCTGATTGATCATGTCATCTTAAACCACCAGGGTACCTCTTGCACACTCACCTCTCAGCTTCCAACCGAGACTTGAACCAGGGGAAAGTTAAAATGTTGGGATATTTCTGCCTTTGGAAATGTGGTGAACAGAATGCAACTCCAGGCAGTCAAAACAGTGTGGAAGATAAGAATTGTGGTAACTGTGTTGTCATGGACAACCCTGCGTTGTGAAGGAATAAAACTGCTATACTTAACTTTTACCTTATGTAGAGCCAAAAGGAGTTAAGGTCCAGGCAATGCTCTTTGTTGTGACTTGCTGCCTATTATTTTTGGAATGGCTGCCTGAACCTCAAGAAGACAGTATTGTAAACAAGGCTGTGCTTTTCCTTTCTCATTCTCTTGTCCACATATAGACATGGAGTGAACTGTGATTATATGGGTTTGGTTCCTTTGTGTCTATGAAGTTGTCATTTGCAATAAGGTGCTATTGTATTTTTGCTGTCATAAAATTAAAATTTTTGAGAGGTCACATTTCATTCCGGATTTTCTACTGAGGTTTGTTCTGGCTTAGGTATTTCTCAGACATCTATTACTGCTGTCATGGCTATAAAATAGAGACAAGGATAAGCAGGCTACAGGAGATATTTTTTGAACTCAATGGAATTAATGTTTTTCCTCCTATCAGGCTGGATCTGCTCTCTTGGTAACATACCCCTAGTAATAAATCTGGATCTATATATAGCTGCAGACAGCAACAGCTAACTAAATTGCATATAGACAGCTCAGACACCAGGTTTCAGTGTTTGAAAAGCTACAGGTCTCAACCACAGTTGTCCAAGAAGAGCAGCTCAGGCTGTTTTATTGACTTGTAGCCCATCCTCTGTGCAGGGGAGTCTGTCCCAGCCACAGGGAGGGTGCACGTTCCGACTGAGCCGATGCCATCCAGCAGATGTAGACATGAGCAGACATTTACATAACAGAAGGTGGTAGAACTTATGTAAACTGGATGTTTTATCTCCAGTACACTCAAACGGACTCTTGGGTGTTGCTAGCTGAAATTCAGATCCTCTGCTTCTAATTAAAAGAGCATCTGTTTAGAATATCCTACAAAAATGATTCCAGGCTAAGAGACATACCCAAAAAATAGCTGCTCCTCTAATTAGTACACTGAATGCTTATCTGTTTTTCTTCTTCCTAGTATTAAATGGTTTCATTGAATTTGGTGTTCGCTTCCATTGCAAACTATCCAATGAGTCAGAAAGGAGATGTCAACATGTACCACATTAAAAAAATGGTTTATGTGTTAAAAATAAAACAATGCACTCTTTCATGGCATATAATGACATTTACATAAATGACATGATGAGCATAATGTGGGATATGGCATTCCATTCTGTGCTGTGACTTGCCATTTTGATGTATTCAAGATCTAGCAGAAATATTTGGTAAAGAAGAGCATTTCTTTTAAGGAGAATTCTTGAAACTAACCCACTGTGGTATTATTTTGTTTTATTTTATTTTTAATGACCTTCAAAGGTCAACATGATTGCACAGCCATGTAAAGGAAGTAATTTAAGAAACTTTTAAAAATCCCCAAACCTAGTCTTTCCAAGCAGAGATTGTTTCCATGCAAGCACCAATGAATATTGCTAGTTAAAGCTAAAACTGGAGCGTTCTATTAGAGATATGAAAACTTGTAGCAAAATCTGGTTTTATCACATCAGAACTTAGGAAGATATTGAGAGAGTTGTTTGGAGCAGACTGTTGATCCAGGGTATAAAAGGAGCAGTCAGGGAAGATAAAAGCCATTGCTGAAAAGCTAAATATATTGGCTGCACCACTATTCAGGGAAAAGGTGATCAAAGAAATTCTTCCAGCTCTACTTCTTTTTCTTTTCTTTATATTTTTTTTTTAAACTGGGCATTAATTGGAGAAATGTTGAAGATGCCATAAAAGAGGTTATTTACAGAAATCTTCCAGTCTCTTAGTAAAGAGTGCCAGGATTTGAGATTATTTACCTTCATGTCCAAAAATATTTTAAATAGCAACATGGTATGTTACCTGTTCCTCAAAATGTTACCAGAGGCAGGGCCTGGGATGTCTCCCCCTTGGGTCCAGGGATGATTGCAGGTTGACTCTTAAGTCTGATTTGCATGTTAGAAAAATTAGTGCAACTGTAATAAAGAATATAATTAGCAGACAAAGGGGTAGCTGAAATGCATTGGGGAAGAGGTGAGAGACCCTTCGTGAAGAGGATGGCACAACCTCACACCTCTGTGTTTGTTAACACTGTTGAAGGCTTCATGAGGTATGAATGTAAGATTATTAGGGTTTTAGGAAAGCAGCAAAAAGGTTCTTCATGAGGTCTGTAAGAGCATCTTAGTAAACCCAGTATGAGAGAAATAGTCCAATTCTAAATTAAGAACCAAATAACAGAAAACAAAGGGGACAAGTCAGTGCTCAGTTTTCCATCAGAAGGAGGTTGCCAGTAGCCCATTCCTATGTTATCTGTAAAAGAGAGAAAACGTGAGTTGACCAAAGCTCCTTCAAGGTGATCAGCTCAAAAGTCAACCACAGGGAGTTGCAGGATGGCAAATGCAAAGCAATTTACAAAAAGAAAATAAATACCTGTGTGTGTAGCTGATGTGGTTCATAGCTAACCATTTAACACTATGTGGTGTCTGCTCACATCACTGCTGTCCTGCAGACCCACAAGTGGCCTTCCTGTACCATGGTCCCCCAAGGCTTCTTGCTCCTGTTCCAATGAGGCAGCAGGTAACTGAGAACAGTTTTCCAGGCCCTGCAGAAATGGAAGAAAGCAAGGCAGGTAAATATGAATTTGTAAAGAATATATCCTGTAATGATAACAAAACACTGTGAGCCCATCAAAGTGAATCCAACTAGCTTATATGCTGCTCTGCAAATTTAGTAATGTCCATGAAAATCCTACGTGGGCAGCAAAAGAAAAGAGCAGCCATCATGGTTAAATACTGTGTGTGAGAAATATAGCTATCATTGCATGAAAATAATTGTCCGCATACTTAGTGTCAGCAGCCTTGTCAATTTGATAATGGCTTCAACTCTTTATCTGGTTACAACTTAAAAAAAATAAATCTTTGTACAAGGTGCATTGTCATTACAGACTGCAGTGGTAATGCTGTGGCTGTCTTTTTGATGATAATAAATTCTTTCCAAGGTAGCTGAAGTCTGGCAGTAGTATTTGTTCTGGCTTGAATCACTGAAAACATATCTTATTAACAGAGACTGAAAAATAATAATGGCAAATGTATCTTGCTGGTTGTTTTGCAGTTTTGTTGAGTTTTTCCTGTCTTTGGTTACCAGTACCTTTGGCATGTCCAGTTGGCATCATTATAAATGATTCTCCAGAGCTGCAAATGGCCTGGGCTGAAGAACTGTACATTTTATCACTTCCTTGTAACAACAAACTTGCTGTCATCTTCAGAGAAATCAAAGAAGCTGAATTTCCAGGGAAAAAAAAAAAAAAGTAAAATATTTCACTCAGGATAACAAATGAAAAGTGTACAGAAACTCTAGGACAGAAGTGGAGAAAATAACTAGCATGAAGACAGGAGGAATTTGCCATAATCATGCCTTTCTCTGACATGGCTCTCTAAGACAAATAATTCATGGCCAAGGGTTTGTCAAGGCCAGGAAAGTAATTCACATTACAGACATTTTTTTCTTCACAACTTCCCATACATGTAGATAGCTCCTTGCATCTTCCTGGTCCCAGACCCCTGCCTGAAACAGGATGTGTGTTTCCATCTCTAGTCATCAGATGGGAGTTTGGATGAGATCTCAAATGGCAATTTCCCTGTGAGCTTGTGTAAATCTTTATTGTATGGTTGTTTCAGAAGCTTTGCATTTCAGGAGCCCCTTGTGGGGAGTGATTTAAAAAAATATTTTAACTTTCTTTTTTTTACTCCAGGATCTACTACAATTTATAAAATACATGCTATTTTGTGTATAGTTGCATTTGGTTACATGACTTATAATATTTTGGGTGTTTTTTCCTGAGTGAGTGGCAATGAAAAGGGGGGAAATTGCACCTTTGGAAAGCAACTGATGCTGACAAGTAGGAAGTTTTGGAATTCATTATCTTCATGTGAACAAACTAAAACTCCCTTTCTTCATGCTCATAGAAAGCAAAAATAATGAGCTAAAATTTAAGCATCTTCATTTAAAACATGACAAATGGTAAACCATGTGCATTTTTTATACACATTTAAAAAAAGTAATCTGCTTCCCTTCCATATATGATACCTAATTAAAACAGATTTGAATCAAATTAACAGAAGACATGTTTTAAAACATTATCTAGATTCAACTGGTGTCTATATTATTACTTAGCATTTCAGTAATTAATCTTGATTTAGCTAAAACAGGCTTGTCACTGACCTTTACCAAATTGATTTACCATCCCAAAAATGAGTGTATGCAGAGATTCGCACTCAAATAATCATGTTCTGCACATCTTCCATGTGATTGGTATAAATCCTTGCTGAGATTAGTTATTAGATGGGAGGGAAATGCCAATTTGAGCAGCAGAATGTGTGCATTTCAGATGTGACCCCTTGGAGCAAGCTGGCTGGGGACAGCAGCAGGGGCTCAGGCACTTGAAAAAGGGCTGAGCACTTGCTAGCAGCTGTTGATGTGGCAATGGAAAATACTGAGGGTTCCAGAGATTACAGAGGGATAATTTGGCCTGCAGTGAAAGCAAGCAGAAATGCTCTCTGAAAAGAACTCCTGTTGTAATCAATGAGGTTTTTGCCATTAGCTGTAATGAGAAAAGCTAATGGATATTTTTCTCTGTGTACGTTTTTACTCAGTAAGTATTTTAACAAGGGATTTTTATGCATAGTAGTGTTTGGGTTTTTTTTGTAAAGACAGAATCATATCTGGTAAGCAACACTTCCCATTATGAGCTGTAGTTATATCTTCATTGCGTTTAAAATACGTCAGAATATAGTATTTGTTAGAACATAAGGTATAAATGTTACATAATTTACAGTATATTACAAATATATTCAAATATTGGAATGCTGTTAGGATTTTAAAATGTTGTTTTTAATTTTGAGTTCATTTCACTTTCAAAGATGCCATTGTTTTAGGGACCATTAACAAGCCCTCTAATTCATTTCATGCTACGTAATACATAGTATAATTATCAGGAATACATTATTCCCAGAAGGTTTGATCCTGCATTCTTTTGAAATCAAGAGAAGACAGTTTGTTCTGCCATTAGATGCTACTACTGAAGGATCCAGAACAATGGTAGTAAAGGTTTTTAAACTTTTCAAAATTACTATGAAACTCTCTGGAGTTACTGTCCATACGAGCACGAACTCCATAAACTACATGGAGCAAAACTAATTCTGGTGGGGTTTGGAGGGAAGGAGAAGAGGGGTATTCTACCATTAAATACAATTTCTATGGGCCTTTTCATTACTGTCTTTGCAACCAAAATGACTTAGGGTAAAGAGTTAGATTCCTGCCATGCCTTTTTAATTAGCCACACTGAGAAATAATACCTTTAATAGGTTTGAACTTAGTTTGATGTGGCTCAAACAGAACACTTCTTAAAATCCCCTCTCACAGAAAAATGCAGCAGACCTGTAACAGCATAACCTATGCTAACAAAATATTTGACAGACAGAGAAACAAGGTTTCACTTCAAATTTATCATGGTGTATTCTTGCTTTACTAATTCTACACATTCTCCGCAGGAGTTCACTCCTCCTGTGGCCCTTTTGAGTAAAATTTCAGAGTGGCTTCCCTGTGCCTCCAAGTTTGCTAATGGTGGGGGATTTAAGAAGAAAGAGAAGCCAGGAAGAACTTGCATTCTGGGTCTTATTGTTTGTCTTGAGGCAGATCAGCCAACAAACCTGTTCAAAATCAGTTTATCATAGAAATTGCTTATATCATTGTGACCTTTCCCAACAGACAAACAATAATGAAAAATTATTTAGCATATATTTTTTCCTTATAAGATTAATGAGGGCTAAAGAGCAACGTATCCCCTATCCTCATGATCTTTTCTATGGGCTCATCTTTAAAATACCTCAACTATGTTAATATTAATTTTCATTACTGCTGTCACTATGAGTTAAAATGAATGCTATCATTCTTAACTTACAGATGAAGACCTGAGAAAAGCAGTATTTTATTCTAAAGTTATTTCCTAGTTCTGACAATCTGTTTTCATACATTCAGGAATAGGGATTTTTCAGAGCACTTAATGCTGTGTAGCATTTCATGGGTTAAGAGAATAGAAAAATATGAACTTTACACTACAATATGTTGAATTCTAGATGAAAATAGCCCGTATTTTAAATTAGTCACTTGGACAGAAGGTCAATCAGCAGATGTAAAGGATTAAAAAAGTCACTTAATATGCCTACTCTTGGAAATGCTCTAAGTGAAGCTTATAGAATTTCTAAGATCTAAGGGGGGGAAGAGTTTTATAGAGAAAAATCAAAAAAAGAAACAATGGAGAAA
This sequence comes from Petroica traversi, assembly GCA_025920805.1. Lineage (NCBI taxonomy): Eukaryota > Metazoa > Chordata > Aves > Passeriformes > Petroicidae > Petroica > Petroica traversi. Next base: position 22,556,962 of record JAHLSL010000018.1, on the reverse strand, counting down.
TCACGTAAATGCTTATTTCCCCAGCTGGAGTGTAGCATTTTAGTTTTACACTTTCATTCCAGGATTATAATTGTCACACCACACTATGCTTCGCAAATGCCTTCAAGAATAGTTGCCACTTTGTAAAAGCACAAAAAATTTAGAAAACACTTCTTTAATCACAAAACTAGTGTTCTTGCACTAACTCCAAACAGTATCTGATTTAGTGTTTATTCTGCTTCTGACAGAAGAAGCATTATGAAAACAGCCCTTCCAATGGCATTTTTTACTGTGACACCCAAGTAATTATCCTGTGTTATAACGTGATGTTTAAATGGTGTTGAGAGAAAAAAACAATAGTAATGATAGTTAAGGTTTCTGAGAGATAATTGGTCTCCTATGCCTGCAGCTGTTTTGATGCTCCAGAATGCATACACATGCTGCCCAACATTTTAACAGCTAAAGTTTGGAGTAAAGAAAGTTAAAATTCCAGAGAGTTACCATATCTTCCCATGCCTGGTAATTCCTCCAACAAGCTTGCACTGGATTCCATTAGTGAAGCAGAAGTATCTCTTGACAATCACAAAATGTAGTGAACAACATCACTTTTTTTTTTTCCTTAAAACTACCAGTTCTGAGTCTCCAGCTAGAGATTCTGCACCAGTAATATAATGATTTCACCTGCAGTGGCATCAGCAGCAAGCATCAAATGAAAAGAGATTGAAATAGAGAGCGAGTGCTTCAATTTCTCATTCTCTTCTGTGCTTGCCATCATGCTGCCATTTCAGATATTGAGATCACTCAACCTTGACATGAGCAAAACCTGTCTCTGAGGACAAGATGGCAAGTGGAAGAGCAGCTTTTAGACTAGAGGCTTTTGAAAACATATTATTGCAGGCAACAGTGAAAATTCAGCATTTGTCTCCCCCAACTTAAATATTTTTCTTCTTACTTCTATCACGTAAGCATACATTCTTGCACCTTGGAAATGAGAAAGAAAATCAAATTTTGAAGCTTTTTTCTGAGAATATTTGAGTGATCCAGCCATCATCCTGGATAAGGTACTGAAGCTGGTAAAAACACCTATTTCAAACGCAGTCTGATTTAATAGAACCAAATTTTATTGGCACTGCAAACCATTCCCATACAAATAAGGAGCTGCTTTCTTGTATATCAAGAAGCTCTAAATGTGTCTTAGATTTTATTTTTTTATTGTTTCTATCAAGAATCACTCACAGACTGTTAACTGGCACAGTAAAAAGGAGAAAAGAGAGAAAAGGCATCAATTGGAGCGAGGTTTCCCATGTCAGATGGAAATTTGGGAGAGTGGAGCTCTTTTCCTCATTCTGACAGCTTTCCTGAGATCCTAGGTACAATCTTAAATACCTCACCTCCATAACCCATCAACAAAATGGGGGAAATGGTACTTTATTTCACTGCGATGCATTGAAGAAAAGTACATCTCAAATTTTAAGTTTCATAGATACTTTTGTAATGGGCAACATGGAAGAATGAAAGACAGCAGCTTCCTCAAAAAAGATTAAATTTAACAAGTTTAGCAAGAGGCAAACTCTGAAGCAGTGAGGAGACAACAGCCTGACCTGTGCTGGTGAATGAGCTCGAAGCTTCCTAAATAATACTTTCAAGAAGGAGAACCCTTTCCTTCCTTAAAGAGCTTCAGTGGGTGCCCTTTTGTCCTTTGCATCTTTGTACTTTGATTTGTTCTGCCGAGCGGGTCGTGCTCGGGAGAGCTTTTGCCTTTGCACATCGGGACTGTGTGATGTGCAGCAAAAGCTCAAAACATTTCCTGTAGCTGCTCTTACCGCCCCTCCCTACGTCTGAGATGAGGACAAGAGCAAATTTCAAGATCACAGGTGTGCATTGCATGTCTGCCCTACTGAATAGAGATGATTTATTACATCTTAGGGTAACAGGTGGTAAAGGAGAAAGATCAATAAAGAAAAGTGCAGGGAGACACAGATTTTTTTTTTCCACCTCTGCCAAAATAAGTTGAGACCTTCTGAAGATCAGAAGGTTTTGAACCTTTCTTTGAGACAGAACAGAAATGTCCTACTGGGACACTGAGTGATTTTTACCCAGACATGCTGCTTCTGTGTTAAGTTTTATCTATCAAGGTCCTTTACAGTGTTTTGAGAACATTAGCTATAATGAGATGAGCTTATGAGATCAAGGAAGGACAAAGTTCTAAAAAAAAGTGCTACAGAAATTTTTAAAATCCTCTCAGAGTTAAAGGAACTTTAGCCATTGGCTACCCTTTTTTGTTCCTTCTAGATCATAGTTGAGTTTTAAATAAAACATCACCAATAGGATCACAAAAATGGCATTTTTCCTGTCAAATTTGTTTGATTCCTGTTTGGTGTTGTGACCTTCAGTTGATTGTTTCCTTTACCATTTTACTAGTGATTGCTGACTGAAAAAGGAACTGTATTTGTCCTTGTTAGGCTGGTGCCAAACTAGAAATATACTACTGCTGCTGCTGTCCAGAAAGTTGAACAGGAAATAAGATCTTTATATGACATGGCAGGGCTCGGGGCTTGGGAAAACACAGGCAAAATTTTCTTGAAATTTGTATCCAGACTGAAATCACTGGTCAGTGAATTTGTCTTTCATCTATTTCAAGACCTTCTGTCTCCTGCTGAAATTATGTTTGTATGCTGTGTAGCTAGAAATGTTTCAGTAACCTCTTTGAAATTTCATAATAGATTTTCTTTGTGGCACTGGACAAAAACTGCTGGTGGGAGTAGTGAGTTGGGGCAGCTGGTAAAGGCTCAGCTACCTCAGGGTCACACAGAGCCCTGCTCTCCCTTTCAGCTGCTGCTAGATGAGCCTTGCAGTTAAAGTACCAGGAGAAGAAAGGTTCCGAGACTTTGATTCCCAGTTTGAAGTTCATGATTCTCAAAAACTGTAAGTATGAAGGCAATGGTAGCAGCAGCAACCTCTCGAGGACAGGCTGTGTGCCTGCTCAGGTGGAGCTGCGTCCTGTTCTGTTCTGTGTGGCTGCGTCGGGCCAGGCCCACCCAGCCTAAAACAGGAGGGGATTGCTGGTTTTCCAGCAAAAAAAAAAATGTAATGGGATAGAATGTTTAACAACTCTGTAAGCCTTTGAAGCAATTTATGACTGTACAAGGACAAATAATGAAAATCTCTTGTTTAGTCTCTGCTTAAAAATTACTAACAATTAAGACGTTTTCTAGGTAACTTCTTAAAGACATTAATTAATAGCATAAAATTTCACCCCATTTCAGCTGAATTTTTTTGGTCTTTCCCTGCATTGCTTCTCAAGGCTGGGATCCTGATGGCCATGTGGAACTGTTCTTTTTATAACCATTATAACAGTTTTATAACTGTTCTTTTTATAACAACATTTAGTTTTTGAAAAATCACAATCATGAGTTCCTCCAGTCTCCTGCTTTCTACTCTGAATTCCTTCTGATTTTGTTAAGGATCCTCTTCCTCTACGCTCATTATCCTGTTAGCTGTTTTAATGTGTGCTTACTGCAGCTTGTTATAGCTTTCTCTGTGCATTGCTCCTGGCTCCTGTTTAAGACTTCACCTCAGTCAAGGCTTCATCAGCACTAAACAAGGTAGATTAATTTAAAATAGAATGGATCTGGTCATTTAAAATCATGAAATTCTGCTCACCTAGTCACCTTATTCTTTTTCTGTTTTATTTCAGAGTTTGAAAACAAAACCTTTGTAAGCTCTGATTTATATTTCCACAGAGCTCATGTTGCCAAGACAACTATTATAAATGTTCTATTCTGGAAAAACCCTTGTAGACATAAGAAGCTTTCCCAGATATACCATTCAAGCTGAAATGTTGTAAAATAAATAGTGAATTTGCCAATATTTTTCCTTACACTGTCCGTTGAGTTGACATGGTGGGGTTATTACCTATTCTGTATTTGCAGTTTGCTATTCTTCATCCTCATTTAACTAGCATAAAGGAAAAAAATTACATTTTTATCTTGATGTTTATTGAGTTAAAAAGGAGCAGGAAGTGTTTCTGGTCAAATATTTTAGGTAATAGAAATGCATGTACTCTATGTTGTTCTGACACCGATTATCAGTATCTTCATAGGGAAAAGGCGGGGGAGGCTTAATTTCTGGCAGAAATATGTTAGCTGCTAAAGCAACTAAAGAAATTAGCAGGATTGTTGTTGGCGTTTTTTATCGATTTCTGGATTTTTTTCACAATTTCATATTTCACTTTCTCAGTGCTGCATAATGCGAGGTGTCTAGGGGCAACCGTACTGACCCTGGATTGATTCTACAAATTGGGAAGCTGGAGAAAAAAGAGATATAAGCTACTAGCATAATCTTGCCAGTGGAATCAGTTAGACCTGTGCTTCAGTTCCCTGACATTGTCACTGGTCTGTAGTGTGTTTGTGCTTGTTTATGAAAGAGCCAAAATCACACCACATGAATACATGGTTACATATCACAGCATCCATACTGAATAATTCAATGTTGCATCCCACCTGTTATATGAACAATCATCAATTTACATAGTGAGTGTTAATGAAAACCACACGTAATAATCCATATAATGTTGTGAATGAAAACAGCTCCATTTCCATCTTGAAACGGGATAGTGTGGTTATTGTACAGCTGCTGTTGGATAAATTAAATCAAATCTGTAGTTGTGCAGCACATTCTCCTCTTGATAGGGAGCTTTGGCCATTGCACAGACACATAGTGAGGAGTCGCAGCTCATGGGGGAGGAAAGAAGTTGAAGAACACACATAGCAAGCAGTATGAAACACCAGAGCACAGCTTTATAGAGACACTGAAATTAATAATAGAAGGTATTGCATTTTCACACAATCCCAAACCAACCTGCATAAAATCAGCATTCTTGAAAAAAAAAAAAAACATGTGTGTGACTGACTAGTTAGCATCTCCTGAGCAAAATTGTTTGAACTGAAATATTTTGGCCATTACCCTATTTTCAATCAAGGTAGGGAAGGCAGGAACCATTTACATAAGCAGATTCCAAAGCATGCTATTTTTGCAAATGGGTTAAGATGCAATTGATAAATGCACAAAGGGCTTTAGTTCTCCACTTCTTTTTTTCTTTTCCATAACAGCTAGTTTCAGAAAGCCATAAAAGAGCTTTCAGAATGAGGAACTAAGGGGAGCAGCCATGAACGCATGTAATCCCTTCCTCCCACCAGCCCTCTAGAGGATGCAGAGTACTGAGAAGCTCATCTTAAAAACTATCATTAGCCATGACTTTTCCAAAAGGCACAAATCTTTACAGATATAGCTGTTCTGGTTCTAAACGTGTTTCAGTCTTCAGAATTTGGAAGATAAAGAGACATCTGAAAAGCTGGATAATATAATGGCTGATTAAAGATTCTGCATCCCCAAGAGCACGTGAACACAGCTAAGACAGAATTTCTTTCTTTTGTAAAAACATACACCAGTTCTGCATTTATATAAAGCAATCCTTTAAGGTGGGTAAAAAGAGGTTCTTGGCAACAGAGAGGTCCTTGTGGAGGAATATGTTACTTTCTGTAGAGTTCCATCAACATATTCAAATTTCCTTCCAAGAATCTTCCAAGAATTAGCATATTTTTTTATAACTCCTTCTCACAGATACACTGTGTCACTTGCTCTCACAGTTCCCATTTATAACTGATATCACATGAGCGTCATTAAGACGGAGCAGAGCCTGAGTTGTTATGACACAGAATCACATATATGGGCACAAACTTTCTTTGGCAAGTACTTTAGAGATTTTTTATTATTATTTTTAAGATAGCGTATCTATGCTAAATATAACTGCAGTCAAAACTGAAATAAATGGGGGTCCTGGGTCTCATCAAGGGTTTTGCTCCATTCCAGATCATCTTGGCAGAGAGCTGTGGATGCAATTTCCCAGAAAATTGTCAAACACTTTCAGCTGCAGGAACTGAGAAGCTAGACATCAAACTCAAATTTCTTTCACAGTAACCTGCATTCTCATTTGTAGGTAAGATCCCACTCTTTATTTTAAATAATTTTCTTCAATCTTAGTGGGGAGGGCCTGGATCAGGCTGCTAAGCTTTGTGTTAGGTTTCCACCTCCCTCTCTGCTCAATCACTATCTAGGGTCATTTACAAATTTTATTTATTAATAAATACATTTGTCTTGACCCCTCCTGTTCCCCTCCTGTTCCTTTCATCACTCTGTGATGAAGATATTCTTGCTGTGGGGCTGTCCTGTGACCTGTGCCCTAAGAAAGGAATAGATGTTGTGTGGCTCTTCCTGGAGTAGGTACCTCCTGCATGGTTCCCTGAAACTGGCAGTGCTGGTGTGGTCACACACCCTGCCTGCCTTCCAACCCCGACTTCTGTCTCCTGACAGCATTACCAGCACTGCCAGCACTGCATCTCACACACGGAAGAAGCAGCCAGCTTTAAACACCACAAATGAAATACAGCTATCAACAGAGCTGTGGCAGACTGGAGCTCAGTGTGGGCTCGTTGCCTGAATATTTATTTCGCTTCCTGGGCAAGTTTTCCAGCCTGAATCTGTCTGCAGCAGCTCCATGGCTGGAACTTTGCTGGGTGAATGTGTGCATTAACCTGCAGTACGAGCTTAATGCTTGAAAATGAGCTGCAGGGAATGTGGAACAAGATGACTGGCATGAGCACGAGAGTATTGGGTGCTTTTAGCTAATCCCTCCCTTAAGGTGTTCTCCAGTAAGTGATTGTGTACCAGCCTTACAAGTTAAAAGTTAAAGCATAACTTTCAACCAAAGGGACTAAAGCAATATGATAGATTGGGGAATGATGCAACTTTGGATTTACTCTGATGATTCTATGGCTCAGCAAATCTGTATTTCTGTCATGTACAGGGTAAGATTCACAGTTTATATCCCCAACAAAATGTTGAGAATATGAATCATACTAAATCTTGCAACTTCAGGCAAAGAAAGAACTCCCAAAGCAGCCATATTACAAGAAGAAATAAAGGAATATGTTGCTACCTACTACTATCACAAGTATTAAAATGTATCATCTCTAATGAAAAAAAACCCAGTGCATCCAAATAAAAAGGGATAATTAACTTGTAGATGGTGGCAGACTCCATAAATCTTACAGTGTGGCAGCAGTACAGTGCTGGGTGGCTATCAGATAAACCATGTTACAAATGACAGAATGCATGACCTGATCCATGCAGACATTTGAATACCAATGCCAAGGGAAGGGGACAAGCAGCCCTTAGGGCAATTGGGATCTCCCAAGGGGCCGCTAATGCAGTTGGAATCTTCCCCTTTCCTCCCTTGAGCTCTCATTTCTTCTCATTTTCTCCAAGCTCAGGTAAGTAAAAAGCTCATGTAAGATGGGAGAGATTCCTTAGAGCTACCACACCATGTGTAACAATGTTCTGTACGGCTCTGACATATTACTGTCTTGTTGGAGGTTTTTCTTCCTGATATTCCTATAGCACATGTTTGCACAGTGCAAGAGATCAGAATGATAAAATAAATAAACATTGTCCAACTGAATCTGGAAAACCTCAGCTGCTCTGCTAATGTGTGCCTGTGTATATATGTGGATATACACACACATACATCAACTGGAAGAATGTGAAATGGAAGCCAGGGAGGTCAGTGTGAAACCAGTTGTACTGCTGGTTCTTTAGCTGACTTTACTGAGTAAACTGCCTTTCTATAACCTTTGCAATTTACCATGGTCTCCTTCTTGCTCAGTTAGAATTTTTTAAGGTGCTTTTGGTTCGTGTAAATCTGTACCTGTTTGAATTTATCACCTTGTGTTCCCTGTAAGCAATTTGTGTTTTACAGCTTTTACACAGTGAATTCTTGAAGAGTTAAGTAGAAGGCAAAATGTTACCCAGAAAAAGCTAAACCAGCACTGTCTATACAGTGAGTATGGATTCGAAAGGGCTTCAGGGAGTACTGGGTTATGTATTTGGACTGCAGGGCAAAGGGAGAGTTTTGGAACAGCACGTACATCTGGATGTCTTCTCATCAGCTCTGCAGAGACCCAAGAACGCTATGGATTAGACTAAGGGCATGGTTGAAAGCCTTGTTAGGACATGGCAGAATGTCAAGAGCTGTAGTGTGGTCTCCTCAGCTGGCATTGCTACAGAATCTATTAGCAGGAACATTTGTCATACAGATTTTGCCACAGTATAGAAAATGGAAACTTTTATTTTAGTCTGAATAAGTATTATTCTTACAGTAAAGAACCAGAGTTGAAGAATGTGTGTCCTTTGGCAAAGAGTGATTCCCTAGTCTAGAGAAGCTAGGAAAAAAGATATTTCTAGAGAAAAAAAAAAAAAGAGACATTTTGTTAGCTAATAAATTTTGCATTTTCTGTTTTATCTGCGCAGAAGTTTATGAAGCACTGAAATAGTTGTTACACAGAAGTGTAAAGTGCTATCCAGATTTTGCAGGGCCTTGCTGGCTTCCTGCCTGCCTTGGCCTCAGCATGGAAAGAGGAAGCTGGTGACTGGGAACCATATCGAGGTGGAGATTTTGAGTCTGGATACCCCTGGGTCCAGTCATGGCTCCCTTACCTTGCCACATTCAGAGCTGTGAAAGGGTAAGCACAGAGCTCTACCATTATATTTCTTCTCATATTCCACTTTTTATGTGAGTCTTGGCTTCATCTCCAAGCTATCCTCAGCTGCAGTGGTGGTGTGAAAGGGAAAACTTTGCTAGACTTATTCCAGGCAGCAAAGAGCCCTCAAAGACAAAGGGAGAACTTCAGCTTTCCTGTGTTTGATCTGGATAAGCTGATGCAGCACAATCTGTCTCCAGAGCTTTCCCCAGCAGAGTGTGGAAAGTGGAGCTCAGGCCAGAGCGGGGCTGGCAGCCAGCAGTGCAGGAAGATGTTTGGGTTGCTGCCTCACTTGTGTCTGCCTTTGAAGCAGCTTTCAGCCCTGCTGCGTATTCAGTCAGCCATGTGTGACTGGAACATATTGGTGTGATGGGGAAGGAAGTGGCAGAAGAAAGCTCACTGAAAGTTTGTCTAATTTTTCACACACCAGAGACTTCCGGCAGCTCTGAGGACTAATTATCCAACAGTCCCCTCTGAATTATATAGATTTGCACTACATGGGGTTAGAACTGCACCAGCAGACAGCTCATTTCCCATGCTAATAGCCTTTAATACTCTTCTGTCATGTTTCACAATCCAATTATTCATTTATTTAGCAAACAAAGCTGAAAGGGAGAGGAAAAGTGTCATATTATAGAGGTTCTTAGCCACAGAAACTGCCCTTTCTTTTTTTCTACATTGACATCTGGTGACAGGGCTGATATAAAGCTTAGGAGTGAAGGGTCTTCCCCAGCTTGGCATCCTGCCATGAATTCCTATGACCTGGCTGTTCTACTCAACCAGGTCCTTCCATAGCCTCTATTTGCAGACTCTCTTCTCTCTTTATTCCACCATGCTGGCAACATTTGTGCAGGCATTGAAGCACTTTATTTCCTTAAGTCAGATTAAAGGGACACATCAGAGACACTTCCTGCTGTATTCCTGTCCTGTATACCCACCTGTTATAGGGCACTCTATCCTCTAGCTGGTCCTTTGTTATATGCATGAAGTCCCAAGAGTGAGTTTCTTTTTACCAATGAAGTATCCCTCATTCCATTTCAGCTCATGTCTCCCTTTTAAAGCTCAGTACAGCTTTTATTCAGCTTCACCGCACTGATGTGTAAGTTTGGTCCTCTTTGATAACTGTTCCAGAATAAATCAGCATCTCTCCCTCTCTCTGTGAGAAGGGAAAGGAAGAAAATTGAAGAAAATTTTCTAGACAGGAAAAAAAGCATAGCAGATAAAACTTGAGGAACACCTTACAGTGAAAACCTGAAGAAAAAGAACAAGGCAATCCTTAAGGCGCAGCCTGGAAGAAAAAGGCCAGAAAAATATGTCCTGGCCTAACCCCAGAGTAAATAAAACCCCCTTTCTTCTCCCTATTTTGTCTTATTTTTTCACTGAAGAGGAAAAAGACTAAATAAGAATACTTACATTTCTTTGTTATATAATGATGCATCTGGAAAACAAAGTAATAGAATGCAGAGAATAGAAAATAAACTGTGAATATAAGATTTATAAGATTGAAGGAGAAAAACCCTACAGACATTTCCAAAGCCTCTTGCTAATTACTGTTATTTCTAGTGGTTACTGAGTGCATCAAGAGTATGACCGTTACTTGAATCTTGCTTTTGAATTATTCATCACTTTTACTTTCATGTAAAATAACTATTTGCAGTCTTTAAGCCTTTTAATTTTTTTTTCACTAAAACATGGAAATTTAAGGAGGACCTTGAGATAAACAGAGATGCAACTCTGTTAAAAACCTTGCCTAGTCAGAAGGGAGTATGAGAGACAGCAAATAGGAGTCTGTCTGTAACTGCAGCATCGTGATACTTCACAGCCAAGATGGTTGAGAAGGTTAAGGAGACACAGAGCCATAAAAAGTCCCATTTGATGAAGATCTTTCTACAGGATAATGTCAAGGCCCAGAAGAGGACACAAACCTATAGCCCTTGTAGCTCCATCCCTTACATGTGTGTCCTCCTCTCTTCTGGCCACTGGAGCTGCTGTTAAGCAATGAAATTATGTTTTCCCCACAAATTCACTTTAAAGCTGCTGCCGGCAAGATGGAGAGTTAGAACAGTGTGAACTCTTATCAGGCCCTTAATACGTATTTTTGAAAAGGTTTCATTAGCCTTCCAACTTTTCCTTCTGCTTTTTCGTTTTCAAGCTCCACATGGAAGTGGTTATTGGTCTCACAGCCTTCTGGCTGTGAAAATACATTGCAGAAAATGTACTGTCATTCTCTGTTCACCCAGTTTTTCATGGTCTGTTTTCCTAAAGAAAGACAACTTGCTGTGCTGTCCATGTCTGTTTCCTGCAATTGCTGTCTCTCTCAAATCACATTTAAATAGTTGTCTGATTTCATCCTCATTTGGTAGAAATTTAAAAAAAATCTGTAGGAAAATGAGGTTCTACAAAAAAAAATATTGGGCTGCAAAGAGAGAGGAGATTGTGCTAGTGCTCTGGCTGAAGGAGGGACTGCAGGATGAAGCTTCCCTACTCCTGGTACCCAAGGAACTACTCTCCTATCTTCATCCTCCTCCTGTTATTCCCATTAGCTTCATTTGGAGGGCTTAACAGGGAGAAAGAAAAAACAAATGGTGTAAGTGCTTTTCACATGAGCAGTCGCTGTAAGCACCAGAAAACATTGCTGGATTCTGTATTAGTAGAAGTACAGAGGGGACATAATTGGACACAATTTTTCTCAAACCTTGATTTTTTTTATTTCCATTAAACTGTTTTCAGTTAGAGCTGAAACATTTTTGGCATTTTAAATGCTATTTTGCTTTTTTTTTTTTATTTTATTCATGCTTCTGTTCTGTGAGGGGAAATATTTAAATAAATAGGGTTAAAAGAAACAGAAGTAAACCCCAAAGCTAATGTTGTAGTTTCTGCCATTTTCATTGAAACAGTCCCATCAAAAAGTGTTCCAGTCATTTATAGAAGAACCTGTAGTCTCATTATGGTCTCTCATGGATCAACCCATTAAATTTCAGGAGACTTGCTTGGTCAACCACCTTCTTCCTGAGAAATTACTATTATTAGGAAGGGCTAAATTTTTCACTTTTCTCCTGAGAAATGAATTGGCAAACGTTCAGATAATCTGTCTTGACTGTATTGGTTTGTACTTCCAGTTTTTGGTTAAATACCTGTCTTGTTTCAAATGGGATAGATGGTAAAAGTCACTATATTTTATTTTCTGCTCTGTAGCTAATGATGTAGCTTCCCTTATATCTGAATTTTTTCTAGCAGAAATGAAATCTAAATCTGTCTGTTAATAATAGCTCTCTCAGGGATTTGAGGCTTTTCAATCCCTTTATACAGTCTTCCCTCGTATTATTTTGTTCTCTTCTCTTGGCAGGTGTTCTGAGGCTGGGATTTCACTTTTAAGGTACTGTGAATAATGTCTGTAGAATCTGAATGACTTTTTTTTGCTCATTGGAAAGAAAAGATAAAGGCAGTGAAGCATCCTGTTCTATTTGTTTACTAGGAGAGACATGTTTTTTTAAGATGGATAAGATGTGACAGGGTGTCCATTAGGGCTACCCCTTTTTAGCCTCCTTTATTGAATGAAAATGCCTAATGATGTTAACTGCTGTTTCTGACAGGGGCCTAGAAATCAACTATTACATCTTGGACTATGCACAGAACCCTTTTCAAACATGTAAAACAAATAATCAAATGTGCTCTGGAAAGAGAGAATAATTTATTTTTATTTTCTAGAGGAGGAATGCACTCATACGTCCTTGTAAAGATTAAAGGAGAAACTTGTGGTTTTAAATTAGATCCATTACTTGAGGAACAGATGTCTCCAAGTTTGAAATTGCATTGTGCAAAGAGCCCAAACACACCACACAGAATACAACCCAAATGTACAAAATGACTGAGGATGATGTTTGCAGATCTATTTTTTATGACACAAGAAACCCTGAGAGAGAAAGTTTTTGTTTTGCCTTAGGGAAAGTATGAAGGCTCAGGGGAGGTGGAGATTGCTAATCACAGCTAACACTGTAATGACTCTTGCCAGAAAGTAGCTGGCTCCACAGGGTAATAGGATTACAGCCTTCCCTTCTGGAAGAGCATGCAGAGCACCAGAGCTGAGCTGTCCTCTGCAAGAATGCAGTAAAAACTCAAGCTTGGGCACAACCATGGCACCAGTTCCTGCTGCTGCACCTGGAGAGGCAGCTTTACTCTCCCATCACCTTTAGTGTGAAAATGAGGTTTTGTAGCTTTTCCAGACAAGTGCAGTGCTGGGTGTTAAGACCCATCATCAGCAGTCCCTTTCCTTTTGAACAGGAGAAAGAGTGATGCCTGCAGGTGAGCAGGCTTTTTCTCCAGCAGCAGATGGTTCAGGATGTAAGCTCACATCCCTGACCTGAAGGGATTTGGTGATGGGATGTAGAAATTGTCACTCTCAATCATTGCTTCAACTCAGATCTAACTATTGTTTTGGAAGATTTAACATCACTGACTCAGTAGCTTAAAGTCTGAGGTCCTCTCTGGGATGATGTAGTGTTTAAAGTTTGTTTCCTAATGAAAGATAAAAACCAAAACCCAGCCAACCAATAAACAATCATCCACCAAAAAACCCCCAAACCAACACAAAAAGTAAAAAAAAGGATCCGTGCTGCCTGCCTCAAATAAGACTTTGGGTGAAATGGACTTAGAAGAAGACTCCTGCTTTTGTAGGAAGTAACCCACCAGGGCTATCTGTACTGCATATTTTCAGTAGTTTAACAAGAGAGCTTAAGTACTACAGATACCAAAAAGCATGTTCAGATTTTTTGCAAGTCCCATAAGAAATTTGCTTGAAAACCTCATTTCAGGAAGTTTTTCTGTAATGCAGTAATTTAAAATAATAAGAAAGGCAGAAATTAAAACATTTTTAATCAGTAATGCTAGTAACCTGCACATTTTTCTAAAAAAATCTGTATGGTTGGAGAACATTCCAGCTACTGCCAAAGCTACTGAAGTAGTTTAGTTTGCTTCAAACTTCCATGTTTGGGGTTTTGGTCAGTTAGTAGAAAGTGTCCCTCTGACTCCCTGCGCATTTTGCTTTTGTAACAACTGGTCCCTGATTGCAAACCTTTTAATAGAATGGAGTTGACTGAGTCAGCCAAAATGCTCCAGACTTCCTAGAGCACATGGGTTCTCTTTTCAACTCAGTACTATAGCTCATCTTTGCTGTTATATTTTATGCTGTGGTATGTCAAGTAATGGGAACCACACAGGGCAGACGTCACCGCATTCCTGAGATGTTTAACGTGTGAAACTGTCGACGTGTCTTTTGAGGAACAGGTCCCTTTGAAAAGCAGTACCTTCTATCTGCTATCTGCTCATATTGTGTCTTCTAGATACAGCAATGTATTCCTTACATCTCCAATGGAGAACATCTTTTCAGGATAATCAGTCAAGACAATTAAGGAAATGAATATCATTTGTCTGCTTGAGATGCTAACACTGATTACAGAAGGAATGGAGGTAAGAGAGGACCAATTCACAAATTCCTCTGAAAAAAGAGGGAAATGCTTAGTATTTCCAATGGGGAGCATTCATTGTAGGCAGCAATTAAGATAAATACTCTAATATTGTTTATATAGGCTGTCAGATAAAGTCCTCGGGAGCATCCACTGAGCAATTGCTCTAAGTGGAGCGTTTGTCATTAGGCTGAGATGCGCTCTCTGGTTGGCGTGGCTTGTGTTGCAAACGGAAGAGTGAGCCTAAACTGGGGACATAAATTTTCTGACACTCTCCTGCTTTGAAGGTAATGTGGTCAATAGCTGGGAGAAAGCCATGTGGCTGAAAGCAGTAATTGCCTGCCTGGCACAGGAATCTCATCCCTGCTTTGGCTAGAGGCGTGCAGAGAGGGGGAAGCAGGCTGCAGAGAGTCAGAGATAAAGTAGCCAGGGGCAAGATCCTCTCCTGAGAGCTTGGGGTGGCTCTGGCCAGCTGGGACTGCCTTTTCTTTATCTCACGTGGCTGTACCATACACAGGTGCTACAGCTGTGTAGCTACAGCTACATTTTCTCCTAAATGTGGCAGCTGAAGAGAGATTGAAGACTCCAATGTGTGAGGAGGTCTGCTGTTCCCACCAGAGCCTTACTCATGAGGCAGTGATGCAAAAGTGGAGAGGGAGGATCTGAGATTCTCTCTTGAGAAAGAACTGTCACAGCCACTTATGCCTTGTGTTAACAGCCCTTCGACCACCTACTGCTTAACACACAAGGATTAGCAGGGAAATCCCTGAATCCGCATGGATTAAAGTTATGCACCAGGTATAATTCATAAAAAGCTGCTTTTCTCTTGACTGTGAAACTGCATGGGCTGAGTCAACAGCAAAGCCCACCTTATAGCAAGAAGTGGAGCATTAGGCTGGCAAAATTTCAAAGCCAGAAGAAGAATCCAGAATAGGATTTTCACTGCAATTAACCAATGACACTAATCAATGTTTAAAGGACATTAAATCAATGGATCAAGATCTGTCCAAAAGAAGAAAAAGCATTTTTACATGTAGGCTGGTAAGACTGTCTTTATGCTTATTATTACAAAACTTAATTCAGTATGGCTGAAGCAGAGAAAAGATCTTCCCTGGAGGGAACATGCTGATGGCCTAGCGCCTCAGCTGGATATTCTTTCTAGTAGAAATCTGTTGACTGTTCTTTACCTGAATAGAAAATGCACAAATTAGTAATGAAAAAGGTCCAAAATTTAGCAATGAACAATTAATTGGGCTCCTTATTTTGGGCATCTTGAACTGATGTCAGAGGAGTTTACAAGAGTTGTCTCTGACAGTGCCACAGGTTTTGCATCCTGAAGTGAAGGCAGCACAAGTCACTCTGGGAAACCTTATGCTAATCATTGATGTTAAACCTGTAGAGTCTCTGTCCCCATTTCAGAGGGTGCCCAAAACAGGTATTTTCGGTGGCACATCTTACCTTCCCTAAAATCATGGGCTGTGCAGGCTTTATGTCCAAGCAGCCACTCTCCCCCTGCTGTATCTCACTGAGTTTGTGAGCGCTGTGTGCCAAATGCAGACCTGGAGACACCATAGGAGCCCCACCCCTGCAGCCATGCTGTAATGCAAACCTCTTGGCATTTCTAAAAGAGCAGTTCCACATATCAAAGCATGCTTGTCTCAATTTGTGTTCAGATTTTCTCATCTGCTCTAACAGCTGTCCCTTAAGTAGCACAGAATAGGCTCTGCAGACAAATCCCACCATGGGAATTCTCCTCCAAGGGAAATCTTGCACTGTGGTAATTAACAGCTCACATGCTCAGAGTGATGCATGCCAGGCATCTCAAGCTGGGGAGATGTTAAAGGAGCCCTGATAGGGAAAGTTGAGTTGCTTCAGACTGGGGTGTGGGACAGGACCTGTGAAACTCTTCTACACAGCTCCTCTACATCTGCCAATGCTGCACACAGGAAGATGTACAAACTGGGTGTCTGAATGGAACTGAGAATTGGTATTCTCAACTGCTTGGCTTCATTCCTTTGTGTAGCTCACCTGGCTGTCTCATTATTTTCCAACTGTGAGTGAGAAAATATTTCTCATACTTTTACTTTTCTACAGATGTTGGAGGTCACAGCAAGACTTGGATTCATGAAATCTCTGTTAGAGCTTTACTGAAAGCTATAGGGCAGGGGGTCTAATTTCAGGATGACCTCAACTCCTGTGTCATACTTTTCTTCTGATAAGCAAGCGGTGAGGGTTTTTTTTTTTTTTTCTATTTTTTACTCAGTTCAGAAGCCATTGTCATAGCAACTTCCCCTTGAGTCTTCTTTATATGGTTACCATTCAACCTGAGGGCTAACTATGTAACTGCTCTGATTTTACCTGAAAAATTAAAAGGCTCTTAGCTTTAGGAAATGAGCAAACATCATCTAAAAAAGCAAATTTTATGCTCACACACTGCAAAAGACACTACTGCTTCTACTGTGATATGATAAATAACTAAGTAGGGCAGTTTCATTTAGAAAGACTTAATAATTTTTGAATTCTAGGTTTTCAAGAAAGGGACTATATTTGAAATATAGTTATATCTAAATATAATAAAATGCATAATACAAAAATCTAATAAAGGCCAAAAACCTGAGCAACTCTCAAAATGGAACAAACAGGATCACCCTAAAATAGTTCAAAGCCTCAGAGAACTTAAAACAGCTTATAAAATTTAAGGGTTCTCCTACTATCTCCCCATCCCTTGCTACTGCAGCTGCAGCTGTTCCTGCAAAAGATTCATTCTGCAGAAGTTAGTTTTAATACCAGCTGGAAAAGGAGGCTAAAATATTTTTGCTATGATCAGTCTGGATGAATTTCACACCTCTCTAACAGAACCAGCTAGGCCAACAGCAGTGAAGTCACACTTAATCCTTGTTTTGAGGGTTCAAGGGAAACATAAACCCAGTGCTGGTTCCCAGCTGAAGAATAAATGCAGGGCAAAATCTGTCCCTTTCCTTCAGCTGCTGGGAAGTCTTGCAATGAACAGGAGGTAAAAAAGGGAGTGCAATGCACAGCAGTTTGCAGAGCAGTGAGGCTGACCCAGCAGGGGCTCTGTCTCTGTGTTGGGGGTGTGAGCTGTCACTGCTGACCCTTTCCTGCCCTGTTTTCCCCAGGTTGTCCAGGTCCCTGTTCCCCTTTGCACCAGGGTGTCCAGGTCCCTGTTCCTCTTTGCACCAGGGTG
>JAHLSL010000018.1:22522011-22539709 GCA_025920805.1 Petroica traversi | reverse complement strand
CCAGGTCCCTGTTCCTCTTTGCACCAGGGTGCCCAGGTCCCTGTTCCCATTTGCACCAAGGTGTCAAGGTCCCTGTGCCCACTGCAGCTGGGGGAGGAGACAGGGATCAGCAGCACCAAGAGGTTCCGGAGTTTCTCAGTCCTGGGCTCATGAACTTGAACTGGTCTTACAGCAAGGACTTCAGTATGCCTATTTAGGCTAATTGGCTTGACAGATAATTAGAGCTCATGAGCCCAAGCACAAAATAAACATGACATCTACGCTCTGCCTTTTGTAACTGCGGCATTTCACTCATTTTGGTGAAGCCTATTCATGTCACATAGATTGAAATACCTCGTTGATCTTGTCACCCATATGACTGCCCTGAGGACATGGTAATGCCTCTTCTAACGCCAGGAAGCATATGAATTACACAATTTAAGTCTCTGCAGTGTTAACACGGGTCACCCCAATGGGAGCTCTCCCATTTATTCAGAAATGTGAAGGATTGAACTAAAACAATTATTATTATTAAGTGGAAGGACACACATTTGGAGGATTGTTTGCTGAGCAACAGTGAAGTTTTGAACTGATTAATGAGTTGTGGAAAGAATAACCTTAATCCAGCTGAGCTGATTCTGCTGCACATTATGATATGAACAACCAAGTTTTACTCTATATTGCTGAAAGATAACCATTGTCTTCTCTGTTATTAGAAAATAAAATTACCAAAATTAAAATTAAAAAACCAACCAAACAAAAAAAATTATCCATCAATTTACTCATAATTGAGCTGTACTTTTCCATGTCTAAAGAGGATGCCTGAAAAGGAAAAGGCTGACTTGAGGTCTCCACATCCAGTTTTCATGCCAAAACACAGAAGATGCACTGCAGTGTTGCAGTATACATTTGTTAGTTTGAATTCTGAATGCCAGAAGGTTTCTGGGCAAGTGTGGCAGTCTGTTTCTTCTGAGGCTCCAGACTCTGTTCGAACAGAATTACACAGGCATTGCAGTTGTATGTAGGCTCATTTATTCTGTTTCTGGGTGCAGTTTTGCCTTACAGACTCTTGGGCTGAGTCCGTGCAATAAGTATGGTTATTCTTCCTTATCCAATTAATTATTTAGAAGACTAGATGAAGCAAATCTACCTTTTTAGGTGAAATTTTATTTCCACAAGTGAAAACACCACTCTATCAGGTTCTGTAAACTTACTGTTGGTGTATAAATGATCACAAACACTGCAGACAAACTAGAGCCTGTACCTTAGCTGTTTATGAATGATTCAATACCACAAGGGCAAACATCACAGAAAACATTACAGTTACAAACTCACAGGACTTTTCTCTACCTCATTAGGCCATAGAGTATTGTTTGCAATGAATCCAATTTCTTAAGTAACCTTATGAAAAGAAAAGGAGATGCAAAATAGAGCTTTCTGGATGGATGGTAGTTACAGAGCATTTCAGCATCTGGTCCAATGAGTCTGATCCTGATTAGGACATCCAAGCCCATTATAGTACAAACAAAAGCACATCTAGATATTCTTTCTACATGGGTATGTTTAATGCATCGTTCCAATCAGGATTTTAGGAAGAAATGCTTACCAAAATCCTTGTTTATCAGGGATGTAAAAACTCAGGCAGTAGGGAAGTATTTAATTAATTTTAATGGAAAAAAACCCCCAAATTCTTGTTTCAAAGGCAATTACTACAATTAAGTATGAAACAGCACCTTCCATGCCAGCAATTCACTCTGCAGGAGTTCCCTTGGCCAGAAAAGTGCAGTTTGGTCTTTAAACTAGAACTACGAGAATGCAATGTTCAGCCTGGGAATATTTCAGCTATGTGTTGGTAGGGTAAAGAGTTGCTAAGGTTAATAGGAGCTTTTGAGATAAAGGGAAGGGAAAAGAGAAGTAGGTCTCGTATTCTTGGGTAATTGTTTCATTCACAGAGATAAGAAGCATGTGTAAGAACCCTGGGGATGAAGGATGGGTTAGTCATGATCCAGAAAGCATTTTGAGTGTTTTACAGAGGAAAAATTACCCTGGCTTTCATTGAATTAGTAGGCAGGGATTCCCATGAGCCCAGTTCATTCTAGCAGTGCAAGAAGTAGGATAGGTGATATTCAAAAGCCACTTCTTTCATACAGCATGGCTCTTCCTCTTGGGGTGTTTCAACAGGATTTTCAGTTCACTGTCATAGGATCATAACAGAGACATTTTGCCCCACATCCCTTAGTACAGAATTGCATTGTTTCTGATGACACACCAGCTGTGATGCATTTAACCAGTTCTTAAGGAAATGAAGGCTGTTTAGTGTGTCCTGTTCTCTTGTAATACAGTATATTACTGATTTCTACCTACTAAACCAAAACCACTGTTTCTTTGGTTTACATATGTAAATAATAAAAGAATATACATATGTAAAGAATGCAGGCCTGAAATGAAATAAGATTTTTAGTGAACATCCCTTGCTAAAAAGTAGTAGATTCATATTTCAAAAATTTACATGGCATGCTTAAATTACATTAGTTTTTAGACTTTTCACAGTCTTTATAACTTCATTCTCATGGAAAATGCTAAAATGCTTATTATACAGACTCTTTTGAGCCCGCTATTAAGTGGCTTTGTCTCCAGTGGAGGGAAAAGATAGATATATATATACAGGAGGATTCTGGTGATCCATTTCAGGGCCTGTCATTGACCTGGTAAAAATATCATAATTATTATTATTATTATTATTATTACTATTATTACTATTATTATTATTAGTCCTCCAATGATTATTCAATACTCAACTCATTAAAAAAAAACACCTCAAAACTTCATGCCAGAGATAATAAAGGAACCAATCCTCATTAGAAGGAATTGCTCAAGAACATGTCGTCCTTATATTCAGATTGCCCCTGTAAGGCTGCCAATGTCAGTAAGACCTTGGGTGCATCTGTCATGCTTGTGACTGTAAACTCGATACATTTTCTTATGTGCATTTGTTCATGAGTACAAAAAATTCTAACTTTTTTTTTTGTGAGTTTTCTCCCTTTGCTCCTTGAATTATATAAAAACAAGCAGCTGTAATCAGAAGACAAAGTCACTTTTATCTACAGGATTTTTTTCTGATAATGGAGTTAATATTGAAAGTTTTTTTTTTTTTGTCTGAGACTTTAGATAGGTCTTATATGTACTGGGTAAGTCAACAAATAAATTCCTTTAAATATATTAGCTAAAAAAACTAAGGATTGTGAAACATGCTTGTATGGATTTTCTGGACCTGTTATTTTACTATCTCAGTGTACAAATGTCTTTCAGATACTTTTTTTGAATGGTTCCTTCAGGACAAGAGTGCCTATTGTACTGGTGGTTGCTTGCACTGAATTATTCCCTACTTCACAAGGTGGTCAGTGGCAGATTTCTTCTCACTGCTGCTCTGACTATCACTGCAGCAGGCTCAAATGCTCAATTTTGTGCAAGAGTGATTCCCTATTAAGAGTGTTGACTCTGTCCAACAGATCTTGTGATCCTTCCTTTATTGGCTGCTATTGCCTTTTGCCACCTCCTATTTGTTTTTAATCTGCTTAATGTATGCCTTATCCTGCAGTGCTCCTAAAGCTAATAGTTTATCAGACATCTCATTGTAGTAGGGCTACATGACTTGCATAAATCTGCTAAAATGGTGGCCTAATGCATATTGCCTTCAGAGTCTACTAAGTATTTAACTTTGTTTCTCAGCCAGCTGACAGACCTTTGTGATATCATTCTGAATATATGACGAAACACTGATGTAAAGCAGTGATAACTGAAGCTGGCTAAACTGAGATAACAAAACTGAACCTAAGAATCAAGACTGAAGCAAAGGTTTATAAAGATCTACCCAAAAAAAAAAAAAAAAGGCAGAAAATGAGTGTGATGGCAGCCATGGGAATGCCAGCTGGGGATCCCAGTTTATTCTGCTGCCTTTGTGTTCACATTTGTTCTGATCACATGCCAGAAAAGGACTGAGCATTGTCATTGTTTCATGTCAGTGTCCATGGGGGAATCTGGAGATTGCATAAAAGT
Organism: Petroica traversi; assembly: GCA_025920805.1. NCBI lineage: Eukaryota > Metazoa > Chordata > Aves > Passeriformes > Petroicidae > Petroica > Petroica traversi. The sequence continues at coordinate 22,535,674 of JAHLSL010000018.1, read as the reverse complement.
GCTTCTGTGGTCAAGACATGGAAATTGAAATTATGAACCCGGACTGCAATGCTTCTGTTGGGCCTCTAAAGTAGTATTTCAAAAAAGGACTCATTCCTCCCACGGAGTAGGGAACCAATCAAAGTATGCATCATCTGCAAAGCTTACATCATAAAACGTGTGAAAGAGAGAACAACTAGTTGACTTAACAGATATTTTCCCTTCTGGCTTTGGATTTAATGAGAAAATGATAAATAATCTTTCCTAGCAATCCTATTTTTCAAATAGACATGTTGCTGCAGGAAAGAGCCAGAGATTCTCCTCAAAAATAGAGAGGATGAGAGCTTTGTGACAATGCCTGGAATATTAAGTCCTCTTTTTTCAAAAGGTAAAGCTAGAAAGCATAATGGTAAATGAAAAAAACTGCCATGCCTTGCTTACAAAAGTTAATTTGTCCAAAGAGGGTATTTCAAACATGAGCCCCCAGGACAGCAGGCACAAATGCATTTTAATGAGAGTTGAACAGGTAAACACAGAACTGGTTCTCACCTGTGAAAGGACTCAGCCCCGTGCTCATCTCCTGCTGGGAGGCTGCCTCCCTAGCTAAGCCTGGGCATGGAGGCCACGGCTTCTGCATCGGTCCATCTCAAGACTTCCAGGCAATCTAGCTCCCAGCCCCAGACTGCTCCAGCCAGGACTCCTGTAAGGCTCAGCTGTGCAGGTTTCACAGAGCCAGTTCTGCTACAGAACATTGTCATGCACAGTAACATTTCCCTGATTCAGCAAAGGCAGAGAGGAAATGTACTGTAACTTTGAATTTAAGTTGTCTGAGTTGTCTAAGTCATCAAAAGACTCTTCTTGGGATGAATAGCAACCTTCATATGTCTTTTTACTACAGAAGGGAAATTGAAGTAATTCATGTCAGATAGTGAGATTGTGCTTTGCTGCATAATGAGAAGGTGCTGTTGGATTTGAGATTTGGTGAATGCAGTCTATGTTTATCAGATGGTTTACCAAATCAAATACCTCTACAGACCCCATCTTTTTGGACAATGATACTATCTGCTTTGGGATTGAAAGCAAGCACATTCCAGATTTGCCATTGTTTTTAACATCAATCTATAAACTAATGTGGTCTAGAGTAGGGAAAAAGGAATTGCAATGATATTAAGGAGATAATGACTCTTAATAAGATTGATTCAGTTCATCCCTGTCACAAGATAACTTTCTTAAAATCTCCTGGCTGTCAGATGTGTTCAAGGACAAGTCAATTTGTTTTAATGACATGGAGTAGGGAAGACACTAGTGTCTCTTGTGGGAAGGAGAGAGCTATCTGAGAAAAAAAGTGATGTAATTAATTTCCAAGTCCCCCTACAAGACTGAACTGTTATACACCTGCTGAATTTTGTGCACCTCTCAGACTTAGCACTTTTCTTTCCCTTTTCTCCCCTCACTCCATCTGTTCGTATAGCACCTGTACTTCTATGCCTCACTGACTCTCCATCTGTTTCTATAATTTGTATCTTTCTCCTCAGCTCATGGCCCTTGAAATTTATAATAGAAGTAGGGAGACATTAGGAATGAATGCCTCAACATGTTCATCTGACAAAGTCTTTTCACTAATGCTTTCGGTTCCTGCCTGCTGCAGGAACTCAAGCCTGTTCCTGCCACTCCAGGGCAGCTTTAGACGATTTCTAATAGCCTACCATCTGGTTCCCATAAGCAGTTAAACCTTATTTTCACCCAGCTGCTGCTGCTGATGCAATTTGTACCTTTGTCCATGCTCATTCCTCACTAGAGAGTACGATCCAGCAGCAGGATCGCTGTAGACCACTGTGACCTGGTTTCTTGCTGCCAATGACTGACTGGCTGAGCTCATGCTATACTGAGAAAGTAGGTTTCATTCCCAGCTGGATGTTACTAGCCCGGAGAAAAAAAAGTATTTCTCTTTCTATGTTGATATTGGCCACTTAAGTTTATTTTCACCCCTCGCTTTTCTTTCTCAACAGACAAATTAAAAGAGAATTAAAAGGCTGCCATTCCATGTGAAATAAAATGCCAGAAATTGATCCTGTAGTACATGAAAACCACAACACATTAAGTGAAGATATATTTGCATTCATGTCTTTAGTTACAAAACTTATAAAATACACACACATAGGCATATTTCTGCCAATGCCATTAAAGTAACCCACAGACTCACGTTCTACATTACAGTAGTTCAGAAGGAAAGAGAAGCTGCATAAAGGGATGGTGTTAAGACCTTCAGAACCTCAGAACTCCAACTATATTTTAACACATATGATCTTAAACAAAGTCCAGCAGTGGTTAATTATAGGGTGGCCCTTTAAGTTCACTGGCCACATGAGAGTTAGTTTGTGCTCCTGTATCACGTATGATCTGGTATGATGAGTGTTTGGTTACAGCTGTTGAGCTACTGTTGGAAAATTGTGGGTTTGGCACTTTTAAAAATGATCCAGGACTCATAAAAACTAGCAGAGATGCAGATTGTAACACCATTGGTGTTAGGGTGGAACCAAGCTGGATCATAAAGCAGCTGTTGTCCAAACTAAAAGTCATAGCCATTTCTCATTGTACCCTCTGTCAATCCACCGATTATCAAAATGGAAAATCTTCAAGAGTTATTATTCCAAAGGTCTGAGCCTCTCTGCCATTTTTAGTTTATCATAATGCAATTCAATCTGTCAGTGAATGTCACTTTGCTCATGTACACTTTGCTTGTAATGCTTTCAGTGTAACAAAATATAGTCACTCCCACCATTTCTTAATCTTCTGCTGGTATTCAGGCCATTTTAAGAAGGTGACCTAGTATCATTCTCTCAGGCATTCAGTTAATCTGGTGCAAAAGAACTTTAAATAAGTAGCTGCTCTAGTCTGTTTTATTGGAGAAGACATGCAACTTTGTACAAATCCCCACGCTGGATACCTGAGACATAATCTGGAAAGATATGTACTTATATATTATTAATAAGTCATACTTTGAGCTTTTAAAGGGCCTTTCACCTAATGCTCTAAAAGCTGCAGAAATATTAACCCCCCACAATACCCTTTGCACAGGAGTAAACACAAGACGTGTGGAGTTCAAGTAACCTGCTCAAGGTCACAGAGCAAAGGCTGCATGTGCATCTTGGCCTAAGGATTCTGCTCTAATAACCAAGCTACAAATCCAAACCCTCAGAAAACAAGCAAAAAAAAAAATTACATAGTCATTTTCTGAGGTCAGGTAGGACTGGCTGGAAACGAGGGATACTTCGGACGACTGCAAAAATAACCTCACTCAGGTGTGTAAGTTTAACACTCATTTTAATTTTATATGGTATTATAACGGTAATGAAATGAGATTGAACTCAAATGAATAATGAGTTCTAAATTGAGAAATGGTGTGATAATGCTTTCCATGGTTCAATTAGTCAGCCATCTGTAGTACTTTCTACTAATAGTTACATTGCCTGGTTTAGAAGAGATTTAAACGCCTCTGTCTAGTTTTCAAGAACATGTACCCATTATACAAGAGATATTAGGCATCATGGGGAAAATATAACAGGAAATGTGTGTGCATTGACCCACATCCAACGGATCTAAGTTTAATATGAAGGCAATACGAATATTCAACATTTTAACTGGGAAAAAAAAATCATCTAACTGTAGCTGAAATGACACCATGCATTTCCTCTGTAACCAGCTTCTTCAAAGCCTTATCTCAGACTTGAGTATCTTTTTGCCTTCAGTGGCCATTTCCATCAAGAAGCCCCTGTCAGGATGTTGCCTGCTGTGTTCCTACTCAGGAGGGGTAAGGCTAGGACTGTCTTCTGCCACACTGTAGATGTATTTGAAAGCACTGATTCCTCACATACAGGTTTATCCTCAGTAAGGGGTATTTTTTCCTTTGTATCTTGAGTTATAGGGATTTCATCCTTCATCAAGAAGAGTTTAAAAAGCTACAGAACTGGGTTATTTTTATTATTCTTAGACTGGGATGACAAGAAAAGATGTTTGTGTGCTGCAGAATTATCGGTCCAAGGTGAGGACTGGTAAACATGGAAGTTTTGAAGAAGCTGGAGCAAGCTGAAGAAGGTAAAGCAAATCTATTCTGGTTGTCCAAAGAAGAAATAACTCCACCTGTAGCATTTCCTGAAAGGTGATACTACTGCAGAGAGCACTGGAGAGATGACTCTCCATGCTTAAAAATGGTAAATACTGAATTTATTAGAGTCTGGAAGGCAGGATTTTTTTCCCAGAAGGGAAGGTGGAACACTGAGGAAGGTTGGCTGTATATTTTAATGCATGTAGGAAAGCACTTACTGTACCATCCTGGAGAAAAGGCAAGAGAAACACTCCTTTTTAAGAAGAAAACTTGACATAATCTACTTCTTTATTGATAGTGATAAACCCTGGGTAAATCTATGACTTTGTGATTCATGCAATGCACACAGAAGTGTGTTGCATTGACACATCAATCAGGATTTAAACACATCCTAATTAGTTGCCAGTGCCTGTCACTGAAATTGCACTAAACTGATGCACAATGAACGAAGTATATTGCCTAAATACTGTCTATGAAAATAGTAATTATTTATATTAATGTTAACCTGCCCTTGACAAACTTTTATTGTCCTATGGCTCAGTTGCAGTTAGTCAATAATTTACTCATAATAGCTTGCCTGTAAGAAGCTGAATCTTTCCTCAAACAAAAGATGAAGTGTTTTATGAATGCTTTTTTTTTATAAGCAGCGTGAATTTCCGTCTAGGAAAGCAATTTAGTGGTAAGTTTGTTTTGTCCATGGGACAAAAGTACCCCTGAAATTCAAGCATAATTTTTCTTGTTTTAACATGAAATGAATACTTTAATGCTAGAGCTTTTCCAAGACCATACTAAGATCATTTAAGTAGTGGTTATTCTATGTTATATAACCTTAATATAGCTCTAGGGTTCTGTAGCACGCAAAACAATGTTTTTTTTTAATTGTGGGAGATAAGCACGTTACACGGCTTTGCATTTTACCTGCCTTGATCCTAAGAGATGTAGAATTATTATAGAGCTTCATCTCCTCACAGACCTTAAAGAGTTCTAGGCTACCCATTTCTTGGTACAAAAATAAAACACTAGAAATTGGACGTTGTGGAAATTCAAAGAAAAAAAATCCTGATTATAAGTTTAATAAAGTTGAAAAACAAATCAAGTTCAAGTTTTCCGTTTCACACATAAACCTGTGCAAACATTAGAAAATTTTAACCATTGCAGGTCAATGGACTGAATATATTGGTTTCTCACACACTGAGAATAGGGGAGCAATAATTCTCACATGTATAGTAGTGAACTTCCTTTTAGTAGAGGAGACACTGGGAAAACCTGTTGTGTGAGACAAAGTCATGTAATACACAGGAGCGTATTAACCCCTTTGAATGGGACTTGACTGAAATGGTGAATAGGTGGAAGGTTCGTGATTAATGTGTCTCACAGTTAAATACAATTCAGTATTCCATTGCCTAAACCTGCATGTTAATTAATAATTAAAAATTATCTGCAAAATATCCACCTGTGAACATTTATGAAAATACTTTATTACGTTTTTCTTCAAAGATATTGCTCCAGTGTCAAATTACCCTGTGTCAAACTATTGTTAGATAAGCACATGTAAGTTATTATTAGATATCCACGTGTATCCTTCATTGATGCAGCTACAGACTTGTACTCAAAGGCACGACTGCACCCGTTGCATAAGACGCAAACAGCTCATGCCTCTCTCCAAATAACTTAAATTAGTTCTGACCACAGGTTGAATTACAATTAGCTTATGAGAGGAAACAGAAATTGACATCTGCCCATAGATCAGATTAAATTAAAGCATGAACATGAGTAGATGCAGCATACGAGACTATTCAGTTAAATCAGCTTCATTCTACCATTGTTATATTGCCCAGAGGCTGCAGCTGAAGGTCAAAACCGCACTTCCTTTTTGTCAGTGGTCATTAGGTGTCCCAACATTCCACTGAATTTAGCAGAGGAAAAAAAAATTTTTGCTACTGGAAAATACTTCCTTTTAAAGGCAGCTTTCATTCTGGCCTTGAATTCAGTTATTTTGAATTCAGCCTGAGGGTGTTTTGTTCGATAGCTTGCTGCAGGCTTAGTGCATACGAGACTGCTGCATTAGCAGAGCTCTGACATTTGACACTTTTCTCTGACTACTGGTACATATTTGATCCCTAGCAGCACCATTGACTTGTGAGGGGACATATCTGAAACTACCCATGAGAAAACAGAATATTATGTCTTTAGAGTACTATTTCAGAGATTTGTCTTTTATCAGATAAAATAATGGCAGTTAATCACTGACCCTTCAAAAATTTTGACTAAGTTGGGTATTATTTTTTCATTATTTTTTTTAAATGAAGAACATATAGTTCCAAACAGAAAAGAAAATGTTAAAGATATATTAATTCTGGAACGAAAGGTCACCTTTTGCATGCTAGCAAATACAGATGAAGTCAGCAAGCAATTAAGGACATGACTCCTACACAACCTCTTCAGCTTACTAGTCACTTAATCATACAAGGTGTCGAGCCTTGTCACTCTGGACCTAAAACACATGCTTAATTTTAAACATGTGACTCGCTTACGGGATTCTGTGAGATTACTTGTGCATAACATTAGACACCTGTTTAAATGCTTTGCTGGATCAAAGCAGGAATGCTCAGCATTTTGCAGGATTGCATGTTAAATGTGTTTTATCTCATCCTCATATTGGAAAAACTCTTTGGTGGATGTATGCTTACGTAGTGGGAAGAGAAAAGGCGTCGTAGTGTCTTCTGATTATGGTGATATTCAGCTTCTCAAACCTTACTGTATGGGCTGATGTTTGATAACAAGAGATTTATTTTGTTCTAATTTATTTTCAGTTGCAAATTGCCATTTCTCAACTATTCAGCTCCAGACAAGTGTGAGAGACAAGAAAGCAAAGCAGGTCATTGCAAATACTGCTCTTCCTGAATTATGTTGAGGCTATTGTCAAAAATAAACACTGAGTTCCTAAATGCAAATACATCCTGGGGAGAGCAAAGTGTAAGTGTCATAATGAGTTGCAAAAAAATGGAGTGGCTGCTTGTAAACATATGGTCGCCCCTTTATGGTTTCAGTATGATATCTGATGTCTGATTTTTCAGTGTGAAGCAGATTTACACCTTGTGGACATCAAATAAACTGGTGCCTCGAGCTGTTCTTCTCAGGAGGTGGTTTCAGAACACAAACGTCTTCACATTTTTCTTGGTTTTCACATTTAGCTAATTTTTATAAAAATTTCCTTTGTCCTAACTGGAGTATAGCAGCAGTACTGTCCTGTTATTGTTTTGCACCCCAAACAATTTAAATGTGGAGATTTTGGAGCCCTACAGTATGTAAGGCTGGTGGCTTCTTTTGGGAATGACTGGCAGAGCTTCCATTCTATGGGATTTGACTCCAACAGCAATGACTCACTGCAAGTGCCACGTGGCAAAGTTGGCTGATGGACTTAAAAAAGATTAATCCAATACAAACAGGCATTTGTAGATTTATATTTTACAACAACTCTCTTTTTCCTTTCACTCCCTTTTTGTTGCGCCTTAGAAGGATCTAGAGTCAAAGCCAAATGGTTCCTAGAAGCAAGTAAATAAAGCTACCTGACCCACACAATTCCAGTATGCAAGATATCAAGTAAAATGAATGGAAAAGATGAGGTGATCAACATTTAGTTCTCCAGACTGAATCCATTAGAAAAAAATAGTATTTGTCTTTGCGATCATTAAGGCAATACCTGAGCAGTTCTGGAATGCTGTGTCTGTAGATAGTAGCTATGGTCACAGCATGAGCACTGCTGCTGGAAGCTGGGGAACACTCTGACTGCTTTGTGTTTTCATAGTCACGTCACACACAGGAAGATATATATAGATTTAGATACATATATACACACACATATATATATTTGCTGTACTACTCCATTAGAAGTTTCTGGGCCTATGTGGAATGACCAATGGGTGTCAATACTTATACAAAGAACTGGAGATCTTCCACAAAACCAAAATTGTACAGAAAGAAGTCCTGGCATTGCCCTGATATGTTTGCAGAGTGATGCAGCTGTCCTGATTTGATACAGCTAAAGAAACCCAGCACAAACTATGGAGAAGTTTTACCCTACTTCTCCTTCCTGCTCCCCTGCAGTAGCTCTTTGCAAACCTCTGCACTTATTGTTCTGTCATCATCATTCAGTAAGGGTGAAAGGTTTGCTTCTTCTCTCTATGGTTTGGTCATCAGGGCCTGCTCAGAAAAAGGGGAACTAATGGTTTAAGAGAGACATTTTAAGGATATTTTTATTTATATGTTTTCCCTTTTGTTGATGCATTGTTTAACTGCTATTCCTGTAGCTCCTTTGTTAGTCTATCTTTGTTTTAACAGTGACTGCAACTGTTCTGTCTTCAGAATACCCTGATATCTTCCAACTTTCTTCTCTCTTGGCTGGAAGGAAATATCATTAGTACACACAGTAATAAACAAGCTCTGATTCGCAGGAGTCGAGAGTGCTTTTAAGAGTGTGGATTGATATTTATTAAATGCAATTACAGACCTCAGACCATCTAACATGGACTAATTAATATTGCTCCTGAGGTCATCATCTTGCTGTCACATTTTTTCAGATTCTAGCTACGTATTAATGCATAAACCATACTAATTTTCCAATAAGAAGTGAGCCTATTGGCAAGAAATACCACATCTAATAAAAAGCTATATGACTTGAGAAACTCATTAAGAAGGAGGAACTATTTATGGGTCAAACTCTTAAACAAAATACAAGCATATGCAAGAATTGCTTTATGAAAATGATAAAAATAGTCCAAAGCAAATACTCTATGTTTGCAATATTAATTAGTATTAAATTTCTAATCATACCACATGGATTAGCGTGAACAAGGGATTTCCTTTAATATTTTATTTGGCTGCATTGAGTGCAAGGGTTCCAGTACTCTGGAGATGATCACTCTGAATGACTGGGTGACCCATTAAAGCATTCTGCTGAGGTATGCCTTTGTCCTGCCAGCTGGAGGATTTTGCCAGGGTTAAGTGCCAAAATAGATCTCAATACGAAAGTTTTAACTAATTCAAGGAAATTGTTACGTAAGCCCACTGCCAAGAATAGTGTTCACGTATACTGTTACGGAGAGATGTGATGAGGTTGAGTATATTCGTATTTGCAAAGTACTTTGATAAGAAGCTGTTAGAGCATGCAATATATTATCAGACTAAATTTGTACTTCAGTCTTTGAACAGGGATTGGGCACACAGAAAGGAAGCTAAACAGAATTTTCAATTAATATGCGCTGAAATAGGTTGTCTAAATTCAATGAAAACAACAAATGTTAAGGGTGATAATTTGCCACGTGCAAATATATAGTTCTGTGCATATTAGCATAATCTCCTGCTAATATTTCCTCTTTGGAGTCTTTAAGACAAGGACAGTAGATCCAACCTCATGTGCTTTACATCAGCATCTCAGGGAGCAAACATTTTACATTACAACAAAAATATCTTAAAATTATTTCATGACATGATTTTGTTCCAGTATCCATCTAATCGCTACAAATGTATTATTTTTCACTCTGCTCCCAGGACAAAGTAGGAATAGCAAGGCATTGTATTAAAGTGAGGCTCAGAATTAATTATGCAAGACATCTGTGCTTATATCTGAAGTCTGGCTGATACTGTGTCTCCTGCATATGAAGTCAAGACCAAGTGCCCCACTGACCTCAGAGACACAAACCCAGCCTCTTGACTAGAAGTACTTTTTATTTTATGCTATTTTTGTGTGTAAGTTCTTGCCCTGCCACAGCTACTGGTGTTACATATAAGCCAACAGTGCATTCTACAGGGACAACAAAAACATGAAGGAGGCTGTTGGACACAAACCTTTGAAACTTTAAGTTTTTTTAACCTTGGAAAGTATTTACATTTACCGAACCTTAAGCTGCTTCTTTAATATTTACTCTGTATCTTTAATGAAAGTTTTGAAAGGTTTTACATAGAACCATTTAACAAAAACATTGTGATAAACAACTTTAGGGTGTATTGGTATATAAAGGCTTTTAGCATTTTAAAATATAATTTCCCTCAAGATAATAACATGCAATTGTTCTTTATCATTTCCCTGGACTGAGTTAGACCACATGCCTTTAGGCAAAACTGGGGACTACGCATTTATTCTCTCACATTTCACTTCTTAAGAAAAGAAATTATTCTTTGTATAATGTAGTCATCATTTAGAGAACACATAAATCTTACTGTTACTCCATTCATATTTTTTCCCCAAACTGCCATGCCAAATTAATCCCTGGTGCAATATTGTGTCACCCGTGAAGCTGTGCCACTTACTTGCTTGGAGTCCTTAGTTTTAATTGAAAGATTTATCATCCCAGAGTTTCTTTGTCTTCTGTACTTAGTACATGGATCCTTGGAAACCGTGACTGCTTTGCCATTACTGTCTCTTTTCTTTATATAGTGTATCCTTTTATTGTTTTTTAATCATGGTTTCTTTTAATGGAACGTGCAGAAAGTTTTCTCATAAAAGCAAAATAAAATCCCCACTGTGACTTGTACTTGATTCATATAGGTACAGTTATGTAACTTTATTTAGCTTTGTTGTGTTTATTGCACTTAATTAAATAATTTGTTATTGATAATGTGTAATTGTGCAAGTTGTATTATGATTAAATGCAATAGCTTGTTCTTTCTCACATATTTAATTGCTAAAACCAAGAATGCCAAGGGGTTTGGATAACTGATAAACAGAGGTGGGGGTTTTAATTGCAAAGATCCAGAATTGATGAATATTTTAAATACTTCTGTAATACTGTACACAGAATATCCACAAGAGGGAACTGTTTTACATAAAGAGGAGTAATTTCCTTGCTGCTGAAACACTGCTTTCTAGAACCAAATCTTTAAGAATTACATTGAGTAGGCATGACTGTGTCCTGGATTATGCTACATGGTAGGAACAAGAAAAACACAGATCACTGCAGTGTTTATGCTCTGTAAATAGTATTGTTAACCAAGTAAACTTTGACTCCTTTGTTGAAATATTAAATACACAACTAATCTGAAAACTAACCCATTCAAGTTTTCTGTTTGTTTGGAATAGATCTCTCCAGGATGTAGAGCTGGAAAACCTTGTTTAGTCTGAAGGCAACATGAAATGGAGTTGTTGCCTCAGTAAATGAAGCATGCAGCCCCAGGGGGCTTTCTCAAACTCTGCTTCATAGAACCTGCACTGAAAAGCAGTTATTCCTTATTCATGAAGGAGTAACCTCAAATGGGACTTAATGGAAGGGATATTCATTCAAGGATCACTTTTACCTCTGTGTATGAATAGGTGAACAAAATACAAAGTTACCTGCTTTGCTTTGTCTTTTGCAGATAATTCCTAGTGAGGAAACTTTCAACTGGTAAAGTAAGTCTCACCAATTGTTATCAATATTTACTTTTCAGTGTGAGTTTCATGGTAAATATTTGTAGAACTGAGCCATATTTATGTAAATAAAGGCTTGTTTATACAGATAAAACAAAAGGTTTTCCCCTGGATATGTAGTGTGAGATTTATAAGCTAGGACTACTACTGTTTGAGTTGATTGGTTTATGAATAGTTTTTGAGCATCAGAACTTAAAAGCAGCCTTTTACAAGTGATCACAAAAAATCTCGTACCCCTGTCCAAACCTGCATGTAAACTTTGTGTGAACATGTTCCAATCAAATTATTTGAACATACAGACTACATTTTGCAGTGCACTCACTTTGCTTTAGTCTGAATTTTTCTTTAGAGCCATGTTTGCCATGTGTGGGTACAGCATTATGGGGATGATATTTCAGAAGCGCCTAATGATCCTATTTGCATCTGGAGCACTCTTGAAACCTGTGTCTGCACCACTCAGCTGCAGCTGTATTGAGTTAAAGAAATTCTTTTTAACTCGTACCTTCTGAATGCACAAAGCAAGAAAATGTGTTTTCAGACTGCAGCCTCTCTGTCAAATCTGGGTCCTCTCAAACAACAGCAAGAGAGGATGTATGTCACAGCCATGGCTTCAGAGACTCAGTTCTTGTCATCTGCCAGACCAGAACATAGCAGAAATTCCACCATGCAAAAGCCTTTCCTGGGATATGCTGCGCAGCTGCTCATTGTCCTCGCCTTCCAAGGTGCACAGGGCTTGAAGTTTCTATTAGCTGTAAGAGAGTCTGTAAGTACCTGGCACTTCTGAAGATCAGACATCAAGTGCCTGTGTTACGATGCTCCTGCCCTTGTTCCACTCCTGGTGTTTGCTGATGGATAAAAGGATCCGTAGGTACGTGTGAGCTGTGAAAAGGGTGCTCCTTGAACACCAAGACAGGAATGCAGAGCAAATGACCACAAGCACCAGGTTCTGAGCCCAGGACCCAAGGTGTGTGATCTTGTCATGACAGTCCAGGTGGCTTTCTAGCTGTGGGGAAATCTGTGGAAATGAAAACACATGGGAGGGGGCAGCAGCTGTGGCAGTGCAGTCTGGGCTTCCATGTGGCAGCTGTGACATGCAGTTTCTTTTCAATCTGACTAATTTTATGCATACACAAGTCCTCAACTAAATTCCATTGCAACAGTCTCCTGGGAAGGGCCTGCTTCAGGTCCTCCATGTAACTGACTGTAATGTAGGTAATGTAGCATTTTTCTCACCTGTATACACCTCTATATTATTATCTAATGCATTCTCTATTAAACCCTTCTTGGAAAAGGAAGCTTTCTCTTCAAGAAACAGACTGGAAGGAACATCATGATAAACTCACTGAGTCAGACAAATGGTGGTGTTACTGCATGAAAAAAGTGGGGGTGAGAGGGTTTGAGAGCCCCATAAAAAGCTTTGGGAACTCTTAAATCTCACTACCTTCACTTAAATAGAAAACAAAAACAAACAACCCCCTGGCAGATGCAGAAACAGAAACTACTACTAGTAAAGGTTAAGAGATTACTATTTCATAATGGTGGTTCTCCGCTGGTACAGCAACTAGATAAGATGGGGGAATGTCACGCACACAAAGGCTGCTGTATTTTACCCTTGGAAAGATGTCAAGAGGATCTGCATAATACTTTGTTCAGACAACCCAGTGAGCAGACCATGTGCCAAATGGAAATTTCGGTTTGTATATAAATGAATACACATACAGAGATATAAATTTCTCTGCTTTTTCACGTAGATCTGAAAAAAATAGGAGATGGCTATCCAGATTTTTTTTTTCTGGCTTCCCCATTCCCCCTCAGTCCTCTCCAAGTGTGTCATTTTAAATTGTTATTTATATTTCTGAGGGTTAAATTCAGGAATGTTCTTGGGATGCGCGGCAATTTACGGTGCGTTTGCGGAGCGCTTGCAGCACTTCCCCATGTCAATTACAGACAAGCCACGAACGCCTTCAGCGGAAAAACCCACGCCGCGGTCCCCGATGTTTATTTCACGCTCCCTCACCGCGATTCCGTGCCAGCCCCCCCCTCCCGGCCGTGCGCATCCCCGGGCACCTGCTGCTGCAGCTCAACCGCCTCCGGCGAGCCCCGAGCGCGCCCCCTCCCTCCCTCCCTCCCTCCCTCCCTCCCCAAAAGGGGAAAGAAGGGGTGTGAAAGAAAAA
>JAHLSL010000018.1:22404118-22521611 GCA_025920805.1 Petroica traversi | reverse complement strand
AGGGAGGGGCGGGAGCCGGCGGCGCCGCTGCGCGTGTGGGAGCAACAGCCTGAGCGACAGCCGGGCCCCGGAGGGAGCTCCCGAAGGATGGGCGAGGAGGCGGCGGCAGCGGCAGCGCACGCACAGATGGGCCAGCGGAGGATGAATTAGGAGCCACAGGAGGCTGCTGCCGGCACCGAGGGGGGAAGAGGAGAGGAAGGGGCTGGACTTGGAAGAGGAGGAGGAGGAGGAGGGTGCGCGGAGGGGGGGACTGAGTATCGCTAATAACAAGTTAAAGACTAATAACAATAATAACAGACCACCTCCGGGAGGATCCGCGGCGGAGGCTGAGTGAGGAGTCCCCGCTGAGGCCAGCGGGGTCGCAGCGCTGGGTATCTTGGAGAGACGCTCAGAGGCATCAGTTTGTGGTGGTGGTGGATGATTTTTTTTGGGTGGGCGGGGTAGGGGCTGTATATGCGGGAGAAGGAAGGGGTGGGAATCTGAGGAGGAGACTATATTTTTATTATTATTTTTAATTTTTTAAAATATTATTTTCGCCGTACAAAGAGGACGCTCGGAATTCACCGGCCTGACGGCTCCCGAGAGGGACCCGGGAATTGTGCGGTCTCTTTCCTTCACCTGCCTTTTTTTTTTTTTTTTTTTCCCTCCTGTCGGTTTGGTTTTTTTGTTTGTTTTGATTGGGGGCTTTTAATTTTTATTCCTCTCCTTATCCTTCCCCGCTGAGCAGCGGCGGCAGCAGCAATATGGCTGGTGATGGGCTTTTTGGGGGGCGCTGGCGGCGGGAGGAGCTCTCGGAAGCCCCTGCGCGCCCGGCTCGCTGTTAGCTATGGCAAATGGCAGCGGCGGCGGCTCCTACCCGGGCGGCAGCGGCAGCGGCATTAGAATGAGTAACAATATCAACGCCAACAATCTCAACACAGACTCGTCCTCCTCCCCCGTCAATGTGCCCAAGATGGATGCGCTCATCATCCCGGTGACCATGGAGGTGCCCTGCGATAGCCGCGGACAGCGCATGTGGTGGGCTTTCCTCGCCTCATCCATGGTTACTTTCTTTGGGGGACTGTTTATCATCCTGCTGTGGAGGACCCTCAAGTACCTGTGGACTGTCTGCTGCCACTGCGGGGTCAAAAACAAGGTAACTGCCCCTTTCCTTCCCCTCCTGCTGCCAGTGGTGGTTCGGTGCGGTGGTGCTGGTGAGGAGTAGTAGGAGCCCAGCCTTGCAGAGCAGGACACCTGGGCGAGGTGGCGGTGGAGCGGACACCATGGGGCTGTGGATGGCAGTGCCGGCTGCTCCTGGCTTAGGGGTGCCGCGGGTTGTTGGGAGCTGCAGCGTGGGCAGTGGAGCTGGAGGGGTGAGGTGGTGGGTGCAGTCCCCAGGCGCCTCCCCCGTGCCCCCTGTTCTGTTTCACCACGCGCAGGGACTCACTCGTTTTCGTCTGGTGGCATGAAAGTTACATCTGGTGTCCGACGCTCACCCTGTCACAGAGGCACACGCTGCTGTAGTGGGACGGTGCAGATCAGAAGTTTACGTGCACCCCTGGGACCGCATATGATGGGGTGGGAGCTCGCATATGCTGATCTAAACTCTCGCTTATCTTGTGGAATGAGAAACTTTGGCAAAATTGAAAGCGTAGATTTCTCACTCAAGTGAATATTTATAAAGCTAGTTCTACTCCCTGAGAATCCTTGACGTATCTGTTGGTTAAATTAAACGTAGTTATCTAGAAATATCCTTACATTAGCAAGTATTCTCTTAAATGTGAAGTCTTTGAAACAGTCTCTCTGCCCCTTTGATTTTTGTGTATTACCAGGTGGAAGAAAGCAGAGTATGTGGAATAAGTTCAGCTTCTGCTTTGAAGGGTCTGTTTTCAAACCAAAACTAAGAACTTGCTCAAGTCTTTAATTTTTGATTACGAAAATGAGATAGAAATTGTCACGACTCTGTATTGTGAAAGTGGATTTTGACAGACCCCAAAATAGACCAGCAACTGGAGTTTCTCCCCTTCCCTTTTCACATTTTTTGAATTACAAATGGAATAATATCTGCTTCAGTTATTCCTGGCACACAGACACCCACAAAAACACACACACCTTTTAATATATGGTTGCTAGGTTGCTGGTTTGCTTTGACGTACAGTGAGCTGTCTTCCCCTTGCTCCTGTCCCCTCCCCCCTAAACACAGAGCACATATACCAGCTGTATGAAGGGCCCAGCATTTAGAGGAAACCAGAAACAAAGTTAGAGCATGAAAAGTTATGGTACTTTTTTGTTGTGTATTTTGGGTTGCCTAAATGAACCTCTGCACTCTAGCTGGAAGTTAAACTATTAAAGTGAACTTGGCCTATGTGTGCCAGGAGTGATTGCTAAAGTTAAGGAATAAAAGCTTTTAAGTCAGCCTTAAACATCAAGAATCCTATCAGCAGCACTACTTTTCTATAGGCTTTTTTTTTTTTTATTCAAAACCAAACCTGAACTTTCGTAGAGAGGTGTTAGCCAGGTACAATGACACAGCTCTAATTAATTTGTGATAAGATACTATTTCCTACAGCAGTAAAAGGTAATTTTCAAGGAAGGATGAGTAGTGAAGACTTAACCTTCAGTTTCCTTGTGTATTTAGCATTTCTGTCTCCACAGAAATCAACAAAGGCTATCAGAGATCATGACGAAAAAGAAAACCTGCGGGTTGTTACCTCATGCTTCTTCCCTTGAGAGAGTAAAAAGTTAAAGACTTCTTATGCATGGTGGCTTGGTGGGTACTGTTGGTCAGATAGTCCATTACTGGGACACAGTCAGTTAAAGCAGATAAGTAATTTCTTAACCAATATAGAAAGATATGTGCAAACAGTCTTTAAAATCTCTTGGGCTAAATGAGTCAGTTTAGTAACAGGCTTCATTGGGGACGTTCAAACACTTCCAGTCCAAATGGTTTGACATACTGTGGCTGTGGCAGGTCGTAAGATTGGAGTTTATTTTCTTCTTTGAGATTGAAGTAGTTCTATGAATGTCATTCCCTGGGGCAGGAGGATAAAGGACTCTGCAGGTAGGGGGAGATATATGTCTCCTTTTCGATCCTATTTGTTCCACTTGTAAGGGTTTTCAAGACTCTGGTGAAGAAGAACTTTCAAGGGCTGATCCTGCATCCCTTATACGATAAAATGAGGAATTGGAATTCTGTGTATGCAGGGATGTTAGTTATAACTAGTTGTTGCAAAACACTTTTCTAGTATTTAGGGTATAAAGGCTAACTGAAGTAACAACTGGAAGCATCTGAAACTTTGCTGTTATCAAGTACATACTTGGCTGCTTGGTGAGTTGGGAAAAGCTGCCGAGGCTGCTGGTGAGAAATGTGAATGCATTTGTGTGCTAGTGCTATGCTCACTCCACTGGACCTGCTACAAAAGCAATTTTAGAAGAAGTAGCTCCTCCTACTGCAGGATTGAAGAAGTTTTCTGCATATTAGGAGCTTTCCTTTCCTGTGCTGCCTCTTCTGCTGCTCCACAGGTTGCAGGGGAGTTGGGCTATCCAGCATCATACCGTATCTACATAAAGAGCAGTCCCAGTGAGAGCAAAAAAAAAAAATCTTCCTCATGTCTACTTTCTGTGGCCTCTTATTGAATAATTCACATATATATGTGAATAATTCAGAGTTGCTGTGCTAACACTCATATGTCTGTATCTGTTATTGCAAAGAACTGCAAAAAGTTTCATTTTTTTCTCCCTGCTATATGCTAAGCATGACGTTTTATTCCATGGATTTGTCGATGATTGCCAGCTTGACTTTGGGATATGAAACTTTTTGATGGCTACGTAACAGGGTTTAGAGTGTGGTTAGTTTGGAGTGTTCCCCTCTTGGAATTTAAAACCAACATATAAACAGTTTAACGCTGTGTGGTTTAACACTTTTTGGTTTTTTTTCACTTGGGGATAAGAAAGTCAAGATACTGTGAGTCAAGAATATGAAAACTGCTAACAGAATCATCAACACTGTCCCTTAAAAATCTGTATGTAATTTATGTAATTGTATATGAATAGAACATTACTCTTAAGCATGTACTTAGGATTTTCATTCTCCACACTTGTTTTGTGAGTTGGCATTTAAAAAAGACTGTAAAAAAAAAAAGTAAATCTTTACCTTTTTTGTCAGTGTTTCATGTAGTATGACAGTTATTACTATCAGAGCCCTTGTATTCCTTTATTTTATATGGTATATAATTTTAGATGCAGTTTTTCAACATTAACTACAGTCTATTTGCAACCAGCTTTGAAAAATGCTGGTTTTCTTCTCAGTGTTTACATCTGCATTTTAAGTGGTGCTTAGATATTGCTGAAGAACTTGTCCGGTCATTGCTTTTTCTTTGTCCCTTGACCAACTCATTTCTGTTTGTGTATGAAAAATAGAATGTGAGATTAAACTTCTTTGGGCTGGACTCTGGCATATTGCTCTTGTTTTTGGTAACAGCAGAAAAATAAATCTGCATGGTGATGTACACATAGTGGCTAAATGCATATTATACAATCTACAGTTCTTTTGATTATATGGATCTGCCTCTGCATTAGAAAATGCTCCTGGAGGGCATTTTGTACTGACATTATCCTATATTATATCTTGGCTTTGGGCAAACTCTAAAACATGAAGAAGGAGCAGTGGACTGAGAGAGCACAGGTTTTGGAGTGAGAGAGCACTGTCGATTCCTAGTGCCTGTCAGTGCAGAATCAAGTGGGATTTGTTTCCTTTTGCAAAATACGATACTGGACCCTTTTTTGTTGCTCCTTGGTTCCCCAGTGAAGGGTGCCTCTTAAGGACCTTATGTCATCGGACTCTAGGAGGTAGAATATATCCTTATTGTGATGCTTTCAGTGTTCTGAAGAGCTTTTCCTCCCCACAACCCTGGATTTGTACATGTGTAAAATGAAATTATGATTATAGGTAGCAGTTGCTAGCCTGGAGATACAAGTCCTACTAGTCTTCTTTGACCTTGGTCTACATATTTTTGAAAAGTAATAAATTACACAGTGCTAGATTTGGTCAGTAGGAACCAAGCAACATTCACTTTATTCATTTATTTTGAATAGAAAAAAAGATCTAGTTTTGCTGGAAATACAATATTTGCTGAAGTCATCTTTGAAAAACCTACAATTTCAACCCAGAATTCTAAGGCCTGAGAAAATTTGACCGTGGAAGAGTTTTAAGTTGTCTGTAAAACAAGAAGTATTCATTCCACGCTGGCTCTCTGGTGTGGGCGAGGTTTGTTGGTTTCTGAGCAATACCTGCGTAAACATCCTTCCCAAATAAAGAAACAAATTTGAGGCAGGATCTGTGGAGAAAAGTTTGAGTGTACCTTGAGAGGCACATGTGGACACATAACGCAGGAGATCCCTTCATCGAAATCTGTGCGTGGAATTGTCACCTTGGCTCTCTTGAGGATGTACTGGGCAGCAGCGTCTGATGAACAACTGGGAGGCTCAAGGGATTAGCAGGACCTGTAATGCATTTTACTGGTTAGTCACATGCACAGCCTGGCTCAGGCACTCCTGTCTCATGGCTGTCAGGTGGTCTCACGCAATTTCTCCACGAGAGCCTCACCAAGACAGGTTGCCAGTCGAGAGGTGGTCATGGTGGAGAGGTCAAGGTCTGAAAGAAAACGTACTCGCAGCCCTTTGCAGGTGGTGTTCCTACAAGCAGAAAGAGGTGCTGGTGTGGGGAGATGTATGCTGCTGTTTTCCATGCTCTGAAAAGGAAGATGCTTCTGACTCTCTGGAGCTTATAAAGGATTTCACTTTTATAAACACTTGCTAAAATAGGTTATAGACAAGGATTTAACCTGTCAACTAAACATTCTCAACCAAAATGTTATTTTGGTACACTATCATGCATACTTCCAAGGCTTTGCAACACATACATTTAAGGAGAACATCTGCTTTCAAAAAGCACTTGAAAATGTCATATTTGTAAATCTGTAAGTGCTGGTTGAAAACCATTAGATTTCACCTTTTTGCCAGTTTAGCTCAATAGAAGAAATGCCTATAATAGCATACAAAAAGCTTTTAAGTAACACTGATCCATCCACTCATTTTTGATGCATTGGGATTTCTGAATGCGGAATGAGGGCAGTTTACAGCCCCAGAGGCAGAAACACTGAACATTTAGAGAGCAGTATGATCTCTGCAGGGATGGGATCTAATGATTATAATTAAAACCAGCAATGATGGTACTTGTATGTCCTGCATTATTGCAAGAAAGTGGATTGCGAGTCTTAGTCATTGAGTGTCCTTCCTGGGACAAATTCTGAAAGGAAGCTGTAATCTTTGTTCAGGCACAACACCGAGCAGTAGTCAGTGTTCCTTCTGAGAGTGGCTCGGCTGTTCCCTGGAATCCAACTTGGAGTGACAAAAGTTTATGTGAATTTCAGGGCTGGCTGGTGATAATTCCCCAGCAGGATCAGGCTGTAGTTCAGCAGCAACAAGGCATCCTGTAGTGTGAGGTTGGGAGGGCAGCAGTCGCTGGGGAGGTGTAAACATGAAAATAACACTAGATGAAATTGGGGGACAGGGTATCCCTTTGATTCTACTAAACATAGCAAGTCACACTGCATAAAAATGTGTATTTTACATGTATGAAAATGACTGAATTATCAGAAGTCTGAGGAGGGCACAGTGAAAGCAGTTTGTGGAGGTTTTCTAAGGGAAAGATCGCTGAGGCATTATGTGTGGGTGTTAATGGTTAAGAAATATTTTTCTCCCCCACATGTGATTTTAGTGGCAAAAGGAAAGGAACTACACTTTAAAAAGCTGTCTTTCTGTAATGCTGCTACATGGCTGGAGGCTTAGAATCACAGGATAGCTTAAGTTGGGAGGGAGCCGTGAGGATCATTGAGTCCAGCTCCCTGCTCCTTGCAGGAATACAATGCCTGACTGGGAAGTGAGTGCAAAACTCTATTGGATCACAAGACTAGACTGGCATTTATGCGAAATTACACAGTGCTAAATACACCAGTTCCAAATTAGAACTCATGGTTTGTCAGTGTGGGCACTTTGTCCGGGGCACACGGGTGACCTTGGGTGACAGCGGAGGGTGGAAAAGCAGCAGAGTCTGAGTAAATGAGAAGAAATGACACCTATCTTCCATGCCTCTCAGAGACATACTGGTCAGGAAGGGCCCATTTTGAATCCTGCTGGTATTTATAGCCTGAGAATACATCGGGTTTGCATCTTTGAGAGGAGCACTTCATTTCCATATATAGTATGCATGGTTCTGTTTAAATGAATGTGCTGCCACTGAAATGTGTTGAGTTTCGTTTGCTTTGAGATGATATATTGCATGTATTTGTCTGTTTGAGAGTTACAGAAATGAGAGAGTTATCCAAGGTCTGTTGAAATAGAGGGAAGCGGTCCTAATAACTTCAATGGCTTTGGACTCAGGCCTAGATGTTCACAGTGTCCTAGATGAATCAGGTTTAAAAAAATATTCTGTTAACATTTTAAGCTTTTAAAAGCTTTTTTTCTTTTATTGCCGCAAGTTATATTTACTTGGTTTGTGGCCATTATGTCCGAGATTTCAGCATTAGAAACATAATATTTAAAAGGATGGAAACACATTGTGTGTTTCCATTCCTGTCAAGAATTATACCTTCTGCCAGGCTCCCCT
Source organism: Petroica traversi (assembly GCA_025920805.1). Lineage (NCBI taxonomy): Eukaryota > Metazoa > Chordata > Aves > Passeriformes > Petroicidae > Petroica > Petroica traversi. The sequence continues at coordinate 22,513,966 of JAHLSL010000018.1, read as the reverse complement.
TGGAAATCAAAACTTGAGTGCTTGAATGGCTGCTAATATCCTGTAAGGGCATCTCTCATGCAAGCTGATGTGCAATGGTAAATATTGGCTCTTTTTTTAGAACTGCAGTAAGTGCACATTTAGTGGAACTGGCAGAGGTCCTTGCCCCGTGGATCACCTGTAGGACAAACACATGTGCAGCTACAGCCCTGAGTCCTGGAAATCTTTTTGTATGTCCTGAGCTTCCCTACCTAAGTTAAGAATCAGAACTGGTAACACAGAGTGGGGAAAAAAACCCCAAATTCATCATCACCAGGACACAAAACTGGGGAGGAGTATTGTAACCTCGTCAACAATTGCAGCATGACACAACTGAACAGCTTATCACTGTAAATGTAAAATACAGATCTACCATGTTGTTTTCTTATTGTTCTTTATGTAATAAATTTATAATACAATTTTGTTTCCCCTTTGTCCAAGCAAAGGATGGCTAAATATTTTGGCATATACTTGGTTATATTTAATTCATTTTTCATGGTATCTTTTACATTTTTTATCTAATGCTTGGCTCTTTTTTTTTTAACTACAAAAGTGACTCACTTTTAATATGCTATTACTATTATTATTATTGGTAATGAGATTAACTTTAGCACTACTGGTGTTAGATTAATTTTTTATTTTAAGTATAGGGAAAACATTGTTACAGATATGTCTAAAAAAAACTCGTTTGAAAATGGTGACTAATATTGCAAAAATAAAGATAAATGTATTAGAATGGTTCTTTGTTTAAGCATCTTGTAAGTCTTTCTAGTATGAACTCTGTTCAACTCAGTTGTGATTATGCACAGATATTCTGCAGGACAGAAATTATTTGCAAAGGGTTACTGGGGGCTGTGACCTATAATGGTGTAGAACACTTCAGGTGCTTCAGACATGTGGAATCCTTTGCCTAGAAGTGATTGACATCACTTTTTATTGAAAGTGGGTTTGCAGATCAACAGGCAGAAGGTTTGTGTTGTTCTCACGTTTTCTGAGTTATCATACTTAAAGTATTGTTTCATAAAGAAGCTGAAAAACTCCACTTGGGTTTTGAAGAACAAAGGAAAAAAATTTCCTTAATCCTTTTAGGCTCAAGAGTAGCTTAGGTAGGAGAAAATATTGCAGAGTCTGTCTATATGCGGTGCAAACATTTTTCCCCATGAGGGATTTTTTTTTAATGCTTTGATTATGTACTTTTGATAAGTTGGTTTTGTTATATGGGAAGTTTTTCCAGCATTTGGTGTTAGTTTTCTTTTACTATATATATATATAATACACTTATCACCTAAAGGCTTCTGATTGCTTCAGGATCAGAAACAGGAGACTAGCGGCTTCATGTTTGCATTATTTTCATAACACTTAAGACTCTCAGCTATAAGATTACTTCTTTTCTTTCACCCTTTATGGGCCTGGTTCCTGGTTTAAGGCCATACAGAATTTCATCTGACTAAGTGCAGGTTTTCCTCCTTTGACACCACCTCAGATGTGTAACTTCTGGCTTTTAGTGAGTCAGAAGAGCTGAATTCATAATACAGGTTTCTTGTTTCTGAAAGAAAACAACACTAAAAACTTCACAGTTTTGATATTTGTAAAAATAATATTGGTTGCTTCGTTTGAATGTGTCCCTAGGATGAAATACAGTTTTGATTTCCAGAAGTGGAAAAAGCTGTCCAGCATGTGGAGCTTTGAGTTTGCCTGTATGATGGAAGTGATAAAGTTTTAATGTTAACTTAAATGTTATGTATGATAGGAAAACAGTTGTAACTTTGTGTTGCCAACTGAATGATTTTGTGTGATTCCATGAATGAAAGAAAAAAAAATTGCTTTTTCTTATTTCTAGTTCATGGCATTATGTTTGTTATTAAGTTATGCATACTTTTTAAAGAAAACTTACACAGCAGTTGTTCAGGTTAGTATGTGGAACTTGCATCACAAAAGCATTTTAGACATCAAAATTTATATTTAAGATCTTAATGAGCTCTTAATCTGAATTGATTTCAGGTAGTTTCCATTCATTTCAGAAAGAGGTGTTCTTGAAAACGTCTTTACTTAGATGTTTGCTCATGAACGTAACAGCTAAAATCCATGGGGTTTTTTTTTGTTTTTGTTTTTGTTTTTTTTTGTTTAAATTGAATTGGGTTTCTTTAATCCCCTGGTTTCTCTGTATATATATTTATTTACAGGAAGATAGTCAAGTGTTTGTCAAGTTATGCACTATTTGAAACCTCTGTAAAGCAATAGTGTTTCTTACATTAACATCTAATATCTTAATTTTCTTTTAGGTGAGAGGTATATACATACCCAGTAATATATATATCTGATTGGTCTTGGAAATAACTTAAATAAAAGTTAAATGTAAGATAATTTTTTCATGCTCCCATTTTGAAAATGTTATAATTTCTGTGGCTATAGTTTCTTTAATAAACCTGTATACGAGCTTCTGTCTTTATTGGCTGTCTATGTGATTCTTTGTCAATAGATTTTGTGTTCTTTAAGCTTTTTTTTTCTGCTTTTTAAAACAGAAAAGCAGACACAGAATGTCATAGGCTAGTCTGTTTGTTTCATATACAAATAAATAGAAGAATCAGTTTTGAAGATTTCTGCCTGCAGCAGCCTGAGGATACCACAGAAGGGGCTCCAGTCTTGCATCAGGTGCAGCAGGAAAGTAAACCTGCTGAGTTACTAATTGTTAAAGTTCTCATTAATGATCAGCCAGGGTGTCCTGAGTGTTGTTGAGAGGATGGTGAGCTTGCAAAGTGAGTTGATTTAAGGAGTGTGGGTGGGTGTGTTGGAGGTGACTGGGTGATGGACAGAGTTCCACATTGTCATCCAGCACTTAACTGGGCTGCTGCTGAATGCTCTTCTGTGTAGGGGAATACCAGTTTGTTTTAGAGTGTAGCTGACTGCATGATTATTTCTGTGAAGATGTCCAAGCCACAATTTGCAGTGTTTGCATCTACTTTATGATTTGGTATGAAGTGAAGGTGATGTAAACCATACCTGGTTTGATCTAATACCTGTTGAAATTAGGTTATATCACTTACAACTTTCTTAAACACAAATTTAACCCATCAGAGCAAGTGAAGTGTTTTTTTTATTTAGTCGTCTAAGGCTGGGCTTACTATCACGAGGTGCTGGTTTGACAGTGCTAATAAATCCAAACTTTAATTCTGTGAGGAGACTTGCTGTGAGGTACCTGAGCTGTGTTGACTGACAGGTGGTGGTTGCTGCAGATCTTTCCAGATGTTTTAAGGCCTTTTTACTGAGCAGAAATGGTTTATTAGGTAAAAGTTGAATGCTGAATGATTTAAAAAGATAAGTTGTTTCATTATTGCCTTGCTAAATATTTTTTTTATTTTATTGATCTGAGAACTTTGGCGAGTGTATGAAATCTGTATGGATAAAACTATTGTCATTTGCTGTGGCAGAGGGGAGAAGAAAATTATTTGGGACAGGTTGCTTAAAGCAGCTGCTGCCTATTTTATCTCACTTGGGTAATAGGTGGCAGAGCTTGATGCTCAGGCTGTTTTCAGGGTTTTTCCTATAGCTGAGAATTTGAGTTTTATTTTCAAAATATTTATTAGAAGTGGAGAGAAAGGTTACAATAGCTCAAATTAAAGGTAAAAGTTCTTGAAAAGTTTCTGTCAATATAAACAGACTACTTGAGGTTGCGTCTTATGTGTATTTGTGTTCTCCCAGCTCAGTGAAAAAAGTCTATGAGCAAAAAGTAAAGGAATAGTTTAAAGTCCAGACTGCTTTAAGGTTGAATTGTCTTTTATTTGGGACAAATAGTTTAGGTCCTAGGTATTGATTATTTTCAGCAGTGAACACGAGGGTTTCCCATTGATTTGTAAAATATTGTTTGCATTTTAAATGGTATATAAGTGTAAGGTATTTTTACAGCTCCTATAGAAAATGCGTACTGAGTAGAGGTAAATGCGGATGTGCTCTGAGAGATGAAAATGGCAGTTCAAATTCTGTGCCTTGAGACTGTAGCAGTGTTTAGGCTATTGATATCAGTGAACGTATAGGGGGTTCTTTACCTCTTTGATTGTATTGATGTTGGATCCTGGATGCCTGGTTTTACATTGTCAGCTTATTTGGGTTAATTGGGCTGCTTGCTAATAATTTATAAGACCATCAAGTTAAAGTATTAGCTGATTAAGCCACTGAGATTGACTCAGGTGCTCAGAGTACAGTGTTAACACCAGGGTTGTGGGTTCATTCCCCTTATGGACCATTCACTGAAGAGTTGGACTCAATGATCCTTGTGGGTCCCTTCCAACACAGAATGTCTGAGATTCACTCTTTCCTTAAACAAGCCCAAACGCTTGCAAATCAATGATTTTAACTTAAAAAATTGTTTACTTCAGTGCAGATCTTGTAGCAAATGCTACACTGATATATTTTTAAAAATAGTCATTATAGTCTTCTGAATTTAATTATAGGTTGTTTCTGTTTGTCCTCTGGCTTCAGGCATTTGATTAGATTAGGTAGTCTGGAGTTAATGCTCTTTGTCTCACCAAACTTTTGAAGGTGAAAACCTGAGATTCTTCTTTAGTTCTGTGACATTTGAAGCTAAAACTTCGTGCAAATATTTTAATATCAGGAAAGATGCAGTGTATCTGTTATGGAGACAGACCTTGGAGAATTGGCATCGCTTACAAGTAATACAAGCTGGTTTGTGTTTTGTATTGATACATTTTAAGTAAAACTTATTCCTGTTCTGTGTGTCAATGCTTCTACACCTTTTAAGTTCTGTTTAGAGGGCTGAAAGGCTTGTGTTTTTTTGTAGCATTTCCTTCAAGTGGGAAAATTCATTACTGGAGCTCTGGGATATGGTTGTGAAACGTTCCACCCTGTAAAAGGATCATTGTGCCTTCAGAATTGAACTTAGAAGTTTAGAAGATCTGAACTATATTTTTATTGTAGTATTCTGAGTCCACCTGGTTTTGCTGACTTAGTTATGCCAGATCCTCTTACCAGCTTTGACAGAGGGGCGATCCTCTGCCCCATGCATCTTATGATGTAAAAGCAGATAATAAGGAGAAAGGCAGGAGAGGAGGAGGACTGTCAAGGGATGGATTTGTCCCAGTCCATATAAAGCAACCTAGTGATTAAGATAAGCAGATGATTTAATTAACATGCATCCACTCACCCCTTTTGTTAAATTTATGAAGGGAATGTATTTTGAGCCCTTTAGAGCAGTTACTGTTTTAAAGAGCTGCAGGTGGTATGAAGTTGCTGTGCCATTCTAAGTTCCTGTGATGATTTATTTTTTACATGAGCAGAAAATAAAAGGATTTTTTTTAAAAAAAGCTTTGATTTAGATAGGGTGAAATTTTAGCAGTAGTATATTGAGGAATTTTAAGGAGAAATTATGTGGTGGAGGGAAGGAAGGCTGATGACAAGAAGGAGGGATTCTGTCTAGTTCAGTATGCACTGTATGGTATTCACTTTATATGCAGACACTTGGAATATCCTTGCTTCATTGCCATTAGAAAAAAGCCAAACACAGTTTTTGAGTTTCCATATCCACGCTGGATTTAAAGAATAACGTTACTTTTAGGATCTAAGAAGGTTCCCAGTTAAACATATGCTTGTTGGTTTTACTATTTTTAGCTACTTTGAACAGCACGTATTCTCCTGAGATATTTATTTGTGAATGTTGTATTCTGTTCTTAAAAGGAAAATCTCTCTCTCTCTAGATTCTTTTTCTGTATCCAAGAAAGGAAAGGACCAGGGTTCTTGTCAGTGCTTTACTTCTTGGAAATCCTAGGAGATGGGGTAAATTAATTAAATCTAAAATGGATCCATCTGGCAGTGCTAGCAATGCCAGGGGAGAACAGGTGAAAGAATCTGAGCCAGAGAAAACATATAGTGCTTTATATAACAAGTCAAGTTCTTGTGACATATTGCTATCAGAAGGCTGATCTTGGTGTTAGGCTTTTAACTTCTTGTTTAATCTTGTTTTTAAATCAGAGGGCTAAGGGGGGTGATTTGAAATGCTTCTTTCTGCTGCATTGCTAAAACCTAAATATTTTCTATAATTATTAATAAAAGGTAAATATATTTAGTCCAACATATGAGAAACATACCAGTCCCTTCATGGGTTTGCTTGAAAATAAATGGGTTGACATAATTTGAAACAAAAATGAAATGAAGTCAGCTTCAGAAAAATTATTTACCTTTTAAATTTAGAGAGCTGTTATGCAAAACAAAAATAATAAAAAGTATGGGGCCGACTCAGTTTTGCCCCCAGATTTGTGTAAGAAGAATACAAAATCTCTATGCAGACGTTTTTGTCGCCAAAATTACCTTGTTTAAATTCTCGGCAATATTTTTAAGGTAGTGATCGCATCACTGGGAATAGGAGTGGAAAAATGACTGTAAAAATTGAATTGTATTACCTGTTTTGGGAGACATGAAAAGGTAAACAGCATGAACGCGGGGAAGAAGTGAATTAGATTGGAAAGGAAACGGCGCTGAAGAGATTAAGGGACGGTGTCTGCTCGTGGCTCAGGGGCTCAGCTTGGCAGGGCTCTCAGCACACATTCCCGTTTCATTATGGCACCAGTTGGACGTGTTTTCTGTGGCACTGCCCGTGTTATGGGGCGTGTGGCTGGGAGAAGGATGCTGCTCTGCAGGCTCTGGGAAATCTCTTCCATCAGGGCAGGTGCCCGGCCTTTTGGCGTGACTTTGGAACAAGAAGAGAAAGTAGGCCATAGGGCTTTTTGGAACTTAGGAGCTTAGTAGCTAGATCTTTATCCAGCTTAAAAAGAAAAAATCCATCTCATTATCTACCTTTAAGTCAAATTCCATCCCTGTCTATCGTTTTTGTAAGCATCCTCTGTTCTTTTATTTCATGCTGCCTAACTTTTTTTTTTTGGTAGTTTAAAAATTCCAACAAACCTCAGGGAGAACACTTCACATGAAGGTTGGAAGGAGCAGGTCTTGTTTGTCCTACTTGATTTTGCAACTCTGAAGTGGAAGATTTTAGGGGATTTGTAAGATTAACATAAATGTTTGTTGTATTTTTATAGCGAAGAGAAATTAATTCCGTTTTTGATAAATAATTTTGGGGAAAATATACTTTTCCCCAAGTTTGAGTACTTTCAAAACACTAACACAGTTTCAATAACTAGGGGAAGGGCAAAGATGATGCAGAAACTATTTTTTCTTTTTTTTTTTTTTTTGGTCAGGTAAGAAATATTTTAGTTTTTAGTCTTATATTTGATTTCATTTTGTAAAGTCAGAACCAAAGGCAGTTAATAGCTTGATTCATGCTGCTTTTTCAGGAATCTTATTTTGACAAGTGTTTATAGTTTTCAGGAGTTGTTTCCAAATTAGAAGTTAATTTGTTGATCTTAAAATTATGTGCAGTACATCAATTCTGTTCTCTGCTGAGCTGTAGTGTCTGAATGTTTCCATTCCTAGGGTACGGCTATATAAATATTTGTGTAAAATACAAATTTATATATATATAAATATGACCAAATCTGTCATGAAAAATTACACCAAAATTTAGCTCTTTTACTATGTACTGTTCTGTTAGAGTATATTATATTCATTTAAATCCCTGTAATATATTGTGAAAGCATGCAAGAATAGGTGATTAAATATGTTTCTTATTTGTAGAGATACAATAAATTCTGCAAATCCCATGAATCAGTTGATGGCATGACAAGTGATGCTGCTAAATTACTGTAGAAACAGTGGTCAGATCTTTATTATGTTTCATTGGTTTTAATAATTCTTCTGTTTTCATGTAACTGAAGATTTGTTAAGAATTTTGTGTGGTTTATTTGTGGAAATAGCTATTACTAGCACATTGAAACAGGCTTGCTTGCTGAGTGATGAGCCCTTGGGAAATTTAGCACAGCTTTTGAGCATTGGAATGAAAGAAAGAAGTGGCAAGCTGAGAGCAATACAGATCACAACTGGTCTGTAAGAAGACAGTGAAAAGAAAATGTTGAATATTATGTAATTTTTTTTTTAAGTGCCTGGTGCATTCATGCCTTTCTAGGCCATTGCTACGCTGTTCTTTTTTTATCAGTGTGCCTGTTGTGTTCTGGAGTTCCCTTAACTCTTCAGTGCAGGGGTTTTAGACGTAGCATTTTAATGCTGTTTTCTTTTATCTCATCTGAAGTCTATTCTCCCAATACAGACTGGGGTATACGTGGCCATAAATTACATGGAGACTGTCATTCCATGTTGGAATTTTTTTCTTTCTTCTGAAGTGAACATTATGGTTCAGAGGCCTGTTGCTATATTGACTGTAATTTGTAATTCCTGGTTAATGGCCAAATGTTGGCAAAACTGATTAGCAGAAGGCAGAGAAGGTTTGATACAGGTTTCTGTATGTTTACATGAGAAATAGATTGGTGATATCTCAGGCTATTCTACTTGGCAGAAAGAGGTCTGAAATACTTATTTGCAAGACAGCAGGCTAATGTTTGATGTTACTGCTCCTCTACAGTGCTGGCCAACTGATTTCTAAAAGACTAAATCACAATATAAATTAGCAGTTGTTTTTTGAAGATATGTGCCCTCAGGTTTTTTCTCTCCACAAGAAGATTAAGAATCTCCCTTTCTTCCTCTGTTGCCCTCCTTATAAGCCTAATGAGTACTTCCACAGCTGAGTCTGAATGGAACCAGGATTAGACTTAGTCCAGGAAGGAGGTTTCTGGGTAGGAACTGGTTGATCAGTGTGGCAGAAATAACCCGTGCCCTGTGGCTTAAAGGAGCTCTGAAGTCCTGGGCTTCTGTGAGTGACGAGATGTCTGAAGTGTGACTTCAGCTGGAGCTGCATTGTTCAGCCTTAGTGAGAAATTGCACCTTAACTGTTGTTTAATTTATCCAAATGGTTTTCTGATTACTTGGGTGCTGTAACAGTGTAGCTCTTTTAACCTTTTGGAAAAAGCTTTTTTTACTACAGAACTTCATTAGTAAACACTCATCGTATATGTTCTTAAGATATAGCTTACTGACTGGATAATGTCTAAACCAGAAGTTTTCTACTTTATACTTTCCTAATAAAGAATCAAGGTTGAGCATATTCCTTTAGGCAGGGGTACTTTAAAATGTAACTTTCAGTAGGAATACCTGGAGTGGCTTTTAATTTTCAATACTTTTTTAGATATTAATCCACAAATCCTAGTGCTCTCATAGCTGGAATATTTGTGTGTAGCATTTATACAATTGTACAGCCAAAACCATTCAGAGGATTTTATTTAGTACAGATTTAGTATTTATTTTTAATTTGTCTTTTTTTCCTTAATCTAGATTACACTACTGTGTATTTATTGCATTAAGAGATGCCATATAAAAAGCTTTGCTGTATTGCTTTTGTTCAGGACTTCATAGCAGTTTTATTTTTTCTGTTTTAGTGGCTAAATGCTTCTTAGAGTAATTCTCCAATGAAATACTTTTATCATCATAGGCTTAAAATTCATTTTTTGTGCAGCCAAACATAAGTTTGTTTACCCACACTTTTCCTGTCTTCACCCAGTGCTCTGTTTCTTTTGCAAAGAGCAGCCATTCCACGACTTTGTCTGAAAACCTTCTTTTAGTGTATTGTCTCTGTGTAATTTTGGATTCATGTCATGCAGGGCTGGTGCATTCTCAGAGTAATTCATTATGATATGCAACTTAGTGTTTGTGTACAAGTCCCTCTGGTGTTCGAATGGTGCGAGGATACTGGGGGTAAATGATAAATTCCAGGTAATGTATGCATCACGTGGAAAAAAGTGAGAGATGCTTGCAGGACTGTAGGATGGTGGTTGTGGTCTAGTCTTGGGTGCATCTTCCTTGGCAGCCTGCCGATTGCTTTGTCTGAGGAACTGTAGGGCTTCTAATTTTTTTATTCCTTTAATTATTACTCAGTAGGGAACCTTCCTGATGCTTTGCTATCAAGTTTTATTATAATGCAGACTTAAAGTAAGTCTCAGTATTACAACAATTACCCTGACAGTCCCCAGGTGGAACTTCAGCTCTGTGTAGGTTTTGATAGAGGAGTCCTGTGGAGGCTCTCGATATTGAGCTCACTGGCTGTAGGTCTTTCCTGGGAATTGGAAGTGAAGGAATGTAATAGAGGTATTTTCTCATTCCTGAAAGAAAATAACATTCTGTAGCTTTACAAGGGTTCTCACATTATATTTTTCAAATTCATCTAGCAAGTATTCTCAGTCAAGTCAAATCTGAACTTAAGTAATTTTATCTGATCAGGACTGAAGCACATGTTCCATGATGTTCTGAGAACTCTCAGTTCACATTGTAGGCACTGTCAGCTGAGGTTCTTAAAACAGTATGAAATTCTTAACTGCATAATTTATTACTGCTAGGGATACAAATGGGCCAGTGCCAAAGCCTGAAAACAAAATACAGGGATTTAGAATCCAATCCAAGAATTCAATGTAAACGTAGCAAATGCTTGGCCAGAACTGGGAGCTTTCCAGCACTCCAGGTCCAAAGCCATTCATTGTCATTGGTGGCATCTCAGCATTTGAGAGTGCTGGTTAGTTCTGTAAGTACTGAAACCCTCCCAATGGTAGTCTTAGGAGGTTAATGAGTTTAAAAACCTAAGACTACCAGGGTTTGTGGTCCCCTGAGTAGACTTCCTCCAGAAATGATGTCTTCTCTTCATTTTAAAGAAAATCTTGGACTAACAGAAGTTTTCCTCAGAGATTAAGAATTAATGAAGGAAAAAAAACAATCCCCAAACAATTCACAGCCAAAAGTACTTTTATGCCTTACAGGGCAGTCATCCTCTAGAAGTACTATTTTTTTTTTTAGCTACATACAGGTCTTGGGGGATAATTGAAAATACATGATGCTTGTATGATTATATATTTTTAATTGTATGTTGTGCTCTGATAATTTCCTTGTTATATATATATATATATATATATTTAAAGAATGTTTTTGAATAGCTATACTTTTATTCCTTTTTATTTTCTTTTCCTCCAGTTTTAGGGTCCCTGCTAAGAAATGTCAAACAGTATATACTTAATTAGTTGTTCTGGGATCACTGTAAAATATAGATCTAAATCAACCCCATGTAATGCAACAGCAGTTGCTAAAATTTCAGTATGTTACATAGTAATAGGAAGTTAGAGCTGGGCACAGTACATCTCAGAAAAAATGTGTATGGGTGTGAAAAACATCAGTCATCAGTTAAGTGGAGTGTAGCAGTTGTGTATGAGCACATGGAAGCACTCCAGGAAAGAAAGAGGAACAAGAAATATTATACTTAACATAAATTTGGCTTTAGGTACTTAAAGGTGTTTACCCACAATGAAATTTGGCAAGAAGCTCAGAATTTAAAATAATCTCAAGTATAAATGCACGCGTCTAATTACTGAGAGCTGTGAATGAACCTAGAAAAGAAGTAAATTCTGCTTTTCATTGAAAAGCTGAGTTTTGGAGAGTATGAAGATGAAAAATGACAGACCACGTAAGAGCCTACAAAACATTATTTACTTCTCCACCCACATCTATTCCTCCTACTCTTTGTATTCCATAAACTCTGCCCTTTCAACTTCAGTGAAGGCCTCCTTTGTCTGTATTACTCAAGTAAAATCACATTTCTTCTTTACTCCTATGTGCTCTTCTGATTATGTGTATTGTGCAACTTTGTTCAGGAGGAGAGGGAGTGACAAAAACCTGCCTGCAAAAAAACTGAGATCCAGGGGTCACACTTCACCATCAGCTCATGAAAGTCACACAGGCCAAGATGTGCATATCTCACATCCCACAGAATGCAGGGATGCAGAATTGCATGGAAGGCTGGAGAATGCTCTAGCCTTGGAAAGGGAAAGTAGAGTCCTGAATGGGCACAAGGAATGACGTGAAAATATTCATCGGGCTTCAGTAAAACCAACAATATCATAAAATAATGTTAGTCACAAGCCTGATTTATGGAAGGATAAATTGCTATCTACAGAGAAATTTGGCAGCTTTTGTTTTTGCTGCCTGCACAAGGAAGAGAGTGAAACTTCAGTAGAGAAGGAGTGAGGACTAGCAACTATGAACCTTCATGGAGTGGAATGTTTTCATTCAAGGAGTTTGTCTTAAAAGATGAAGAGCAGAGAGGGGCGGAAAAAAACCCTGTAGGTTTAATCATCCCGATCGTGGTTCAGGATGATTAATTGCTGTAAAGAGAGTGGGAGACTTGGAGAGAAGTTGAAAGTTGGAATTGGAAAGTTGCTAGAAAAAAAGAACTCTTTTTACATTTGCTTGGTCAGTGTCCAGTATCTTTTTATCCAGTGTAAATAGGAAAAGATTGTGGCACGTCACTATTGGTTTTGGTTTGTCATCCAAACAGTTATTTTGCTGACTTGTGTAGCAATTTTGCATTCAATCCAAAGTAAAAATATTTCTCTCTGGTTTTAGAGAAACAGTTCCTTAAATAGATTGCTACTTACGTTTCTTTAGAGCATTTGAAGGCTAGTGGGCTGTAGTGCAAGCTCCCCCTTTTTAAGATGGGATACTAAAGGACGAATATTTGTAGTAAAATGAGCATAATTCAAATCACAACAGGAACTAGAAGTTTACTTGGTAAAAATGGAAGCTGAAATTATGTAATTGTTGCACGTCTCTTGGAAACATAGCTTTTTCAATGAGACAACTTTTGAAAGGGCAGCAGTACAAGGAGGACATTTTTTTAAGTTTGAGTTTTATGGAAGGGCTTCCTATGTACAAATGACCTATGTAAATTCCAAGCTAAAAGCAGGAACAGAATTTCTCGGGTTTATTCAAGCTTTATGAAAGAAGGTAAGAATACAGTATATCACAGAAAGAAGAGAAACCTGTATGATGCCAGAGTGTGCTGATGGTCCTACTAGCAGCTCTCAGCTTTACTAGGTGATTGGAGTTTTAATGGACGCAGGTAGGCCTGGCAGAGCTGTGATTCTACACTGTAATACAAGCATCACAGTGTCTTCTTTCCTGTTCATCATAAATGTCAATGCCTTACTTGCTTTTACTTTGAAGTGAGGTAATTGAGAAGTCTGGCATGCCTTTTGATTCAAATATCACATTTTCTGGCAACTGCTAAGTTGGAGAGCTACATAACTTAAAGAATTTTCCATGAGAGATTTTCATCTATTTCTGTGATCTACCACCGTATCACTTACACAAAATAAGCACAGAGTGAATGAAAATTAAGTGGTGACCCTTACTTAGGCACAGGCTTTAAGTCTTTAAAACCTGTGGTCTAGGAGGTGAAAGGTAGATTATACATTTAATAAGAAAAATTACAGTGCTGTGGAAAAGAAGTAAAAAGGAGCGGCAGTTATGAAACCTGCCTTGTGGACTCAGTGTATGAAAATTCTTGGGTCACAGCATGGAGGCACACACTGAAGCTGTAGAGGGATAAGATTTATACCTTCATGCTCTTGAGTGTGTTTCTGAGAGAGCCCCAGATGGCAGAAGCACTCCTGGCTCCATGAAAGGCTCTGAGCATGGAAACAAAGTTTTATCTGTAGATCTGCAAGTCCTGAGCCTCCAGAAACTGGACTCATTCAGCATACCTGAGCACCCCAAACAGCTAATATCAGTCTTCCCTCTTTTCTCATTATAATATTTCTGCTGTTCTTTGGAGACCAAAAGATAAAATACTGGCACCTCTAACTAGCCCCATCTAACACAGTTTTTGCATATATTGGAGGATATGAAAATGGATGCTTCTTTTGAGATCCTTCACAGCACAGTGTGCCCTCATGGAGGAGTAGTTACAGTTTTTAGCTAGATATTTGCTTTTAGTAGGATTGTAAAATGTCATATTTCATTTTTGAATTAATGTGTGAGATACTTGCAGCTACTAAATTTATAGTTCTATCTGATTATTGGCATATTTGTTGAGACATACGAAAACCATACCCCGTCTGAGGCAGGAACTGAGTTGTGGTACTTGGTGTAACTTTGACTGTCTCTGCTCAGGAACTTCAAGTGGGCTTTTTTGCATTCAGTCAGGCTGATGGGCAGTGGGAAGCCGAAGCTGCTAAAGTAAGGAGAAAACACACTCTTAGAAGAGGTGGTAGTACTAAGTAGCTGAAAGTCACCAAATTGAGAACTTGAGTCATTTAGATATTATCTTTCCCTCTTCTGACTAAATAAGAGGACAAGGGATTCATCTAAATTAGAATGGAGCCCTGAGACCACACACCATTATATTGAGAAAATAAGAAGTCTGAATGCTTGGAATAGTCTTTAATTTGTTTCAAACACAACTACCTCAAATCTGGATCAGATCCAAGACTGTGTAAGCATATTTAGACCAGAGTCTACAGGTGAGCAATGCTCATTGTTGCAGGAAACTTCCACTCCTGCAGGAATATATTGACAAGAAAAAGTACAGGTAGAGTGTTTACTGTTTTTCACCCCCTCTGGGAATGCAGTGAATTGGGCACTGGCTCTGCTGCAGCTGCCTGTAGCTCTGGGATTTGTCCCCTTGTCACTGCCTGTGTGACCAGTGGCACTGTCTGGAGGAAGCGTGCTGTCCTCTCTGCCATGGTCCAGCATGGACAAAAGGAAAACAGATGGAACTGTACCTGGGAAAGTTCAGTCTCAGTGTTGAGGACTTCCCAGAATGTAGGTGCAGCTGTAATGCGGAAACTCCTGGATTGTGTGATTTATTGCTCAGAAGGCTATTTGGTAATATAAGACCTAGCCACGAAATTTAATCTCTTTCGGCCCATGTTCGATGATCACATTTTGAATTCTTTCTGGTTTTGAAATGGAATCCAAATAATTCTGACAATAACATTGCCATTATGTTTATTCAGTCTCCTCTCAGCTTTTAATTTAACTATTTTTTTAACTTCCTTAGATTTTTACTTTAAAATTTCTGTCAAAGTTCTACAAAATAGATTGAATGTTGCCATTATACTCTGGTGAACTTGTCTATGGAGGATAGCTTCTTTCTGACTTTCGAGAGACCAAGGTCAATAGAGTCTCTTTTCTTGTTGGCATTGTTCTGTATTTATTTCTGTACTTTTAATGGCATCTTAATTGGGCTTTTTGCCAGCATTATGTAGGAAGGTAACAATTTATGGCAGATAATGTCTAGTAAACGAATTGGAATATTATTCCTATTACTGACCTTTTTATGATGTTGGAAACTCAGACTTAGGAGTTTACTGCAGAAACACAGAAGGACTCTGAACCATGTGCACCCTCTGTACTTATAATTAACGAAAAGGATGAAGTGCAATTGGTGAACAGAAGAGGACACATACAAAGCTGGATTCTATGTGATTTGCCATTTTGATAGAGTTACTTAGACTGTATTTTAAGTTCATGCCAATTCCGTTGTGAAACACTTGCAGCCTGAAGGCTCACAAGTCTCTCTCTGCCTGCAAGTCTTCTAAATGTCTAAATTCTATATGAATATTTAACTTGTCTACCAAGTTTTGCTTCTTACGTATGATTTATTTAGAAGAAAATGAAAACCTTCCAACTCTACTTTACAGATTTTGTTGGCTGTATTTTTCAAGTCTTAAAGCTGCCTCTGTTAGCATGTAGTGAATTAGCTGTACTTGGAAATCTATCCAGCACTGGAAAATGCCTTACAAAGTGTATATAAGTAAAAAACAAGAACCTAAACCATAATATTTTAGACAAATCTTCAAGCAGACCTAATTCTTTATGTTTTTCTTGTGGTCCATGAAATTCTTGCAGGCAAAAGCATTGAGTGTGGATGTTTGTGTTTTGGAAGAGAATTCTTCATCTGTTCTTGCATATGTAATGCTGTTATATGCCTGCATCTGTGTGAAGATCTTAACATTTTAGGTGTCAAAGAATATCAGACCATCTTTGAAAACTCTTAGGATGAAGCCCAGGTTTTGTTCGAGGTAGATTTTCTTAACTGCAGGGAAGGGAATTTAATGATTTTTACTTTTGGTTTGGCTCTTCACTGCCCTATTCCTGATGCAGCTGTTGAAACTGCCAAAAAGCACTGAGTCAGAGGTTTGCACTGACTAGTCTGCTGTCGATACAATATCACATTTGCTTTGCAGAAGTGCCAGCTTACAGAGTGGCATTTCCTTTTGGAGTGATCAGAAGAATGGCAGGAGACAGAATTTACACAGCTGTCTAATGAATATGCTAAAACGTTTTGAGTTATTTTAAAATGTGGCTCTGAAATTTCCCATTTAGCTCATGCAGTTGTGAAGAAATAAATGCAACTGCCTACAACGTGGTGAAACACTTCTGAAAGTTGCTTTTCCCAGCTGTACTACTACAAGGTCACTTGCTGAGCCTCTGCCTAAGGGGAGGGAGTAATTGGTGTCTATGCAAAGGTTCATCTCACCCGGTTCTCTATTTTAGTTGCTAAGTGTTTTCTACCCTAAAATCCTTCCACCTTTATGAGATAATGACTCCTGTTGGGAAATCCCAGACTTGGAAAAGGTGCCACCATTGGTTCTTCTTTGTCATGACAGGGTACTTTGGGTGCTTTTGCCAGTTCTTTGGTGACTTTAATGAGTTGAACTTCCCAGTAGCCAGAGGCAAATGGAGGGGAAAAGACCTATCTGGAGACAATATGTGGATGTATAGTGAGGGGAGTGTGGTCATCCTTGGGGTTCTGCTTGTGTGACAGAAGAGAGTTTTTAGTGACATGGGCCAGATTTGATGATGACAGGCAGCCAAGAGGAAAGTGCAGTAGCTGAAACAAATGATACTGAGGATGCAGACTCTAGCACTGGTATTACTGACAAGAAAGTGCTGTGAGCCTGATTGTGAGGGAACAAAAAAGGAAATGCTGGTACCACAGCTAATATGAATCTTCAGATTTTGCCAGTGTAGCAGGGCATGTGTGAATGGATGTGGGCAAAAGGCAAACAGGGCTGTTATGCTGAGCAGAGAGAAGAAGGCTGAGTAATGGAGTGATTTTGCAGCTGTCATAACAAAAGATACACTGGGTAAAGCTATGAAAACAAAGTTATTGGGTGATACAGGGCTGCTTTTAGTAGTTTGGTGTAGCCTTATAATACATGTACTGAATGATAAATGCTTATATGCTTCATGGAGGTTCTTGTGTAATTCAGACTCAGAAGTTTCTCTAGGTGCAAAATATGAAATAACTACATGGAAATAGAATAAAGCCAGTTTAAATACATTGGTTGTTTTATTCAATGTGCGAGGGGTATTTACTAAGTATAAGAATGCATTTTATGCTTTAGAATTAATTGTTCAAGCTTTTAATATTATGTATTCCAGAAAAAGTCAAAATTGTGTAGACCTTTATTTATATACAATAAAATACTAGTAAGACTATGTGTATTTGATTATTAATGCATGAAGATAGTGCTAGTTTATATTTTCTTGAATTTGTCCTTATTTGTGTCTCATTTTTTGTTTTTGGAATCTAATCTCATAAAAGTTGCAGAAGTAATCAGAAATTTTATTTTAAAGTGGCAGTTGAAATTTATCAGGTTCCATACATGAATGTGGAAGTTGAGTAATTGGATAGCAGGAAAAGAAGATGCTGTGTGATCTTGGACTTGTTGCTTTGTGGGGTATGCATCTGCTACAATAATACTTGTTTGTGGTAAGTTTTTTTTTTTTTTTTCTGTGAAATATAAAGGTATTACAGGCTGAGGTATTTCTCTTTGATGGTTTTCTGTATATATCTGACATAAGAATATATGCAGATGAAGCAAAGATTTCTTAGTGCCAGCTAGGGAGAGACTTTCTGAGGATGTTCCTGTTTTTCTGTTGAGGATTTGCATTTGATCCTGTGCCATGTTGCACATACCTAGGGCTCTCTGTGTAAAATGGTTTGATGGGGCAATGGTTGCATTCTGGAAAGGGTAATGTGCAGCATCTGGAGTGGCAGTGGCAGCCAGGACGAGGTGAGCTGTCTGTTACTATGGGGTGTGAGTACTCTGTTGTCAGAAGGCTTTGCTCACTTTCTCTGGCTGTTACTGTGCCTGCTGATTGCAGGAGGGTGGAAGAAGGCATCTCGACAGGCTTGGAGGTAAAGCCATGCTGCCTTCACCTCCATCTGGAGCCAGTTGTCACCAATATTTCATGTGAATGTAAACAAAATGTATTTTTATGGGCCGGACTAACAGCATTGAGGGTTTCCTTATCTACACAGCTGGAAAACCACATCCGTTCTGGCAGGAGCTGGGGGAAGCTATGGGCTCACATCCTGATGAGGTTTGAGTAATTGGTTGAGAATTTATCGCCTCCTTCCTTATTACACTTGAGGTGGTTACTTGTTTTATTCATCATTTTCCATTAGCTCCCAGCTTGAGTCAGAAGGTATGCGCAGAAATGCTGGCTGAGATTTGTTTTTTTGGAGACAGTGGGCTGTTGCAACCTCTTGCTCAGTTTCCTACGGAGTATTTTTTTTTTCATTTTTTTTCCAGTTGCAGCCTATTACAGCTGGAGGGGTGGGTGAGGTGTGGGCTTTGATTTATTTAACTGTGGTCATACCTCTGATGATTCTTCCGCTGTCTGCAGCCACTGCCACATTGCCTCTCCAAGGTGTAAGAGTTGCTTTTAGAGGTTTGGACAGCTGTAATGTGCTCCTTTCCTATATGCCTATGCATTCTCCTGTTTGAAAAGGATAGTGCAATGTGCAGCACACAGGATAATCACGTTGCTATTCCTGTGCCTCTTTTTAATTTGTAGATGAGTAATTTTGAGTATGTAGGTGCAACCATAGTGAGAAAATAAATTAACAGTAATAGGAAAGATGTGAGTTACTTATAAATAAATAATCTTTCCAAATGTAATGGAAGTAAAGATATGGGAATTTTTGCACACAGCATGAATTTCTATCTGCTTTTGCAGGGTGGCCTACTTTCTTGGAAAAAAAAGAAGTTTTTAAGAGAGTTTTAGCATTTCAGAGCAGTAGGGATCTTTTTATATATGTGTGTAGAAGTAATTGCTAATCTAAACTGTGAATGATTGGCAGATCATGGAAAAGAAACAGTGTTCTTAAGTTTAAATAGCATCAGTTTCTCACTACAGCACATAAGGGGGGCCACAACCAAAGGAATATGACATAACTATTTTTTTTTCTATTTTTATGAAGTCCATGCCTGGGCTGTAACTCTTCACCATTGAGAGCAGCACAGAATGTGCTGTTTAAATTTCTTGTCATGGCATAGATGAACAAGGAACAAGGAGAGCACTGCTGGCTGTAACCTCAAGTAGAGCAGAACATAGAACAGGGTACTAGAGATTTGATCTACAGTCTCATTTCTGCAGTGCAGAAAAAAAGCAGCAACATGTAATAGATAATAAGACATAAAAAGTAAGTAAAAAATATTTTTTGAAGGTACTTAAGTAGCTAATACCTAGACTTGAAATAATTTGTTCAATGTGAAGGCCATTTGAAAACACATGGCAAATGGAAAGCTTGTGACAGGATACCAAGGAGAAAAGTAATCTCTGATAATAATTTAGAATCCTAAAAGTCATCTGAAAGATCTTCCCTGTCCATAATGCTAACTGTGACTACAGGCCTATTTTTCTTTTCCTTTCTGGAACTTTCAGCCCCTTTTATATCTTCAACTGACTAGCTGATATATGAGCAATCACAAGACTTGGATCTTGGGGGTGGAGAGTGCAGTAGCAAGGAACACCCCCCATAACAGCATCAATGTTACTTACAAGCAGTGTAATTCTGTTATATGGAAATGTGTATGAGCAGCACTTTTTGGAGTTGAATGTTTTTAAGTCTTCTGTGTGTGTGTCCTCTATTCTTTGGCCTCTTCAGAGTTATTTCTGGTTTTCATCCAGGACAGAAATTTTAGGAGTTTGCTGTCTGTGGGGTTTGTGTTTAGGGTTTTTTGGTCTGTTGGTTGCTTTTGTTTTTGTGGTTATGTTTGTTTATTTGTAAATTCCTCACTTCTGCCTCAAGATTCTTTTTTAGTTTTGAATGATAGAATTATTCCCTAGTAGATTTCTAATAATAGTCTTTTAGGGATAAGTCTGTAGTTGGTGAGCACGAAGTATGAGCTACTGGACTTTCGGTTAGCACCATTAGCTTTGGAATGTTATAGCTAAGAGATTCTGTTCCTGATGCTGGGGTTCAGCCTGATGGGCTGTCTGGAAGTGGCTTCACAGTTCTGTTGGTTTTATGAAGTGTTTATTTTGTTATTATTCTGTCTGTTACCTCACCATAGTGTTCAGTGAAACTGCAGGACAAGGCAAAACGAGAATAGTAGTGGAGCAGCTCTGTTTTCAGAGCTCACATACCATACAGTGGTGAGTACAATGTACTCATACAGACTGGTGTGGAAGAACACTTTTAATTCCCTCAGGAAGCAGAAGTCACTGTGTAGTCATCTGGCAAACTGCCCGAGTTCAGACGACAGGCTGTTGGTTAATAAATCACCAGCACCCCACCAAGGGACCATGATGATGGGGAAGAAAGTGCACTGGAGGTGAGTCACAAGGGCCCCACCAACAAACATTTCTTAGGTGGAAAGTATGTATGTGGTGGTGAATCACCAACTCCACCAAAAGTCTGTGTGTGCCTGTCCTAATGTTTGTGGGATGACGAGTGCTGGTAATGAAAGCCTTGGCAAGTAAAAATCAACACCTCTATAGAACACACTGGAAGGTTCTGGGCCAATATTTTAAACCTGAATTTATTCTGTCTAGCTGCAAGAAAATGTAGTTTTGAGAGACTTAGTTTTTTTCTCTTTAATTCTTAAATTTTTTTTTTTTTTTTGAGGTATATATTCTATCTGGCCAGGTTCTTACTTGTAGAAGGCTTTTCTACAAGATGGATGATACTTGAAGTGTGTAAACTAATTTGGGATTTCTGGTGTCTAAGATGCTGTGTTGATTTAGTGACATTTTGAACAGGGGAGGAAGAAATCCCTCAGGTTCTGTGTTTTATCTTTTCATTCAGTGGAGTAAATCAAAGATGTTACCTGATTTTTTGCTCTATGAGATTTGATCCTAAAATTGATAAAAACATTATACATGTGGTGATAAATATAAATATGATGTAAATCTCACATTAGTCTGTATCAAAGTAAGAGATTTGTGCAAGAATTTCCTAAGTAAAATTAGAAGAGCCTCCAACTTCGTCATTTCTCCAGTCTCCTTCAAAGGGCAGCTGTGTTCCTTTCACAATATTGCTGCTTCTCACCTGTCCCATGCAGTGGTAATCTAGTCCTAATAATGTGTGATCCATAAGAGGACTGCTTTGTCTCTGCAATCTTTCTTCATGGTGGTTTCCAAATTTCTTATTTGCAAACATATTGGACCTATGAGGGGCAATATTGACACTTTTTTTCAGTTTCCAAGAGAACTTTCTTATAGTTAAATGGAGTGCTAATGGAAGTTAGGTAAAAGAAACTAGGGTTTACCTTATGGTAAGGTAATGCTTGGGTATGTGAACCATCAAACATTGTGTATTAATTATTGTTAAAATTGAATAGACATTATTAAATTAAATTATTATATGATTAGAAATTACTAGCAACGTGCATACTAGACAGCATTTGTGTTATGAAGAGAAAGTGGAATTGTCCTTAAAATAAGGGATTTGGTTAACTACCTGAACTTCTCCAGCGAGAAATGAGTTCTAAGAAAGTGATGTTTACATGCCTATATACAGTTTCTTAATGAAAAACAAAACCCAAACAAAGAAGAAAAGAGAAAAGGAACAGCTGCAACCTGACCAGAATGAATCTTCTTCCAAGAGCAATGTGCTCATTATGAAAAGTGGGTTTTTTTCTGATTTTGGGGATTGTTCTTGGAGTACAGTAGAGAATGCAAGGACTTGAGGAATATCCAGAAAGTTGTGATAGAAGGATAGAAGGATGATGAAGACTGCAAAACGCTTTTTAGGATGAGTGACGGTAGTGAGGAGTCCTTGTTTTTATACAGAAGGGTTTCTGATAATCTTAGGGACATTGTAACTGGTGTTTGGGCTGTTAATGTCCTGCCCTATTCCAGGGGGAGTTCAGAGTGATGACATTTGGACTTGAGCTCCTCAGTGGAGGCTGTCATGTGTGCAGGCTGTGGAGCTGTGGGGAGCTGAGAGGATGCTCTGGTGAAGCATGCTGTGCTCTGGGCAGACACGTGGCATATGTTCCAATCAATGTGAACTTAATATCTACATGACAGTAGTGGAGACTCTCCTGTATGTGTGCAACGTGCCAGGAATGGCTTGGCATCACTTGGATGGAAGCCTCTTTCATCTTGAGAGTCACCTGTTTCAGAGGCAGCTGGGGAGTGATTCCAGCTCTTTCAGTGCCGGTGAGCTTGTGTAAGCTGATTCCTGTTTGAAACACTCAGCCAAAATGATTAGTGGAGAGTTCCTGGCTTGTCTCATGTCTGGCAAGCGGGTTACGCTTTAGAACAAGTGGAACTGCTCTCCCTGTCTCAGCAACTGTTTGTGGCAAAATGAGGATATGGGAGAAAAACAGAAATCCTTTACCATGCACTTCCTCTGCAAGTGCAGAGCTTTTGTTTCAGCTGCTCTTAATATTTGAGTAGTAACCTTTCAGTAAATGCTTCTTTCAGGGAGGTGATACAAGCATGGCTCACACACAGAGATATGCTTGCTTTATCTGTGCTCATGTTTACATGCTGACTTTGTAACTTGCTCACATACATCATAATCTATATCTGCTTTACTTACATAAAAGAGCAGTATGCAGGCTATTCCTTTTTGTAATGGCAAGAGCTAATCCTATTAAGCGTGCTTAGCTTCATAAGAAGTGGGGTTTTGTGATACCATGCTTAAACATCTATTTAATGTTTTTGTGAAGAGAATGCTGAAGCATTATTTCTAATTGTTTTTTAAGCATAGCTGTGCAGAATAAAGACAACTTGTGTTTATTTCTTAAAAAAATACTCTCCAAATCATAGTTTCATCTTTCCCTCACATCCTATCACTACTCAACTTTTTACTTCTAAAGAACTTGTTTAAAATGCCTGCTGCCTTTTAGAATGACTATGTAATAGATCTCCAGATCTATATATTAGAAGAGAATTATTTTCTTTAAATTGAAGGAAAAAAAAATAACAGGGGTGTGTGTGAGATTTATGACTACATATAGATCATACACCTATATAGCTGTATGTAGCTATATGTACATATAGTTGGAAAAGAAAATTTATTTCTAATAAAACTAAATATGAAGAATATTTTTCATTCTTGTTACCTTTTCAATGACCAAGAGAGTTTATTTTCATTTAGTGATTTGCCCCCACCCCGTCACTTGGTAGAGAAATGGGATTGCAGCATAAAAGCCTTCAGATGTGTTTCTGTGCATCGGTTAGCTGATGTGAAAGCTTTTTTCAATGTTGGTGCAGGTGAAAACTCATCATGAGTAACTGGTAACTCTAGTTAAAAGAAGCCCAAACAAGCTGTGACACACATTTTTGTGTATAAATGGTATATATACATGTAAGTCAAAGGGAAAAATGGGCTTTTTAAAATGCCTGACATGTTGGCATTTTATTAGAACTTGTAACTCTGAAATTAGGCGCTATCTCTTTTTAAGAGAAGTGCTGGTAATTGTTTGCTTCTGGAAAGGGGATTTTGCAATTCCACGTTCTCGTGTGGGCTTTAACACAGGTAAAAGTACTGGAAAACGAACTATTGCCATTTATGTGAAGCTTTTTTTTGGCATATTTCAATCTAGGATCATGTTAAAACTACCAGTATACATCACAGGCTACTAAGTGGCAGATACCAGATATTGATTCTCACTTATTGCTGCTTATTTGAACAGATAATTTAATTTTGATCATATTTAGAAAGGGCCAGATCATGTTTTTCTAGAGCATGTAGTGCATCTAATGCTTTTTCATTAGTGTTGTAGATCTAAGAGAATGATTGATGCAAGACACGTGAAGGATTTTATGAATTCAAAAGAAAGAACAATTTTATCTAGCAGTTTCAGGTGAAATGTAGAATCCAAGGCTCATTTGAAGCTCAGTTAGCAGTGTTCAGATGTACGCTTTTAACTCTAATGATTTAGTTTTATTCAGAACGTAACTCCCCAATATCCTAATGCAGGATGCTAGAAATAGGATAGCTGCCAGTACAAATGCCATCCCTGACTTCTCACTCTTATTTTACTGGGGATGCTGTTTCGCTCAGTACACCATGGCACTGGAGATCATGGTTCATTTCCTGGTGCTGCCATGAAATGGCTTTTCATTCTTGGCTATAATATAACCATAGGTATTAAAACTACTTTAAATACGCTTTTGGAGATACCTGCAGGTGACCGGCGTTAGCCCAGCTAGAATTTAATCCTAAATGTCATGAAAATAGTGAAACAATAATGAAATAATGGTTCAGAATGAGTAAACTTCTCATTGACCCAACAAAGAAAGCACAATGTGAAGTTTATGGCCACACTGGCATGTGACTCTAGTTAAGGAGATGAAAATTACACAGTGCACCTATGTCTCATGTATATAATATATCCTTTGAACATTTAAAAAATTCATAGATCTAAGAAGATGGTTGGTGTAAATGCATTTAAAGCAATATAAGCAGCTTGATGCAAGTCTATCCCTGTTGCTAAGAACATGCTTTGTAGTAGACTCATGACACACTGAAGTCCAAAATGCGTGAAAAATTTTTACTTGTGAGATGCTTATGAAAAAACAGGTGTGAATGTGAGTAACCTATGAAATGTGAGAGAAGAAAATGCATGCTTATAAAACAAAGGCTTTATTAGGATTTCCTCACCTCAAAATGGGTTACCTGGACATGAATCAGAAAAAAGCAGGTTGCAGCTTTGTGAAAAGTGCTGCTCATTTAATGGCTGTGCTGCCAAAGACCTGGTCGTGAATGAGGGTTATGCTTGCAGCACTGGGCACTGTCAGTCTTGGAGGAGTGGTCTCTAACGTGCTGGTTAATTTATTTAAAGCTTTGGAACAGATTCTGTTAATACTAGTTGGCTGACTTTCTGCAGGCTGCCTTGTGAAGCAGAGTAGGGAAATGCTGACGGCTCCTCCAAAATGCCAAGCTCCAAAATACATTTTAGTTTTTTTGGATAATGTTTCATGTGTTTAAGCCCTGAAGTTTAAGCCCTGGAAGTAATAAAGAGTTTTTTTGTTGTTATTGCTAATTAAACCAGAGACTCCCACGTAATTATGACTTTTAGGATTCTGAAGATAATTACCGAGATGTCAACAGTGCAGAAGGTGAGATGGTGAGACTGGATGGTCTAGGTCATCAAACTCTTTTAGATTATAATATACAACTACAAAAAACCATTTAAAGTGACAGTGTCTTAATTTATGGCTTTCTCCTGTTATTGCAAAGATGCGTCAGGTCCCCTATCACTGGTGGAGTGGCTGTGGAAGTGAAGGTTCTATCTAGAATGCCTGAAGAAAAACATTTGTGCTGTCCTGGTTGCCTTAAGTTTGTTCTTAAAAATTCTTCATTTGATTATGTGACTGATTGCCCTGCAAGTGGATTATAAAAGACTGTACCTGAGCAACCAGCATGAGACATACAGTGAGCTTCTGAATTGTCACTGTGGGGTATTTGTAAAGTGGTTTGTTTTATTGAGGGCAGATTATCTGTCTGAAGCTGGTCTCTTCCCTATGACTGTTGCTAGCAAGCGTATTGAGATGATGGATTTGGCCTAGTTCTTGGCAAAGAGTGGAAGATCAGGGTTCATTAAAGAGCAGGATTCCTAGCTGTCTGTCAAGCACATCCTGTTTCATTGTGTTTTGAGAGTTGAAGTCTCCATCGCAGTAATTGGTGCTTGCTTGGAGCTCAATTCCCTTGCATTGTTGTCTGCCAATCAAAAACTGCCCTGACAGCTTTTGCTCTTTCCTGATCAGCCATCATGGAGGGATTCAGCTGGCATTATCATCCCATATATAATGTATGGCAGGACAAAAATTACAGAGAGTTGATATTGTATTTTTTACAAAAACCTGCTTCATGAAGGAGTATTTGTGTTAGAATGCTATTCTGGGCTTGGTTTTACTTAATATATTGTAATGGGAATGCTTGAAATAATAAAAACTTGTCAAAAAATGCATCCACCTTTAACATAACTATCAGCACAGCAGTGCCAACCTTCCCAAGAGCCACAACCACCAGCCTGCAGGATTAGAAAAGTGAAAGAAATGCTAATGCCTGAATATCAGGAGACTGTTAATGAGGTCAGAGATGCCATTCTTCAAGATCACTTCCAGGAGCTTCTTTGTGCTTCTTACAAATCATACCACTTGAAGTCACAGTTAAGATAATCTTTGTGGGAAAAAGGGAAAGGCTGATTTGAATCAAAAGAGAGAAGTAATCTAGAAAACCCAAACCCGCTGTTATTAAGAACACAGATTTAAAAACATGTCATTCCATTGAAGCTAAAATAAATATCAATATACATAAATGTATATATGTGTATGTATTATGCAATCTAATAGCAGCATTTTTGTTGAAATTGGGAAGTGATAGTATTATAGTGTAATTAGTAATGTAGGATTAATTAGTACACAAAAGCTTGATATTAAATGTCTTCTCTGAGAGGTTTGCAGAGCAACTGGAATAGGCACATACCACATAAGGGAAAAGATGAGCCCAATGGACTGTGGGATGGCAAGCTATTGGTGTGTTGTGGCAACTTTGAGTTTTGGGGTGGACTTCTTTGAAAAAGAATGAGCTAAGGGGCAAGGAAAAAGAAAGAGGATAAAAAGAAAATGTCTGAGATACCAGGCTGGAGAGAAGAGACAGTATCTGAATACTGTCTCTTGGTGCTGTGATTTGGGGCTTTTTCTTAATATCATGGGATGTAACAGCAGAGATGGACCAGGACATGGTGGTTTGTGCTAGGGGTGAGGATAGGGGAAGAAGTGGATGGGACAGGTAAGAGGGGGCTGTGCTGGCAAAAGAACAGGATGCAGCAGCAGCTCCTGCTTCATGGCTCTGGAGAGTCACTGCTGCCTCTGTACTTGAGCCTTTTGTCACAGCAGTGGTGGGCAGAGGCAGCCTGGCTTCGCAGGGTCGAGCAGTCAGTCATGACTGTTTTCCTGCTCCCATGTGTTTGCTGTCCAGTGCAATTTGTCTGCTTTATCCCTGTCTGGAATTGACTCTGCTGGAGGAGGTTGCCATCCAAATTAACTTAGATGCTACCAGAGGCCCACTGATCACAAAAGATTGAGGTCTGTATTGAAAGAGTATCAAGTCTGCTTTGTTAGATTGTAAAAACAGTAAAAGTTCTGTTTGCAAAAAAATGACTGGAGCACGCAGTGTGGAAAATGTGTAGCTTGTGCTGCTGGAATTTGAGCATAGACTGCTGATGACAGTGTGACTAAAAGGACATGAATATTTAAAAAGTATTGAAAAGAGTTAGGAATGAGATTTGTAAGTGCAAATGTCTTGAAGTCAAAGTAGGAAGGCTTTTAAAAGGCAGAAATAGGATTGCTTAGATATCAAACTGTTTTTGATTGTATGCCACTTTGATACTTACAACAAGCTAGAAAATTCTCTTGAGGCAAAGCTGGAACATCCAGGCTCAGTGAGTGAAAAGTAGTAATTTGGTTCTTGCCATCTTCAGACCTGCCTTGTGATATCAAGTGTGACATAGTGAACCTCAGCTGAGAATGTGGTGATTGTACCTCCTTTCACTTCAGTTCCTGGGAGATTCTGGATAAGAGGTTGTATTACGTTTGCTATGCCTGGTTTCTTGGCTGCATCATGCTCACCCGTTGAGGAAGAGGTGTCCTTGACTAGCAAGGTAAGTATACACATAGTATCAGCTAATCACTGCAGCAGGTTTGCTGCACGTTCCAGCACAGATCCATCCCCAAATCTTTGCTGCCTTTAACACAGGTCACCTGAAACAGGAATATTACCAGTCTGGCAGGAGCCCAGCTGAGGCAA
Source organism: Petroica traversi (assembly GCA_025920805.1). NCBI lineage: Eukaryota > Metazoa > Chordata > Aves > Passeriformes > Petroicidae > Petroica > Petroica traversi. The sequence continues at coordinate 22,486,107 of JAHLSL010000018.1, read as the reverse complement.
TAACATGCATCATCAAATACTTACATAATGCTGTCACTGAAATAGCTAATGTTTTTTTCTTGTTATCTGGCCTAGCTCCTTGCATGACATATAGATTAGTTTTATCTGCACTGTGTGAAATTAGAAGTAACAAAACCTGAAATAAAAAAGTAGCTTATCAGCTCCTGTTCTGCAGAGGCAGAAATAAAAACTGTGTAAATATTGGCTGTGTTTCAGCATCCTGTATTACAAAACATGTCATGCAAATGTGTACGGAGAAAATGAATAGGGGATTGTACTCTTAAACACAAAAGGGCTGAGGGAAGAGACATGGCTCTGCGTGAGTACAGTTGGGAGCTGCATCCATCTCTGCTCGTGCAGCACGGGGCCACTTTTTAGCCTGTACAGTTTGAGTTGCACAGATTTCTAGGTTTGGAGGTTCTCAACTCTGTAATGATCAGCAGGTCCAGCTCTGTGTTTTCAGACAGAATTCCCCTTTCACTTAATTTTTAAAAATATTTGCATCCCCCAGTGGTATGCTTTAGCGAGTGAGGTTGTTTGCCACAGTGGAGCTTGCTGGGGGGATTTGGGCTTATGGACTGCTTTTGGATCAAAGATAAAATTACCAGTCAATGAAATGGGTAATCAATGTTTTAGTGTCCTAGCTGCTTATTTGGTTCTCCTAATAGATGCTGGATTTTTTAGTGTTGGGAATAGTGTTTATGAGCAGTTCTAGTCACCATCTAAGTCTCTTTGGTTTACACATTGTAGTGGTGCAGAAAGTGATGCCTTTGAGCACATGGTTCCCATAGATTCTATTTGTGCCACTACATAATTGTCTGTAAAGTCTGTGCTAGTAATATTTATCCGCAAGATTCCATGTAAATATAGGGTGTTTCAAAATAAGGAAAAACATTTAAACTCTTAAAGGGGAAAGGGAAAAAAAAGGCACTTTTCTGGAGGTGTTCATATATTAAAGAGTTTAAATAGAGTTTTTGAAGATGGGTGGAATTAATAACAGTAAAAGGGACCTAGATCTATGGACCAGATAATTACCTGAAATGGATGTTTACAGGTTACAAAAATAACTCGGGGCGTGATCAAGTAGTTTTCCTTAATGGAAGACAGGCAGCTAACATCTGCTGACCCTTGAGAATGAGCTGCCTTGCTCTGTTTTTGCAGAAAATCTCTCAAAATTTCTAACTATTTTGTAAGCTTGTAAGATACTCAAAAATGAGTGTTTCCTCCGTTGTTGGAAGAAATTTTGAACTCAGATCTCTGACCTAAAGTTAGACTGCTGCTCTTCAGTGTTGCAAATTGAAGCGAGGCAGTTTTTGCTCCCTGCGATGTCATCATGCCAATCCTCTTCTATTTATACATGCACACCATCTTTAGAAATTCAGTAGGACGTTTGTAAGGAAATGCCTGCTGCTTTGGCAGCTGGGTGGGGAGGAAAGGAGGTACTGAACTGTGTTTTTCTGTAGACCCTGTGAAAATTACTGCTTGTAGGAGACCTGTGTGTTCTGAATAATCAGACTGCCTGTGTTTGCAGCAGTTACAGGTGGGCCTGGAGCTGGTGGGGACAGTGTTGCTAACTTTAAACTAGATAGCCTGAGTAATCACAGCAGTGTAGCTATGGCAACACAGAGAGAGCTCTGCTTGGCCTAGGCACTTCTTTTAGGCCAGTTTTGGAGCCCATGTGGAACTCCAGGCTGTCGTAGTAATGCTCCCCTCAGTGCTTGGCATAGATGGTTTAAAGTTAAAGAGATGCATATCCACCTGACGGGGGATGTGGGTCTTCCCCACCATTTGGGATCAGTCAGGCTTGCTGAAGGAGGGCTGTTCATGCTGGTGTCTTCAGTCAGATCTTCAGGGTGGCAGAAATACTGATATGTCTGTTTACTACGTGTTACAAGTTGTTGGGAAGGGCATGTCTGGCAAGAAGTCCGAGAATCATTTTGTGCAGTGCAGCCTTGGGTAGTCTGGGTCAGATCAAACAGCCCCTTCGAAGGGAGGGAAGATCTTCCCTGAGAGCAATGGACTTGTTCAGGTAGAAAAAGCTTCAGGACTACGAGGAGGAAGCAGGGACACAGCTGGAGAGATAGGAATTAGGGATGCTCACAGCAGGAAGACCAATCAAGATAAATTGTGGTGAAGAGGGACCTTGCCTTCCCCTAAGAAGCAGACTTAGAGAGCCAATTATAACACTTTAGTCAGAATGTGGAGGCTTGTTTCAACTTGAGAAACAACCAGGAGTGGATCAATTAGAAAACGAGGCTGGCAAATGGGTCATGTCCTTTCCTTTTTCCCATCTGCTGCAGCAGATGTCTATCTTTTGCCTGTTTGTTTTAGTTATATTGCAGCATTGCTATAGTAGTTTTCATCCTTTTAGCAACTTCCAGCAAGTTCACTTTTGTAAATATAGCCATGAAGCAGAATCCATGGAAGCAGCCAAATCTCACTTCAGTTATATTTGCCTCAGCTGTCAAGTACTGTTAAAAGAAAGGAAGAGAGTGCTTACAATCCATGTTGGAAGAGCTACTTGAAGTTATTGGGAGGAGTGATGGGAAACACAATGGCCTTTGGTGCTGGTGAGGAAGAAATATGCCACTTGGTTGATCTTGCAATGTAAAGAAAGGGTGATTCAGTTGTGTCTCAGAGGCTGGACTGATCCTGGATCTTGTCCTAATGATCTTCACTTAAATATTTTCTTGTAGCAGTAATGTCATCTGCAGATTTGTTAAAGTATCGCATGAGAAAAATGACGGTGCAGTAGTTTTTGAAAAATTACATTCCACTATATACACAAGAATAAGAAGTCCCTAGTTTATAACTATTTTCATTTTATTGCATCTTCTCAAGGGATACATGCATATTTTGTTTTAGTTTTCCTACCCAACTGGGAAAAGAAACTCATTACTTATTCAATTAAATTAGTTTCTATAAATTAATCAGGAATAATTGTGTTTATATGGGCCAAGGCTTCCTCAAGGGGACATTAAATAGGGAGTGATTTAAAATATATTTATTTAGAAATCAATGGCAGTGAACTGAAGCTATCAGTTCAGAAGGGTGTGGATTTCAGTAGTGCAGCAGTTTGTCAGATTTATTACAAGAATTGCAATAAATCAAAGAAATGTTGTTAATTTACTTTAACAAAGAGTAAGTAAATAACAAGCACGGTAGGGTTGTTAAGCCAGAATATTGAGTCTTGCTGAAACTGTTTAATGAAACACAGATCTGATATTAGAACTATGGAATACAGTTGGGGTTTCATCCTTGCAGAACAGTGAGTGTGCAATCATAATTCAGACCACAATCTGTATCCCAAGAGTCCAATTCCATGCTTCTAACTGGTTTCTGTGGCAGTTTCTGGCAGTGTAGTTGTCCTGGTAGGTGAGCGTGTGTTTGTGTGCAAATTACAAAATATCTAAAGCAACCTTATGCAAGTCAAGCTGTGATGCAGCAACAATCTGAGGAATTCAGTCTCATATCCTTTGCTCAGAGAGTTGAATTGCATCTGGTACCTGCTATTTTGCCTCTCCCTTGCACTGGACAAGCAGCTCTTTTTCCATCTGATCCTCATTCTTTTCTGCTCTCCCTACTATTTTTATCATCTCAATTCTTCTCACTGTTCTGCCCTGATTCTTTTGGCTGATGGGATACTCCTCTAATAGTTCTTTTTTTTTTTCCTTTTGCAGTGCAGTCAGTAAAACTAAACTCAAATGAAGGAAAGTGAATTGGTTTGTATTAGCTTGTTCTTATATGCAGTAAATACATGGTTTAAATTATGTCCAGCACAAAACAGAAAATATACAAGAAAAAAATCAATAACCTGATTTCTGGGGTGGTTTTTTATCCAAAATTTGTCTAGTCCTTTGACTTTACCAGAGATACTGAATATCAGTGAGTAGCTGTTTTTGTTTATGTTGCATTTCTTTTACCTAATCTTGTTGTTACTGTGTCTTATTAAATATACAAGACAAAAATGGAGCAAATAATTTGATTATTACCAGTTCATTAGGCTTAAAACATGAATTAGAGCCAACTTCAGCTTAGAGATTCATTCACGTGGCTCATACTGAGGTTGGTGAGAGGCACATGCATATTCACAAATGCAGAATTTGGCTCTATGCCTGAGTTTTTAGTAGACCAGTGTTCAGTGAAGGCTCTGAGGTAGTAGATCATTTGTTATTTACAGCAGATAATGGAACATTACTCTGATTTTATTCAAAGCTTTGTTACATAAAGTCCTTAAGTTGGTAGCTGAAAAAATAGTCTTCCAATACGTTAAAATAAAAACAAGAAGAGGAGCTGTCTGTTTGTAAATCAGTTAAGGTCTGTTTAGAGGTGTTTTAACTGTAAAACCAACCTGACAAAATACTTGCTCGGACTTCAGATTTCCTTGGTGTGGCATTGGACTCTGCCTGTATCTGAGTCACAGGTGTAGTCGCTTTCCTCCCAGCACCTCGCTGCTCCCTTGGAACTGGAAACCTGCGGAATTATTTTACAGCGTTCTTGTGGCGAGGAATGCCTCTCTCCATGTGAATTTTCGGCTCACTGGGCTGAAGGGAGTGGCAGGAGTTTTCCTGCGAGGTGAAGCCGCCCTTGTGGAGGGAGCGGTTCCTGGTCCCCGCTGCCGTTCCCTTCCCGGGAATCTGCGGCTGCCCTTGGCCCAGGCAGGCTCTGTCCTGCCCCGGGGAGCAGGTGCTCCTCTGCAAAGATAAGGTGTCCTTGGGGGAGGGCTGCACGCTTGTTTTTCAATAACACTGTGTCTTTTAACAACTGTTAGTTCGGGGTTTTTTTCTCCTTTGCACTGGATTTCAGCATCTCTTCTAAAGTACAAATGCTAACGGGGACAGCAGTAAGGGCTGAGCTGTCCCAGCATGGTCTCTTTAATCATTACTTTTGAAATAAGTTGTTGATCAGTGAATAAAATCTTCTAAATTTCAGTTCTTGGGCTAGCTCCAGTTTAAAGGGGCATTGGTGTCCCTCCTGCCAGGTATGTTTTGAGTAGCCTTGAATAGGTGGCACAATGCTTCATCATCCAGTACTGTGGCAGTGTTACCCAAATAGGTGCTGGATCATGTATAATTACAGTCAGGTATCATTACACGCTGTGCAACCACAACAGCAAAATTGCATCCTGGTTTCACTGTGTAAAGTACAGAAAAGTGAGTTGGATGTGATGGGGATATGATGTTTGTAAAAGCAGATGATTACCTTCAGCTCTTATGAAGGCAACTGATTTATTTCTCAAAAAAATGCATTATCTCCTTCTTGCTATAACCAGAGATGACTTTAATGCTGAATGGCTTTAGTCTTCTGTAGGGCTTCATTTAAGGAATTTCCCCCTCCTTGTCTGCACACTGCATAGAACAATGGCCTAGAAATCAAAAATAGAAGTTGGTGTCCCAAAGGCAATGTCTGTCTGCCAGCAGTATGTATGACTTTTTTGGTGGCAAGTGTTTTAGAATTGTGAGCATGAACTCATTTGGAAAAATGTAAAACCTGATATCTTCTCCTAGATTTAATGCTGTCCTTTTTCCTTTATTTTTACGCTTGTATTGTATGCTATGAATTTTAATTCTTTTAATTTACATCCTGTGGCAAGTGCATCTGTGGAGCTTCTTACCCACAGTCAGGTTCTCTGCAGCAGATGTTGACAGGCTTTGCTCTTTGCCTCATGGAGATGTGCATCCTCCTATGCATTCATATTACAATCCAAATCATCCCTGGAGAATATTGCTCTTGGTGCAGCTTTAAATATCTGCAGGGTGTCTTGAGATCTGAGAAGATCGGGAGATCCCTAATTCCCATGACCCCACCAGTATTTCCATTTAAAATGGAAACATTCCGTCACAGGTTGAGCTTGTGAGAAACTGGAGGTGACAGGGAATGTGTGATTTTCTCCTAAGATGTTTCTCTTTGTGAAAAAAAAAAAAAAAAGAGTTGTATGGATTGCTCCTTGAAGCCTATTTTAATTGAAAGCTTTCCCCATTTTCTTTATGTAAACACTGATTTTTTTTTAGCATCACAGCAGAAATTATCCTCTTTTTAAGAAAAAAGCGCTCACCACCACTTGTATACCTTTCATAGGATCTGACACAACATGATGGAGAGGCTATAATGCTGCCCTCCAAATATATGACATGCTCTGTGTCCCTCCTTAGATTAATGACACCTTTGTAAAAAGTGGCACTTGCTGAGAAACAGTGCCAGGAGATGGGAATACTGATCTGTAGTCTTCCTGCAGAGTACCACATTTCAGATCTTAGCTGGAGGTGTGGGGAGGGGATGGGAACCAAATGGAGGATTTCCACAGAAACAGGCAGTGATAATCTGCACTTATTCATATTTCCAAAGTTACAAATTGAGTAATGACAGCTATGCTAGAATTATTGTTGAGGCAGGAGTCTAGACCAGGAGGCAGATTAGTTACACACAAAAGTTGGTTTTATAAATCAAGAAGGTATCTCCACAAGCCATAAATCTTGTGTTCTGCCCTTTCATATTCTTTCTGTATTTCCTTCTAAAATTAAATTTGATCTTAGTACTATAAGACATTGACAAATTTGAAATTACAACATGTTGCTACTCTGTTAGTTGCTTGAAGTGTATTAAAATAGATAGAAAATTTGCTAGCGAACTTTGTTTTCTTACCTGGGGTGCATGGCTAAACGTGAAAGCAAGAATCCCACCAAAAAACTGCTCTTCATTAGAAATACTATTCACTGAAATGCTCTGAGGGAATTTAAAACCCTGACATGAACCTGTTTTTCAGATACTAAATTTACCATAGCACAAGATCTAACAAATAATTTAAATTCATATGTTGATTTAGTGTTGTCACTGCAGCTGAAATAGCACTTTTTAAAATTAAAAATTTAAAACGAAGACTTGTAAGACTGCTTCCTACCCCCGTCTCTCCATTTCTTATCTCAAGGTAAACTGGAAAGATCAAGTATCCATTACAATTCAAGCTATTACTATGTAATGCCTTGTGTGTACACACACACTTCCATCTCCCAATGAAATCTTGTGTTGAAGAGATTTGTTGGTATGGGAGCTATAGGTGCACATCTTTGTTGTCCTTATGCTTTTAATAGTATAAATTTCTGGATTCTTCCATCATTTTTTATCATCAATAGGATACCGTTCTACTCCTTTTTATGTTTTTCTACTGCCACCATTAAAAAATAAAATATAGCTTCTGCATACCTGTCTGTAAATCCTGAGGTGATTGGAAAAGGTTTCACTAGCCTGAATAGTTAATTAAAGCCAAGTATAATAGCTTTCAGGGATGCCAGAGTTTAAAAACCAAGTATGCTGAAGTGGTGCTTTAAAAGGAAACTTTCTGAATTTGCCTGTGCAGTGGTAAATTAAATTTTAATGTAAATTTGAAGGCACAGAAATTTACATACAGAATTTTTTTGTGTGTGCATTGTATATTTAATGAATACCTGTAAAGCTGAAAGGTTGCAAATACATAAACCTCCAGAGATTTAATAGTTTTGGAAATAAAACCTAAACCTTCCCACAAGCTGCTATGTGTGGTTCTACATTTCACGGTGAACCTGCACATTTCTAATGGAAGGCTGGACAAAACCTATCTTTACATAGGATTTTTTTCCAGGATTCATGAAAATCTGGGTTTGCCACACATGAAAAATGTTGGTTTGCAGGGGAATAAATGGCAGGCTGGAGTACTGAAAGTCCTGGGGTTTTGTTTTATTCGCCTGGAATGTTTCCTTTGGGCAGAGCTGATTGAAAGAAAAGGCAAGGCTTAGGCAAGAGGAGATCTCAGCTACAGCTCACTGGCAAACAGCCTGCACATTCAACCCCAGTTTATGGATTATTGATTGGAGAGGAGATGAAGTGCAGCTCCTATTCTCAAGGCAAGCAGACTGCCTTACACAGAGTGCAGCTTAACTTTCTTTCTTAATTAGTGTGGAATACATAATGTGTGTGGAAAAAAGGAGGTCTTGTTAACAGGTCAGAAGAAGTTACGTTAGCCTGTGTATTGCCTGTCCTGATGAAAGCAAAGTCAGGAAAATCAACCTGGATTTTTTTTCACTTAGTTTATAAACATAAGCTTCTCTTTGTATGTATATATGTTGTGTATATACAAATTTTTCAGCTGAGTATCTCATCAGGTTTAAAAAATGAGGGTTTTATCACAGAAGTCTAAATTCACTTCAACAGGGAAATTTGAAGTGCTGAAATATTATAAACAGAGGTGGGTCTGCAAGGAATGGACAGTGAAACCTGATTAAACACACTTCCTTCCCCCAGAATTACAAACAAAACAAAATACAAACAACTCTCACCTGACCCCAGCAACAACTAACCAAGATCTAAAAATTATGCTTCTGAATTTAATGCAAAGCAGATGATGAAAGTGGCATCGTGGGCAACATTTTGAAATCATAACCATTTAGGCAGTGTCTGAACAGAAATAGTTTTTGCTAATAAAGGGAAATAGCACAGTAGCCCCTCAACTGTCTAAACTTAGTCTTCCTACTATGAAGCAAGTGCTTGTCTGTAGTTATGACCTGAATATGTAATACTTTACATGCATTTTTGTTTTCTCCAGAGTAGCCCATGGGGTTTTGAGTTAAATTCAATTTTCATATCTAGTTGGCAGAGAATTTGTGCAGAAATTAAATTAGAGGGCTCTGCTGGCTTCTGCCTGTGTCTGCTGGTAGAATAAGGGAGGTGAATGTAAGATTGATTATATGAATAATCAGGGTTACCCTGTTCTGGTAATGCTGTAAGGGTGGGGTAATCCTTAAAAGAAATCTTGGGAGGTTTTTTCCTGTCATCTTGTGCAAGGATTTTGCAATCCTATGTTTCTGGTATTATATAGCATGTTAAAAAGGCATTAGTTTATTTACTGTCATTATGATTATTAATTTATTTTCTGTGATTATGATTTCAGAATCCAGCAGGTATTGGCTTGTGCAAATTAGTGAAAATTTATTTGTGTTGCTGTAAGGAAAATTCTTGAATATGAGAAATAACATAGATGGCTGAAGTGTTACATGGCAAAGCAAGGAGATACAACAAATTACTTTGCATTTCAGGTGTGAAAAATGTGAGAGCTTCTTTAGTAAAGGTTGTTACAAAAAAAAGAAAAAACAGAAGTCAATACAAAACCTTATTTTTTCTTCTAAAAGTACATCGGGGTGAAGGATGAGGTCAACAGAGTCCTGCAATGTAATCAGGATGGGAGATGCTGCATAATAAGAAATATGTTTGAAATTTTCTGCCCTAGGATAAAATCTTAGCTGACAAAGATGAAATGCAATTGGTTGAAATGTAGGAAAAGGTCAGCGAGTCATCTGGAATATATAGAAACTATTAGACAAGATAGTTGAATTATTTTGCAACATCACATTTTTAATTTGAATAGTAATGATTCGATTTCTGCAGGCCACTGCTGTGGGGGAAATTTTGAGGGGGAACCTGTCAGGGAGGTTTATTTGGTGTTTTACAGACTTGACAAAGGTAGATACTGGATTCTGGTATAAACCTAATTTTAGTGTAAAATCAGGGATAATTTGCTAAAGATTACTGACCTACAGGAATGTAGAAGTGTGGTAAATGATATGCTGCGTATGTTATATTAATTCTTTCCCTCAAAAAAGTTTCAACTAACCCTCAACAGAAAGAAATACTGTTTTTTGTCTTTGCAAGTGTTCTGCCTGACAGCCTGAGTCACCACAGTGCCCCAGTGGTTGTTCCCCAGCCATGTGGCTTAATAGAGGATTTCTTTTCCAGATCAATCTTCTGATGTTTCTGTATTGAACTGATTGAATGGGCAGTACTTCATATAAGCATGAAGAAACACAAATTCTTCTGTGAATATCTTGTAGCATCATGGTATTGAGATGAAACTCATGGATGCAATTCAGAATAAGTGATCCTACGATACAGTAATGGAAAAAAAATTATATTTTCCATATTGTGTGCGAGATTTGTTGTAGTTCATATTTAGTGTACTGACACATTAAAAAAAATTACAACCCAAGATAACTGAGGAGAGCAATTAATAATAGGAACAGATATAAAATTATGTACTAATGCATGTGACACTTCCTAAATATACCTGGAGAAGAGTTTTTCTAATGATAGTGATAAAGAATATATAAGTATTGAATTGTTAATTAGTATAATAATCTGTATGGACAGTGCATGATTTGGAATGATTTAATTCTAGCTCCTGAGGTCAGTTTTGCCTGTCCATTCCATGAACCACTGTCTTGTTTTGGTTTTATTACCAATTCTCCCTCTGATGACAATACTTACCTAGACCCTTTGCTTGGTGGATGCTGTGATAGTCAGCAGAATATATTGTTTTGAAATCTCTTTTTTAAGATTAAGCTATATTTCTGACAAAGATTGACAGCTGTTGAAACTACTGTAATGAGTGTTACTCCCACTGTCTGTGCAAATTTATCACTGAAGTTTACTTTTCTCATTTACCTATGGAAGCATTTACCTCTGGTGTTGTTCCCCTTGTGATCTACAGCTGTGTTTCTTTCCTTATCAAATCAACGTTGGCTTGTGTACTTCGTGTTAATATAAAAAATTCAAGTTGGTGCAACAAATAACGGTAGAAAGGCAAAGGAGGTACTCCTTGAAAATAATCAGGATCTTGTTATTTGCTCTGCAGTGTTTTCCATGATTACACGTGGCCTATGGAATACGATTTGAAAAAAGCTGGTGAGCTTTTTGTGCCAGCTGTTACTCATGATGTCCTCAGCAGACTTTTTTCTTCTCGCTGACATCCATGCAGAGGGAGACATCAATAACTAGTATTGATAGGAGAGCGGTTCAGGTCTAAATCATTTGGTTGCTGCATGAACAGAGCAACTTGCAGCTCTTTGCTAGGGAGCTTTCCAGATAAGCTTGTCTATGCTTCCAGCAGGATGAATATTAATTTACTCATTTGGAAGTAGTTTGGAATGATAAACTTAATGGAGCCTCTCAGAGACTTACAGTACTGCAAAGGTGCAATTAACCACCCGAAGCATCTCGAAGGTCAGTGGTGCTTTTCTTGAGGTGGGAGGCTGTCATCCTGCATTTTGTCAATTCCGGTTTGTTTCTGCCACCATCCCCCTGACTACACAACAATATGCAAAGCCAGGCTTCTTTTTCTCTTCATGGGGTTTGGGCTGTTTATTTTAATAAGGCAGTGACTACAACCAGTTTTTTCCTTGTATACTGCATATAAATGTGTGACTTTATGGGACACAGAGCAGAAACCATAACAATGTATGCAGAATTCCAGAAAAGAGGAGATGAACACATTCACACAGTAGCAAAGCCTTATTTGGCACGTAGACTCATCCAGGTAAATGAGTCATGAGCAGGAAAGAAAAATAGGAATCATAATCAAAGGAAATTAGTTGTGGAAAGGGACATCCTAATTCACTTGCTGATTGGACTTGTCTTTGTCTTTTTAGCCTTGGCAACTTCTTAGTTTTGTTTGCTGTTGTCCTTATGTCGTGAAGGAAGTAATATTTTTAGTTCCAGGTTTGAACCTCAGATAAAAAAGAAAAATGTAGGCGACTCACCCCTGCCCCCCCAAATAGTTAAGTGTAAAAGCTTGTTAATGAAAACCACTATAAGAAATGTAACATATAAAGAGAAGAGAGGATAATTCTTCTGAATTTCTTAGCTCACTACAAAAGCCCAGAGAGCTTTTCTTTTATTATCATGAAGTGTACTGGTACACATGCTGTTTATATGTATTTCTACTCTTTAGTCTCTCAGGCCTACCAACAGACAATTCCCTCACATTGCTTATCATGCTTTCCTGTTCTGTTTCCAGTAGTGTGGCAGCTTAGCTTTACTCATGTCAATTTAAGCTAGTTTACAGTAATATATTTGCTATAAAGTATTCAAATGCCTGCTGAAAATCCCTTAAGTTCTACCAAAATGGAGATGGCCTGATCTGGAGCATCTTTGATAAACCAGCGTGACTCATCCCTGCTATGACAGCTTCCCTCAGAAAGACAGTGAGTGGAGAGATTCTCTGGGTATTTTTTCTGTTAGATTAAATGATGTGCTTTAGAGACAGATCTGTAGTGAGATTTGGTGATTCTTTAAAGGTTTTTGGTTTTAGACTCAACTGGTATTTGAATGGCAGACTGGTGGGAATGGAGGTGCTGCAAGAAAAATAAATTCTGACCTTTGAGGAGAAGATGTTGTGTATTATATAAGAATGCTAAAACTTAACTGTGATCTTGAATATGAATTATTTTTTTTACTGATAGTAAGCATAATACTTAGGAAATTAAGAACACAGAACCATGTTTGTCTTGGGCACTAACATATCCCACTTCTGTAAGAATCAGCTCACAGTTGCTTTCTGGAAGCAAAAAAAAGTCTTTAAATGGGGTTAATAACCAAAGTGATATCTATAAACAAGTTCAAATAAAAGATAAACTGAAACAATAAAAAGTAAAATTGCAACTAAATGTACAGAATTTTACTCGTTTAGTAATGATGAGAAATACTTCAAGGTTTTGAATGGACAGCTTTGTGAATGTGCCTTTTTCACTTTGTGTAGTCACTGTATATACACCTAGGAATTGTTGTCCGTGTGTGAACACAATTTTTCTCTAACTATTGCAGTTAAATTCATTATTGGATTTTGCAGCCTGTGTTCATAACTCTACCTTGTCCATATTTTCTTACCAGTTTGCAGAATACCAGGAAATAACTTGTCAGGTCTGTAGTGAATAACAGGCGTTGGAACATCATGTGGTGCATCTTCCATTTCACTCTTACAGTGGTCATTACTTTTTTCCTCTTGAAGCTGTACCTCTTCCCTAATAACCAGTTTTACTGGAGCACTTGCTTTCCTTGAGGAGAATAAAGCAACTTTCAGGACACTTGGAGCAGATTTGCAAATGCCACACAAAAATGTATTAACTAAGAATCAGAAGTTTTGTTTCATACTATTCATATCATTGAATGATGCTTTAACTCTTGTTTAAGCACTCATTAAGTAAATTAAATGACATAAGATATTATTTAGCATGGCCAATGGTGATATAATCTAGCCCAAATGCCAACTTCCAGTTTGTATCAGCCGCACAATAATAAAAATGAAATAGCTTAATTGGTACTACTGGGATTTGCTGAAAATATGCTACAGAGGCATGCATTGAACTGTATTCAAAATAGAAACAGAAGTATCTGTGCTGTCATATTTAAAATTTGCTTTGGCTGAGGGACTTATTTTTCCCTTCCTTTTTTTCCCCCTCTTCCTCTTGGCTTCTCCTTCTGAAGCAGTATTTGGGTTTCATTGGGAAGCATGCACTTTATAATGGTAAATACTGTTTAGTGTGACATTTTTTCAGGGAGATAATGTGCTCGGGAGTGTCTCCTTCCAGGCCCAATGACTCAGAAAGCTCTGAAAATACACCATGGTGTGGAAAACTTCAGAAGCATTGCAGGAGGAAATGCTGGTGACTAATTCAGAGACAGAACACTGGGCATCAGATGCATTTTGTGCTTGTGGCTGATCTATGCGTTAACTTATTATATCCTTATATTTAATCTGATGGGCATCAGTGTGATTTGGAACAGCTGCTACCCCTCTTACTATTTGTTACCTCAAAGTATATATCTGATATGCATGCAATATTCATAATCAGTCTTTAATAATCTCTTTTAATATCCTGTCTGCTGTATGTTTGCACAAATTACATTGAAACTTTTGTCTTCTGTAGAATCTCTTTATTGTTCAAGATGAGAGATTATTTATGTTAATTTAAAAGTCAATAAAGAAACTGCTGATAAAAGTTCAAGATCTGCTACTTAAAACAGAAGAAGAGCAATATATCCTCATGCAGCACATTCCAGTTGAATATGAAGGAATATAAAGACTCTCAATTAATAATTTTATGTAATTTAAAAACCTGAGAAAAGCGGACAGACTGGTCCAGATATTGATACACTGATACAGTGGTGAGAGGAGATCTTCTTGTCTAGTGAAGCAGGACCCTGCGCTTTTGAAATGTTAAAGTTAAGATCCATCTGCCTGGCCAGGTTAACCTTTTGGGAGTTTGTCTATTGTAGGGATATTAACTAAGATGATTATTCCAGCCTGTACCTTTTGTTTTTTGGAGGTCCTGATGGAAAAAAAAATTCTGTTCTATTGCAGTGTTGGGAGATAGCATTAGAGTGGGTTTCATGTTTATTTCAGTGTTTCTGAGACATATTTGAGTTGAATTTTCTTCGGTTGCAACTGTTGGACAGAGTCTGGGATATAAGGATCCTGCAAACAATTGAAAGATAGAATAACACACATGAAGAAAAGGGAATAGTAATAATAGGGAATTTATTCCTTGAAATAGTGTCAGGGATGCAGTTCTGTTAAGCACCAGTGAACTAACTTTGAGATAGGTTTTGCAAAAATCTGTATGGTAGGGAAGGGTCTAGAAATTGTGAATAGAGTTTCCTCTCATGGAGTGAGAAATTCTGCATTGAGACTATAGCTGTTTTGGGGGTCTTTCAGGAAAACAAAATTTTGGCCTTAAGCAGTACCTTCTACCTTCTGAAGGTGGTAGGTGGAAGGTTACCAGAAATACTGGAGTTTGGCAGAGTCAAAAAAGTTAAGAGCAAGGCTCTGAAAAAATACCCAATTAGATGGTTAACTATAACTTATGAGAATAATAAAATATTATTTTAGTTGCATAAAAGCACAGTGAAATTAACTTCACTCTTCTTGGGCTGCTTTAAGTGTTTTGACAAAAGCAATCTGTGAAAGAACTGCACAACAAGACATATATTTTGTAATAAGAACATCTGTATTGGATAAATAAAGTTGCACAGATACATATCTGGAACAGGGAGTGATTTTTTAAAATTTGATTGCAAAGCTTACGTATGTTGAGGTTTTAAAATCTGCTGGAGCAATCTGACCTTGGATAGTGCTTTCTTCTGTTAGCTCCTTTAATAGCAGCAATTATTAGTCATTTCTGCAAGAGGCCTGTGAGGCTGGAGAAATTGCCATTTTCTTGTTTGACCAAGTTAGTCGTAAATTAAAAAAAAATAAAATCTGTTAGTCTAGTAGGTCCTTTTAAAAGAACGACATTCCCTTCACAATTCTAAATGTCAGTGAGAGGGGCAACAGTAGAACCTGTACAGTGAGTTAGCTCAGATCTAGAGCTGCTGTTTGACTCTTGAATTGAAAAGTAATTTGGTGTCCTGGTTTTGACTGGGATAGAGTTAATTTTCTTCCTTGTAGCTGTGTGTTGGACTTAGTATGAGAATGACATTGATGACACACTGATGTTTTAGTTTGTTGCTCAGTGGTGCTCGATTTAAGTCAGTGGCTTTTCAGTTTCCCTGCTCTGCCACCAAGAAGGTGCACAAGAGTTTGAGAGGGAGCACAGTCAGGAAAGATTACATTATTTCCTAGTATTTATGTTTTTTCAGTTCTCTTGCCCATCCCACTGTAGGGGAGAGGTGTGTGAGCAAGTGTCTGCATGGTACTTTGTTGCTGACTGGGGTGAAACCACAGCATGTGAAAATAAATGGAAATTGAGGTTAAGAAAAAACAAGGACTTTTGTTACTACTCTCTTTTTTTTTTCTGCTGCCCATCAGCAGTGGTGCCAGACAGACCAAACATTTAAGCATCTAATTAAAAATGGGTAAATGTCATCGAGGAAAAACTTGCAAGAGGCAGATAATGTCAACTGAAATACAAATTTCTCGTTCAGTTATAAGTAAGGTGTTAGAACTGAAAATGTACACATACTGGGAGCTAAAGAACAGAACATACAGAAGAGGATGTCTTGGAGGTGCCCTGATATTAGTGTAGTTCTCACTGCTGCTGCAGTTACAGACCAAGCCCTGCTGTAGAGGTCCTTGGCCAGCCCCTGGTAGCTGTAGGGGATTCAGCCTCAGTTCATGGTGACTTTAACATAACCCACTGCAAAATCATGAGGGTGCATGGCATATTCTTTTGTTTTCACTTTCAAGCTGCTTAGAAGATACTGGTATATTAGGAAATGAGAAAGTCAGCGTAACAGAGGAGAATTGAAAGTTACTGCCCTTCACAGTGTTCCCAGAACTGAACTCATGGTTTTGGGAACTGCATTTCAGTGCTTTCGGTGAAAGGGGTCTGACCTGCCTTGGCATTCGATCATGTGAGATTCTCATCTGAGAATGTGTTGCAACTTCCAAATAGCTTGCTCTGTCATTACTAGAATTGCAGTGATCCACTGAAAGAAGGAAGAAGCAGCAATATGTTGGGAGTATAGAGAACTTTTCAAATGCAAGGCTAGTTAAAAAAGAAAGGAAATTCGGTGAAAGAAATTTCCATGTTGACAATTCAAATTCTTGGACTTGACCTAATTTGGATTTTCCTGAAGTCAGTGGTGAAAGGTAACAGAATTGGGCCAAAGCTGAGTCCTTTGGGAGTTCCACTTCTGCAGAAATTTAATTTCATGTTATTTCTAATTACGACTCTTCTCCATTTTTGTGCTCAAATCTGATTTCTGTCATCTCTGTTTAGCAGAAGGCACTGCCTCTGCTGGGATCCCAAATGTGCCAATTCTAGAAAGCAAAACAAGAAGAAATATGGGTAACAATGAAATTACAGATTTGTCCCTCTTGCAGTCTTCCCTCTCATTCTCCTGACATAGGGGACAAGGGAGAACCTGGGGGTAAAACCAGAGGACAGAAACTTCCCTGGTCTGCACGGTAGATCCATTCCTGAAGTGGCAATAAACACACTGTAGGTTTGTGGTACATGTTAAGGTTTAGAAGGTTTTATAATGTGTTTTCTTTATTATTAAAGAGGTTTTAAACACTGTCAAGATTTCTGTGGTGCCATCATGGAGCAGCTACATCCACATTTCAGGGCACCCTTTATCAAAGTATTAGTGTTGTCCCTTCAGTTGAAGATGACTTTTTCCTAAGAGGCAACCTTATTTTCTTCAAGGTAATAGAATGCTAGTGATAAATACGCACTGCTCTAGTAATACAGAGTCTTCATTAAGATACACCATCCCTTTAAAATACAACATGCCTTTATATTGGTGGGTTTTTTTTCCTCCCCTGTTGTTTAGAACTGCAATGATGGTTTACTTCTCTGCAAGAAAATAATCAATTTCTGTAGTTAAGTGGGTTGGTTGTTTCCAGGAATTGGTGAAGATGAAGTTTTAATTCAACAAAGGCATTATACGTCTTTACTGTCCTCAACACATTTGGCTGGTGGTTTAAATGCCATTTAAGGGCTTAGAAAAAGCTCCTAGGATGTATTAAAAACAGTCTAAAGTTCATAGTGATGACAGCTGTTATTCAGGCCTGTTAGATGTCAAATTTGAATTTTGGCTAGTGTACATTAACCATATTTGTTTATTCCTATGCATGCACATGTGTAGATGAGCCATAGGTTGCGTGATAACAGAAGAGAATTGTCTTTCTAAATACCTAGAATCTTTAGCATAAAGCCATATATTTCAGAGATTTTTTTTTCTACCCTAAAAGCTACAAGAAAAGTTGTTTGTATATTTATTTTTAGATTTAATGTACTTCCCTTTTTCTTGCTATTATTCATGAGTTATTTCATCTTTTATGTGATGTAACTGCAGTAGTAACTTTTGGTAGTTCAAGTTATATTAAATGCTGATAGACTTAGTTTATTTAAACCTTTTTAAGGTGAATTCATTACTTTTGCAATGGATCAGTGTGGGCAGTCTTGGAGGCCTGACCCTCCAGGTCTGTTTAGATGTCACCTTCCCTCACACCCATAAATGTCTTTATTCTTTTCAAAATTCCTATTCTAACATTCTGAACAATTCCTGTGGTTATTTAGAGTGTCTCTGAACATGGCATTAATACAAGCTTCCCTCTGTGATTGCAGTTTCAATACTATATTTTTCTTATTTATTTAAGAAAAAAGGTTAAAAAGCTAATTTTGCACTTCTCTTGTAGCCTGGTCTAGATTGTGCTACTCAGTTTTATGAAGTGGACGCTGAACTGTTTCTAAATCCCTGAGGTAGATTCCCACCTTAGTGGTCAATCCTGTGAGACATTTCTCCTTGATATTTTGTTTTCTGCATATCAGTTGCTGTGCTGTAGCATGTCAGTTTTCCCTTTTGATCTTGTTTTCAACTGTAGTCCTTCAGCCATTAATGAAATTAGTGAGTATTAGCCAGCTAGAAAGTTATTAAGAAAGATTTTGTAGACTTGGCAGTCTAAGATAATGGGGCAAACAGAGAGAACACAGCTGACTAGTAATACCATCTGGGGAATAAAAGAGGTTTAGTTCTTTCAGATCTCCTGGTGACTTAGCTTATCTCTTTAGTAAATTGCAGTTTTGGCACAGAGAAATAAACTTTATGCCAGTTTGTCTGCTTCAGAAGTCTCTGTATGGCAATGGACTTCATTAGAATAAACATTGAGAGACACAGAAAAGATTTTTAAAATTTAAGTAAAAGAAGAATTGCTGGAATCTCACTAAACAGCACTTGAAGTGCCTGACAGAGTAGGTGCCACAGGGGGTTCTGAATTTATCCTCTGCTGTATCTATTTCATGTAGCACACGCAAAAAATAACTCTAAACACTATCGGGCTGAGTTACACATTTTGTGGCTTGATGGTTGACATATCCAGGTGGTAGAGTCTGACCTAATTTTCTGTGCTGGATAAACACTGTAATAAAACTGAAAAAATAATTGTTTTGCACTGTAGGTCAATTCTGAATTCTTACATAAAACTTATGTGTTACAGCTTGAGTTGTGAAATTAGATTTTAATTTTTAGATTTTTTTAAAATCAGCATCTCATTTATTTTTAGGTGTGTAGATTACAGAGAAATTCTTGCAAAATTAGTTCATAAGTCTTCTGCCCCGATTTTTATATGTTGTGTACTTTATGTTACCTTGCAAATATATGCATGAAATAGCATTTTATGGTCTCTCTTGCACTCCCTTTTTCTTTGACCTGATAAACCAGGTATGAGTGGCAAGACAGAAGTATCTTCTAAGTTGTAGGCTCAAATGTACTTTAGCTGTGAAATACAGTGAAATTATAGTTGTGTTTCAATAAATTATGTCATAACAATCCAGACATTCAGTTATAATAGTAAAATACAGTCTTGCAGTTGGGAAGATGAGAGCGGGGAGGGGAAGAGAGCAAAAATTGCAGCTGTTTCAGTCGCCCATCAAAAGATAAATTCCTGGAAGGGACAGGGGTTGATGCAGAAAAGGGAAGAACAAGATGAGGTAACAAGTGGAATGGAATAAAAATTCTCAGCAATCTAGAATAGAATAAATTAGGGGGATTTTTACAGGAAAATCCTTGTTAATGGATGGAAAAAACCCAGAAAATGTAGTACTTTGGCTTCCTATTTGTATATAAAAGGCTGGGTTAAGCTCAGGGGAGGAGGATTTCAGTGCAATATAATAACTCAACCCTTTGTTCCTTCGGACCTCTTTTCTTCACCTTGGGCAGCATGACCATTTGGAGAATTTTCTGCTCCTCTGAGTTGTGAAGAGCACAGTGAAGAGAAATCTATTCATAGTAAAGTTATTATTCATAGTTTAAAAACTGTATTTACAGAACTGCAGATTTGTTGGCTGAAAGAGGAAGTTTGACTTTGAAAGTTAATATATGTATGATTAACCTGTTCAGTTTTCAACAGTAGAATCTAGCATTGTACACTAGATACTGTATATACATACAAGTCCAGATTTTAACTGACAGCAGTTGGATCCTCACTGAACTAATACCGAAAATAAAACTGGTGAGGATATGGATAAAATCCTCATTAGCTTGATATTTGACGAGTATTTATTTCTCTGTTTTTAACCATGCTGCATACTTTAATATTTATCATTACCACATCATGGAGTTGCTTTCATTCTGTCCTGTCTATAGGCAGAAGCTCCATACTTTTTATTTACTGCTTTTTCTGAGGAATCCTCTTGCTTAGCATTTACAAGAGTTATGTGCCTCACTTGTCAGTGTCTCAGTGGAAGAAAAGGCTTCTTAATTTAGCAAGCATCTGTTTTTTAATGGCTTTCAGTTCGCAAGAAGAAAAATCCAAATTGGATTTGTACTGCGTTTCACAGCTTTAGCTGATGGTTGATGTGTTTTCTGCCTCTCCTATTCCTCTGAAAACAGGAGATGGCTACGAAAGGTACTGCTGATAAGATGTGACTCATGTTTAATGTGTAACAAAAGTGCTCTGTGAAAAAAAGGCTTTAGGAAATGTTTAAAGAAATTGAACTTGCCTGAGGGACAGCCCTCAGCATGGGATGATCCAGCATGTTGGTAGCTGGAAATCCAGCATGATTTAGTATAACCAGGGAGGCAGAGATTAGCTCAAAATGAAATGGGGAACAAGCCATAATTTCTCCTCTCCAAACTGAAACCTCTACTGAGTATTCAGCATGTGATGGAGAGTGTTGATTATAGATTTCAGAAGTGAAAGTAAAGCCAGCATGGTGTGCCAGCCTTGCCCATGCTCCCTGTGCAGAGGAGCTGCAGGATCTGAGGGACCAAACAATAACCAGGGCCTGGTTTGGCTCTTCACTTCCTCTTTAAACACTCTCCCACCTCCTCCTTAAATGAGCCCTGAGAAGGCAGAGTGGAGTTAACCTGAGCATCAAACACAGTTGTTGTGTTATTAAGAAAAGGAGTCTTCAGCTTTGTTTACAAGCTATATCCTGATTTTAAACATGCTCTAATCTAGAGCTTTCCGAAGTGCTGATTTCACAGAAATCTTTGGTAATTTAAAGGTTGGTTTTCAGTCAGCACCAGATTTCACCTTAAATCCATGAAAGAGACAGTGATTTCAGAGGGAGACTCTACATACCAAAAGCCAGATGTTGGCTTTTTCCTGGCTCTTGTGTTTTGTGAGTATAGTAATTTCCTAAAATGTTCCACTCCTCACTAATGCGTATTCTTTTGTTCTTGTTATCGTTATCGACAGGAACTGTTTGTCCAGACCTTAATAATTGACTAAGCCATCAGTCTTCACCTGGATAACTCAACTGAATTTAAGTGAAACAGGAAACTTAATATCAAAATGTCATATCTACAACAAAGGCCAATTATGTATAAGTTACCATACTGAGGTTTATTCACATAAGAGAAAATACGGGCTATGGTCTATAAAAGAAAAAAAAATTAGGTTAGATTCATATTGAATTTAGAATACATTTCATTCCCTTAAGTGCAGGTGAGAGAATATTTTATTCTGCTTTATTATACAGCACACTGAAATTCCTCTGGAAAAAGCTGTAATACTTTTCCCCTTGAGGCAATTAAGAACGCCAATTATATCAGTTTTTACTGTTGGCCTTTCTTTTTCTCCTGTAAATACTATTCCATTTTTCTCTCCTGTGTAGTCAGTTCCTGGGAGTTGTGAAGAATCTTTCTCTGTCCCCTTGCATTAATACATGCCTTAAAGATTGTAAATAGGCTTTGCAGACTAGTTTCTTCTGGCTTAGAAAAAAAGCATATCAGACGTAACTATTTTTCTTTCACTGTTCCTTGAGAGGGCTGCTTATTTCCAGTTGGAATAGCTGTAAAAGGATTCCTGACAAGTTGGTTTATCATGCACTATTTCATCCATTACTTTGAGAGTACTGCTTTAAGATTCAAACCTCTCCAGAGGGTATTTCACACGTCCAAATGAATGATGTGGACTGTTGGGCTGCATAACTGTCGTGCTGCTCAGAGATGCAAATTGTACTCTGAATTTTTCCTTACTTGTTTAATCTTGTTCTTTCTTCACCAGTAAATTGAAAATTGAAACTTCTGTGAACCACTTATTTTTCTTAACTCTCTGTCAGTTACAAATCGAGTGGACAGAGGCTGACAGGTTTTTTGATGGCATCTTCTGTTTTTCTATATTTTGTTTCTATTCCTTTTTGTGACACTGCAAAACACTTGTTAAGACTGGTTAAGAATCTGCAAGATCCAGGACAAAAGGTCTGATTTTGATTTAAGAAGAGAGAAAAGTTCTTTTCCTGTTCTCCTGAAGGAGGGATTTTGCCCAGCCTTGTGCTATGAACAGTCACTAGTGGTGAGATAATATTTCACTTTTCATCCCTTTCCTTATTTAAAATAAAGAAACAAAACCTCAAATGCAAAATATTTAGAACTATTAGATCACTAGTAAATATCAGATTCCCTCCAAAGCCATTTGGTAGAGATTTCTTTGAGCATTTGTGCTGCTCAGGGAAGATCATGTGTAGACCTGCTGTATACACCAGTTGCCACAGCCTATGGAGTGTTTCTGCCTCCAGCAGTGCTTTTGCTGGCTCTAAGGAGAACAGCATAATAAGTATTCCTCCCTCTAGGCCACAGAGCAGGAAAGAGCAGAAAGAATAACCTGTATTTTGGTAGGCATAGACCTTGCCTGAGGATTTAGTAAAATATTTAGTAAAAGGTGATAAATAAACAGGGCAAGAAAGTTTATAAATGGTTTTGTTTTCCTAGCTTATATAGGAAAATGTTAAATGGTGGAAGTTTTTTAGTTGTTGACTTTTTGTTTTGTTTTAGCTGTCTCAGAATAACTTGGTATTTGCTGTGTGTGGCTGAGAATAGGTGCCAATTACACGCTGTCTGTGAGTTTTGCAGACAGTGGTCATGGACAGTCTTGTGTTGTGAGCCTGATTCAGCAATAAACATCACTGTTGTTTGTGTAGCACCATGGAAGGGATTTCTTGCTGCTGACTTGCTGCCTCCCTATTCTCTCTTCTTTCTCTCACCCTTCTTTTTCCTGTATCTCTTTGAGTCCTTAAGAACCAACTGCTCAGGAGATACAGTAGGTGAGATACTGGATGCTGGTGACTTCACCTTATTCAGTGTAAGTTGTGGTTAAAGAGCCTGGAAAGAAAAACAAAATGCATTTTTAGCTATTTTTTAAATTTGAGGCCTTCATGTTATCCATGAGCAGTTTTATGAGATACACGCTAGTTGGAAAAAAAGTGGACTAGGCTTCAGTTTTGATGCCACAATTGTGTGTGGTAGATTGTCCCAATGAGAAACTCTAGGACAAGGGAAAATAGATAAAAATACTTACTTTTTTTGAACTTTGCTTTTAAAGTTTGTCTGTGCTTGCTGGCTCTCAAGAGTAAACAAGGCGTGGTACGCTGTTATTCCCTTACACTGTAGCAGTTGGTGTGCTAAGCTGCAGTTTGCATGTAGGAGGCAATATATTCTTTTACAAAATTGCATGTGGTGCTTAGGTGAGTGCACACATGCCAATCTGAATTAGATTCAGATCATTAATTTCTAACTCAAATTCTGTAATTTTGCCAATTCTCACTTTGATACTATCTAATATTTGTCTGGTTTATAACATTTACCAAGTGGTAAATGTGAACACCCTTAAGAAAAACCTCTTTTCAAAGAGCCTTTTGTGCAAAGTCCTTTTTGAATGTGTCTGTGTAGTTTTATGTTGCTATATTTTTTTAGCTAAGAAAATAGTGCTTAATGGTAGTGGCCAGTATTTTAGTTTATACAGAAGTAAAAAGCCATTGAGGTTAAAAGTTGAGATGTCTAAGGATATCCTGTTTTACCTTATCACTCAGTGTCAAACTTTTCTGAAAAGTGTAAATGGAAGAGAAGGGTTATGCTTTTTTTTTAGCTGATTGAGGAGTATTTTTGTCTTTAATTTATGCAGTGCATTTTTAGTTTTATTGTTCTCAGATCATAAACTTTCAATAGATAATACCTCTTGGTGTTATAGGGTTGGGTTTTTTCCATTTTTATTGCCAAGATAATAAAGTATTCCCTCCTTGATGTGTCTGTTTGCGGAGATGTTTAAGCTGTTTAATTTTTATAAATGCAAAACTGTTAGCATGTTTCATAGTTCAGCTGTAACGTAGTCAGCATAAGATGTTAGTTAAGACTGTAGCCTCACATCTGCTGGGATTTTTCTCCGAAGCTTAAAACAATTCATAATGAGGAAGAAAGAAGGTAAGGGTGAAGTAAGCAGGTCTTCATATTTGTTATAAACTCTGCCATTTCTAAAAGTGCTAACACATTTCAGATAACCTTGGATTACTGTTTCCGCTTGTCAGGCAACTGTTCAGGGCAAATTAGTGTTTCTTCTGTACCATTTTTGTGTGTGTATACATAGACATGCTATACTGTGTGTGTATGTGTATGTATCTATGTATGAAGTGAAATTCAAAATTCAGAGTCTCAGCTAATCATGCTGTGTTCAGATACAGAGTTCAGCAAACCACTGCCTATTCCTGCTGAAGATCACAGCCATATCACAACTTTGGCAGTCTAGGCAGGAAGACAGGGTAAGGGTGGAGGCTGATTTGTCCCAGTTTGAAGGAAAGCAAGAGGAAACACATTTTCTCCTTGGAGGAACAGGTGTTATTTTTGTATTATAGTATATTGTAGCAGAACTGGCTTTACATTTTTACTAAATTTAACTTCTTCTAGGTGGATGTACCAGCCCCTTGACAGCTTTCAACATGGGTAAACATCGATTCTGCACAGGTTGTAGAGAGAGGGGAGAAGGAGGCACATAGCCTTGGCAAAGTTTACCCTGAATTTTCTGAGAACACGAGGAAGTTTGGCTGTGCTCTGAATAATGTATATTGGTATTGCAGACAAGGCTTGCAAGATAGGATTTCTGTATGTAGGTCACATCTACAACAGAAATGCTGTAGCCTTCTGGGGTATTGGTATGCTCTCCTGGCAAGGCAGCAGAGGCAGATGCCGTTGTACTGCACAGCTGTGTTCTCTACTCCCCACTGACTGTGCTGCCCAAGCTCCTTTGCTCCTTCACAACAGATCCTTCCCTGGCAAGTTGTCTTAGGGACTCTACTTTTTCGTGTTGCAATCAGTGTTGATTTTAGTGGCCAGAGGTCTGTCATACAGATACTGCTGTTGTCTCAGCGCTGTATACCAGGCCTCTTTTGACACTGAGCTGGTTAAGTACTGGAGGGATTTTTTCATCTCTCCTCTGTTGAGCCATTATGTTAACCCAGTGCTTTGCACTACTCTGTGCCATGGGATTATTTGTACTGATTTCTGGTAAAGACATTTGATATTTCTAGTTGGCTAGGCTAGAGCTTCTGACTTCCTTTGGATGTGTAGGGACTTAATCATGAAAAGGAAGGAAGGACAGGATGTTTCCTATAATGCTGCTGGCCAAGAGACTAATAAATTTTGTTTCTTCAGCACAGTATAGAAGCAACATTGGACTTTTGGAGGATTAAGTTTTGCAACAGATGGAACCATCAAATACTTTCTGTTTCTATATTGTCAAATATATGCTTTAAAACGTTGAATTTCAGGTATGGTGAAATATTTCATCCTGCCACTTTTAGAAGGAATATTTCATCCTGCCACTATATTTAGAAATATAGTTATTTCTATGTTCTATAACAATACCACCTGCAGAAACAGTTAAAGGTAGAAAATCTGAAGTGTTACGAGGTATGGCACATTATTAATTCACACTGTGCCCTTGATGTCTGCACGGAGTTCACCTGTGTGAATGAGAACTGCCTTGCAGACCGAGGCAGGGAATAAGTGGCTTAATCTGTAGGTTTTAAAAAGCGCTGCAGTGTCAGCAGCGCATGAGGGATTTAGTGAGCAGTGAGCACAGAACAGGTCTCCAGGCTACAGAGCCAGGCAGTGGCAGGTAAGCTGATTGTGGCAGAGTCGAGCTGCTGCTGCTGCTGCTGCTGCAGGAGCTGGGGGCTCTGCAGCCAGTGCATTTCCCTGCCTGCAGAATGACTAAAGATGAGAATGGAGAGATCTCTGCTGGCACCATCTGTGATTCACAGCCACTTCATGGCGTGCTCGTTGCACTGTGGGAGTAGACTCAAACTGGCAATTCTGAGTAAAAGGGGCTGCAGTATGAGGGCTAATGCAGAACTTTGAGTCAGTTCAGCTGCATGACAACAAATGGCCTACATCATTACTTGTATCAGCAGAGAGGGGCTTCTGCCTCATTCTCTGATTGCCTTCTATTAGATTATGCATCTTAAATATTTTAATTGTTTAAAACAGAATAAATTAATTGCAAAATTTACTTGCTTTAGGCTGTTGGTAAGGGATTTTTATCTGAAAGTATCCATCTGGATTTAACTCAGTTTCTTTCTGTATACTTTCCCTTCCAATTTATGAACATATCGTGCATTTGGCATTATGACAGGCTTTTAGTGAGAAGCTCTTTGAAATCTTGTAGAACATGGTACTGTTGGTGGCCAGCCTGTGTCTATGGTGCCTTTTACCATCTTTATTTTCCAGTGGTTGCCAAAGTACCTGATCAGCAGATAGGTGATTCACTCTTAGTAAGTCCTCTCTCAGCCTTACAAGCAAATTCCTTTTTTCGGAGGATTGCTAATGATGTAGCTTTGTGCCATGAAACTGGGCCATCATAATTCAGAAAAGGCACATTTTACTTTTTCCATTTCATGTGGACAGGAAATGAATCATAAGATGCAATATAGATGGAGTGTTCCTGCTGCCATTCTGTCAGTGTTCATTAACTTCATTTTTACATTTTAATTTTGAGGGATACTCCTTACCCATGTATATTCAGTACTGACTTCTCTCTCAGGAAATGTCCCCTCATGACTGTGGGATGGTCTGGGACATGTTTGGAACTATGAATGCTCTGCAGTGCTGAGACCTTGAGAGTCTCATCCCAGAAGCCATCACCCAGTGCCACAAACTCTGACTTGCTCTTGCAAGGGCTTCTGAATTCTTAAAACCCTGTTTTGGTTGTTGATGCCCCAAGGTATTGCCCAACACCCTGCAGCCACTGTTTCATTGTCCCTGAGATGCACTGGTGGTGTGCTTTGTCTGCTTGCTTCACTTAAACCACTACTTGATCTTAGATGTGCTAAAAGTTAAAACCATAAATCTGCTGTAATAAATTTATTTGCAAAGTTCCATGCAAGGTTTAGGGATTGCAGTAAAGGGCAGCCTCAGCAATGTTTCCTCTCAAGGTTGTTTTCATAACTGTCTGTTAGAATTATTGGAAACTGGTAGACTGACAGCAAAATGCTGGTTTGTGAAGTAAATCTTAAAATAGTATCAGAAACATGTTTTCTTTTTCTTTAAAAATATTTTAAAATATGGGTAAGGTGGCTGAAGTAATTTTTCTTTTATGTAGCTATAAATTGTATGTTCTTGCTATCCCACGTGCAGTTATTGCATTACCTTCAGTTATTCACAGATAGTGCATTAATGCTAAGTTTATTACTTAGAGCATTTGACTGAAACTACTCCCAGGTTATTGACAAATGGCTTCACAGAATCCCAGCTGGACAATAACTGTCCTTTTCAACTCTCCAACAAACAAATAATTTGCTTAAGACATCAGTGGGAAATCAACTGAGGATTTCTGTGTTCCTGAGGTATAAGTAAGATTTCATACAAGTGCTACAATATATCAGTGACAATGGCCTATGACTTCTCTGTTGAATAGTTTAATGCCTGAAAACAGCTATCAAAACCGACCAAGTAATATTTTCAAAACTAGTATTTACAATTTCAGAGACTTCTACGGGTATATGCTTAAAATGAATATGAAAGGATTGAACTGATAAGTTACGAAACGTTTTGATCATTTTGTGTTGAGTATTTAAGAATAATTTCCTTTTTACTCAATATGAGATATGCTAGTACAAAAAAAGTGATGAAGCTATACAACCCACACTGAAGCTGGATGATTTTGAATAAAGTATGTAGCAGAGATAATGGTCTTAACTTTAGTGGAGGGCTGCTTCCCCTAGGTAGTAATTCAGACAGTTATTTCTGTCACAGCTAGCTGAATGGCAACATAATTTTCTGTGAAACTATTGTAATTCAAACAAGTCTGTGTGTATTGAAGGATTCAAGAGGAAAAATGCATATCTGTTTTTGACTTAAGGTCAAATAAAAGTTGGTGAGAGCATGAGGATAGAGGAATACTTCAGGAGACGTTAGATGCTATAGAAAATGTAATGAGCTGAGACAGGTTTAGTTTTTTCCCCTTAATGTAAGCACTAACTGCTGCATTAAAAAAGTATTTACTGCATTTTCCTAAAAACTGTAATGTGTTTTTTCCAAGAATGTATAGATCCATTTCTTAGAGATGAAAGTGCTAGTCAAAAACTACTGTGAAAGTGTTTTTCAGTGTATTTCACTAAGAAGCAGTTAGTTTGGTAACAAGCAGTTTGTGTCCCTCTTTGGTATATTCCAATCACTTGAAACTCTCTGCCTTCCTTAAAGAAGTATTTCAAGAAAATGGACTGAATTTAACGAAGGCATTGCTTGCCTTGTTGCTGTTTTCTCCATTACATTTCACTTCCTCACCAAAGCACCTTTAGCTTTTGTCTTTTTTATTACCTTGTTTGGGGGAAATTCACTCTTGTGAAATTAATTCTCATCCCTCTTCTCTTGGTGTGGTCTGTGTATTCCAGAGAGAGTCGGGTCAGGCTTTATTTCTATCCATCTTTCTGAACTAGTTCACTCATCTCTTCTTGATTTATGCTTAATGGCAGTGTTCTCTTCCTATCTACCTCAAATAGATTTGTGAATACTTAATTGCCTGTTATCTAAGGTATAGCAGCCCTTTGAGAAGTATGCTACACAATGTTGAGCATGTTCTAAGGATACAGTAAAAAGAAAAAGTGTTCAGTTTTTTTTATCCCCTGTGTAACTCTCAGGGTCATGAGGAGCTGAGCCTTCTAGCCAATATAAATACCAGAAAACAAAGTGTGTGCATGAAATAACTCACCCAGTTCATCTCCAGGCATGTAAATGTGACTTGACTTTATTAGAGGTTCACCTTCCTCAAAGCAATCAATGTTATGATGGCAAAGGAGAGGAGTTACACCTGTAAGTATTTCTCTGATTACCCCTTCAGGCCTTATTGGGCAGAAAAGAGAAGAGACTAGGCTTACTAGGAGATCAGATTGTTAATTTAACTTAATGGCACCCTCCAGTTAATTGGAGGAGTGGATGTAGTTGGCCTGAAAAACCTTGATATCATGATGATATTGCTCTTACACATGCAATTAGGAGGCCACTGACGTCAAGCTTGTTCATATTTCTCAGTTCTCTTAGAGGCCAGTTGGTAAGTCTGATTTTTGTTGCTGCAGTGATTGGTACCTGTATTAGACTGGCAAAATTACTTTTCCACATGGTTGAGTAACACAGAAAACTGCTAATATTTTCCTTCTTTCTTTTCCTTTATTTCTCTGGTGATGGTAATGTAGGCACATTCTGTGCATAGTGAATTTTAAGCAGTGCCTGAATGTGAATTTTGGAACTGAAGCAGTTGGGGACAGAAGCACACATTACTGTTCCCTTGCAAGTGTTCCTGGAATGGCTGTCAAGGACGAAGCACAGCTCCTTCTGGTGTCTGGCTTCTGTGGGGAAGATTTAATTTCAAGCCTTCAGGAGAATGCTGCTTTAGTGAACAGTTTGGATTTTTACTGATGGCATTATCATTTGGTATGCATAAGTAGGATGTTCTAAGTGGGATCACTGTTAAGTTTCCTTGCTGGCTCATGACCGGTTGTTGCTAAGAGATGTTCACACGTATTTGCTGTGTGAGGGAGTTCATCTCTGTTATGTAGATTTTGATAGCACGATCCAGAAAATATGAATATGCTAATGATTGAGCAGTACAGAGTGGGGGGAAAAGCATGAAGCTAAAAGCTCTAGAATTTTTTTTTTTTCCAAAATTAGCTTCTGTAATAATTTTGTGTTGTTATTACAGCCATTTTCTGAAATATTTCTCTGGAAAGCAGAGCTTTCTAAAGGATGGTGAGGTCATACCACGCAAACCAGAAGTCATTACTGCACGGGAAGGAGGCATCCAGAATAGCTGGTGGTGTGAGCCTTCAGCACTGGTGTGGACAGAGCCCTTGCAGCAAATCATAGTTCCAGGAATGGTTGACATATTTGTGTTTTGGTAGAAATTCCTGACGAGGTACAGTGAGGGTGGAGTAAGGGTAGGGTGTCTTTTACCTAGGGCACAATGTTTATCCACTGTAAAGTGCATCAGAACCCCCACTACTTCAGTGAGCATTGCCTATTGATTTCCATGTCTCTGTGCTTCTTATCAGTGGGTGGCATCGGATGGTGAAAAAAGCAGCATTACTGGAAGCGTTTCTAAGTAGAGCTCAGAAACTGTGGCATTTTAATGGCGTTTGGAATCGGAAGTGAGCAAATAAGATGCTGATGTCCTTCTTTCCACATTTTTTCACCTGAAAAAATAAAACCACAAAATTGTGAAGTTGATGTTGTTTTTAGAGGGTAGAATTTGTTTGCTTTTCTGGCTTTAGACTGTTTTTCATGCTGCTGACGTGAATTTCAACGGGTATTTCTGTGGCCTTAAAACCAGATATTTTTCCATGTTCCTGAATTCAAAGATGAGCTGAAATAGTTTATTTGAATTGGATCTACCCTTTTAAAGAAAATGTTTATTATGGTTATAATGATGATTCTTCATAGTAGTAATTTTATCATAATGAATGATGATTGCACTTCTGATTGTTTAGGTAGGTAAATATTGGTGTTCAGGGAAGTAAAAACCAAGTCTCCCAGCACTGACCTTGTCTAATTTATGCATACTCTTTTTTCCAAGCATTTTTTTTGAGTCATCAAAATACCTTTTCACTTCTCCTTTTCGCTTCGAAAATGCTTTCATGTTGCTTTTATAAATATAAATGCATTCAGTCTAGCAAAGTAATAGATTTGGTCTGTGAATTTCAGGCAGAGGAAACAGGTTTTTCATTGATGAAGTAGATTTCAGTTTCAAACTTGGACAAAGTCAACTCAGACTGTACAGATTCTGTTCTAATTAGGAAAAATTACCTTGCCTCTGTATCCTTAATTGTTCTCCGAATGTCAGATAGTAATGACCAACTCAATACAGGCATAAAAATAACTTTATGTTTCACTGGTTTGACTTAGAAATAATCCTGAAGTACTTTGTCTCTGGGAAGGTTAAAAGCATAAAAGGTCACTAAAGAGCTAGTCCATGAACAATATACAATAACTGCAGAAGTAACAGGCAAAAGAAGATTATTTACTGAGCTAGGAAAATATTCCAGCATAATTTAGAAGTTGGGCAGTGTTTTTAAAAAAGCAATTAAACACTCTTCTTCTGGGCTACTTGTGCTAAAATTTGCCAGAGTTTTAACCAAATTTTCTTCCTGGGGAATTGTGTCTTGGTTCCCCTGGTGTCCCCTGTGCTGGGAATTTTGTGTTTGTAAGTGCTTACACAAGTGAATGTCCATCAGTTATTCAATTACAGGCACCAGAAATACTGGTTGCCTCAAATTCCCTACCTGAGACGTCATGAGGTTTATTTGATACATCGGTATAAAATACAGAGAACTGGGATGGTTGAGCTCCAGGCCTTGTCAGTAGTGCGAGATAGGTGATGAGTGGTAAACAGATATTTGAGAGCAGTTAAAGGCCCCATTTCTAAAGCTGTCAAAGGCCCTTCAATCTAGATTCCTAAGAGAAAATTCCCAGCATTCATCTTGCTTATGTAGTAGGTTTTGAGTGATTGCTGGCATGGAATACTAAATAATTCTTAGTTAGTAATGAGGCTCTGCTCAAGTCTACCAATGCAACAGAACCTACCTGTAAAATAATTAGTAATGGGATTTAAAAAGACGAGGGTTGTTGTTTCTTTTTCCAGGGTCCAAGGAAAGACCTATTTTGTGAAACTTTAACAGTATTTGAGCAATATTTTAATTTCTAGTGTTTTCCTAAGGGAGGGAGAAATAAAATAGAGCCTATCAGTGCAGTTCTAACATGCAGACTGTGCAATGCTAGCTGCTCTCCAGTAAGTTCCTTGGGCTAGAGTCTTTTTGTTGCATAGAAAATTTTAACTACGAGATGCATTTATTCCTAATACTACTTCATCTCTTTGAGATATTAATATTGTCTGGCATTTTTTGCCATGATTAACCATATATATCTAGACATCAGATAACATCACAACTGAGAATGTTAGTGGTGGCAGTTCAATATAAATGTAATAATTCAAGGAAATGCTTTTCCAAGGACAGCTCTGCCTGTGCCTGATACCAAATGTGGAAGCTCAGTAACATCATGGAAAAAGATCAGTTTTTGTAAGTGTGGACAAATAAACCACGTGTTTATTTGTATCAAATAAACCACATGATGTCTCAGGTATGGAATTTGAAGAAACCAGTATTTCTGGTGCCTGTAATTGAATAACTGATAGATACTCACTTATGTAAACACTTACAAACAAAAATTTTCCAGGTCTTGCCTTGGAAGGTCCATGGACAGAGTTGTTCTTGTGTTTGTGCCTTGGAGTGCCTTGCTGCATGTGCTTGTGCTTGCAGCCATTCTGTTGTTGTATTTGGTTGACTGTTCTGCTTTCCCTCGCCTCTCTCTTGTCAGCTTCACTGTTAGAAACAGCTGTCTAAAGCTAGTCCAGAGTAAATGATGCACATGATAACATCATCTCCACCACTGTATCTCCCTGAAAGCTAATCTTGAGTTTTCGTATCTTGGCCCCCCAAATATTACAAATGTCCTCCTTGAAAGTTTATGTCAGTATGGCTCCTGAAGCACTATTTCATCAAGGCTTCTTTTTTGCCTTCAGGAATAATTTTTGCCTGTGTGTTTTTTTTGGTCCCACTCCTCCTTTACACAGATCGGAGGCATTGAAAGCAGCTTATGGCATTAGATACTTTTAAGCTGCTCTAACACCTTAGATAATTTTGCATTTCCCTTACTTCTTTTGTCCCACAAAACAAAATGCTCCCCTGACCCCAAAAACCAAAAGCACAGTTCGGAAGCTGAAAAAAAAAGGATGTGTGAAAATGGATAGATATACTAAGGCAAGACCTTTGCATGGCTTTTTCAGTGTGGCATACTTTACCTGAAGTGCATTTATCATGGTCCAATATTTAATTGGTCAGTAATTTGTTGCTAACTTCAGATCTCCTGGAAAAATATGCTGAGCTCCCTCATATTAGCAAATAAGCACTTTATTTAATTTAAGAGAAAGCTTAAGGCATTTTAAGGCAGTCTTCTCTTGTACAAAGTTGGTTTTAAAAATAAAACAATTATTGAAATGGTAGTTCTGTGAAGGAAACCAACAAGTATCTACACAAGAGAAATATTGTACTTGGCTTGACATGTGTTTTAATGTAGTCTGTCTTGTTTTCAAGCTATAAAGGGCAACTTAAATTGAGGGAAATTTCAGCTTCAGGTCTTAGGGAATCACCATAGACTGGAATTTTGGCCAGTGGCGAAAAACTTCACTTGTCTAACAGGGACCTTAATTAAGTGGAAAGGACAGAAATAAAGAGGAAACGGCCCAAGGTGCTGTGGAAATGACAGAAAAAACTGAAATCAGCTGAGATTTTAGGGGGCACAGGGAAGCTCTGCTTGAGAAGATTATTTAAAACTTCAGAATGTCCTAAGCTCTGCTATGTGAACAGTTATTAATGTGAGGCTGAATTTCACCAGAATGAGAAATGAATTACCAGCCAGGACTATACAAAACCTCTGAGAGTCTTCAATAGATTTTGATGTCAGGTAAGAAATAGTACAAATTATTTATAGTGTCCTGAGATCTGGAGATAACATTTAGGTCCTGCTAAACTAAAGATAGAAATTTTATTAGGTCAAAATTGTGGCAGCAGTTAATTTCATAGTCTTGCACCCGGAGGAAGAAAGAAAAGGTATGAGAGGGAGCAAAGTAGAAACAGCTTTAATTTGCTTTTCATATCATTGAGGCTATCCCAGAATAAAAAATTCATTGTGCATTGTGACTCTGTGAGTTTTACATCATGTGAGTATCCTTACACTATTTCCCTGTTGTGTCATCTTAAGGACACATTATCTAGCCATTTCTGGCTTCAAAGCATGGTATAAATGGGAAATTTTTGCTTGCTCACCAATGATTTTTTTTTCTAGTACGGCCAGGTTAATGTTTTAAAAAATCTATAGTAAATAAGGAAATAATGTCTTGACTGCAAAGACTTAGAAGTTTACTAAAAGCCATCATGTTAGGCTGAAATGAAATTCAAAAATTCTTGATGTGTAGTCATATGTTTTTTTCTCTCTTCCACTTCAAATAAGAAAATTATGTAGAAAAGTATTATTTATGTTTCATTCTCCGTGAATAGAAGGCTTTCCATACCTTCTTATAAATCTGTCTTTAACAGAGCCTAAACTGATCTGAAGAGATGCTGGGATTTATATCATGTTCTTCCACCTGTGTCTGCCAGTCTAATTAGAATTCCAAAACTTGGGTGAATTGCACCTAGAATTTAGGTACAATTTCCTCACTAGAGAGGACCAGAAGAAATATTTAAGTGCTGAGAAAGTAAGGTGACTTGCTTTAGACAAAAATTTAATTCTAATTTTGTCTTGAGTGCTTGTCAATATTGCCACGCCTTCAGTTTTACAGTTTTGTTGTATCTTAGGGTTCATGCAAGGTTCTTTGTGGTCTGTTGATGACCGTTAAGTTTTTCATATTAATCCAGAGAAATCTATTTTCTGCAATGCTAAACACAGTTGCAAAAACTTAGTGCTCTTATTCCCTGAGAAGTCACTAAACTCTGAATAAGGGCTTAAATTTCTGGTAACTTCTAGTCTGTTTAGCAGGCTGACAGCAAGTCTAACATGAAGGCTCAGTAACCTCCTCCTTCCATTATCCTTGAGTTGGGCAGTGCTATGGTTTCTCATCCTTTAAGTTCCAGATATATAAACACCCCGGTTTTGTAGTCTGTTTTACATCAGTCAAGTACATCAAAGTGATGCACAGGAAACTGGCATTCAATTAGTTGTGTGTGATCAGAATTGAAAGCAGGACCAATTTCTAAGGAAGTACTTAGAAATTCATGTTTATGTTGATAGTAAGTCTCTGATGTCTTTAGTATATGTGGATCCAAGAGAAATTTGGAACTTTTGTCCATCTTGTCTCTCCTCTAAGGTGACTTTCTGTGCAATACTGATAGGAAAAGCAACTGTGATCCTACCTAACTTGTCTATTTCATAGGTTGGTCTAAAAATGAATTAGGCAACTAAGCAGTGGTGTTAGAAACCTTTGCCTTTTCTTTCTAATTGGGACAAGAACAGACCTGCTGCCATAAATTACTAGATTCCTTGGCTGGTGGTTTACTTCGTCTTTTGTGGTAATTTTGGACCCGAGAGTGTCTGCAGCAACATTTTCCAGTTCTGTGTGTTTTGGCACTTCCAAGGAGTACAGATGGATTTCTCTGGCACCTGTTGTTGTACATTCTGCCTCAGTAACATCCAGAAGGACTGATGTAACCTACTTGAAAAGAAGTAATGATGGACTGTGTTTTTCATCACCTCTTAGCTACCCTTTCATTGTGACCCAAATGTGACTTAGGGAACAGCGAGCGGTGTCAGTGCAGGGAGGAGTCTTTTCAGAGAAGGATGAATTTTGTGCAAATGTACTCCTTAGTATGTAATGGAAGATTTCAAACTCAAATTCATACCAGCCCCAAATGTTGAATCAGAGAAAGGGATCTTTTGTCCCAACCCCACAAGCCTGTCTGTTACTTTGCTTTTAAAATTTTCAGTAAAGTATCCACTATTTAATCTAGAGAGGTCTAGAGTGGCTCAGTTTTTTCTAGCTCAAAGAAATGGGCTGCATTATTCCTATCCAATTGCATGTTTTCGATACTAAATTTATGTGGTATCTTCAGAAAAGTGTGCATCTTGCAGACAGTTTGATACTGTATTATTGAAGAATTTGTAATTCCTACAGTGGCCCAGACTGTAATGAATAACTCATTTACTGCTGTAATAAGTGTATCTTCTACTACAGACTTTTCTGTACCTGTTTTTCTTTCTTCTCCCTTTTCCTTGCTTTTTCTGTAGCAATTACTTGATATCTGGCAACCTGCTCAGGAAGCTGCTGCCTTGAGAGCCTGTTTGGTGGTCCCTCATGTCGTTTTAATGACACTAGAGCCAAAAGCAATTACAGATTTCTCTTTACCTAGTTTAACTCCAGTTTCCTTATTCCCTGTCTCAATTTCAGATAGATCCCACTCGTAGTGCATTTCCAGCCTGGTCAGACATGTTTCCTTCTCTAAGGCTAAACGTCCTGTAAATGTAGGCTTGCTTTAGGAAGGAAAAGATGAGTGGTCTTAAATAATTTTTTATATACAAGTTGTCAGTGTGACTTCTGAGTTCATTAGAGAATATTCGGGATGGGTCGTTACAATAACAGTGGACATATAACCCATCCTGGAGGAGTTTGTTGTCCTTCAGCTGTCTTTTCTTCCCAAGACATCTGTCACATGCGGGACATTAAAAATAACCTAGCGGTTAATAGCCATCTCAAAATAACAGCCCAGAAAGTATTTGGAAAAAAAGGAAATGAGAACTAAAATTATATTTCTGAAAAGTGCCACTTAATTACCGATTTATTTTAACTTCTGGAATGATTTCTACTTGGCTGCCTATAGCCAAAACTAGTACATCTAAGCCTGTGGGTACGTTTTTAGGGTTACATTGAGCTGTCGGCCCAGAACCACAGCCCTGCAGCAACTTGATTATGTTTTAGTGTGCCACCAGGCACAATTTTTCTGTACCTGCCAAAGTTTTAAATGCTATTTTAAATATTTCTTATATACTACTGTCATATTTTTGTGATTATTGTGTTTCTGCCAGTCAGGGTAAACTTGAGTATTCATTATGAGACTGCATTGTTGTGTGTAATAACAGAACTGTAAAACTGAAGTCTGGTTGGAAAATCCAATATCCAGAATTTGAATGATGTTTAGTTATAGCATGCCTTTCTATTCAGTGCAATTTTGCTTAAAATTCCCAGAGAAAACCCCCCAAACTTTAGAATAGTAAAGAAAGGTAATTTGGCTGCATTTGAGCAACCTTCTTAAAGAAAAAAAAACCCAACTTGGTAAGGTTTAGCATCAATTTATTGCAGGACCTACACAAGCTGCAGATCCTGGTGTAGCTAAAGATGTAGCCATAGCTGTATTTACATTAGTGACCGTTTTGAAGTGTTTTGTATGCCTAGGCTGAGAGAGGTTGAACTGTATTTTGAGACAATACTGTGACCTGTTTATTCAGTCTGTAGCTAATTCTGCAGGGCTGAGACAGCTCTCATCTTGGTTTTGTCTTTATGTAAGTTTGAAACATCTTGAGAAAACATATTACAAGAATTCCATTGAGAAGCAAAGGTAGGAAATGTATCTTGCATCTGCAGTTTTTTGTGTAGATAGATGTAATGTAAATGCTGCTGGTGTTGTGTGTGAGAATATCCCATGTGTCAGTCACAGAGGACCAGTGTGCTTAGGTGCTAACTGGAAAATACTATCTTCCTATGCTTGTGCCTGTAGGTGATGGTTTTTCAGTGTACTAAAACTCAGGTGATGGTCATTTTTAAATACTTCATTGGAATATTAAATTTAATTTGTTTTTTTTTTTAATATACTTATTAAGGGGGGGCATTAATCTAATGAGGCAAATGCAAAAGGATGGAAGCTCAGTCTGGCTGCTTCCTTTAGGAAAATTAAAAAATTGTGTCATGGTGTCTATTCATGCACTGTGTACTCTGGCAACAGATCTTTTTATGTTATCAGTGTGAGGATTGAGGGCAACAAATGTTTTGCTGAAACAAAAAGCTTTTTAACAAATAATACTGTGATCCCTATCCTACCTCTAACTCTTTCATTTTGTGTCACTTTTGACATCCCAGCTACTTGGAGTGATTAAAAGATGTAGCCACTGTTGATTGATGGTACCCATTTCTTGCTAAGTGCAAAGCACACAGCCTGACTTGGTCTGTGTCTGTAGAAAATTAAAGAGTGTTATGACTAATGGATTAATGTCTGCTCGTTATCACATCCAAAGAAATAGGTGTTAAATAGAGTTCCAAATGGTAGAAGAATTTCACTTTCATTTGAAATTATTTGAGAGCAAGATTTATTGTGATGCTATCTTATGAATGCTGTCTATCGGTCATTCACTACGGAGACATTATAATGGATGTTAATATGGGAGTTAGAAAATGCCTTTCTGCTCTCATGAGGTGTAATTAGCTGGCAGAATGGGCAAGGTAAGACCAACAGGCCTCTTTAACAGAAAATCAAAGTTACACATCATGCATTGAAGACTTCAGTCTTCAAATGTGCTGTTCTCATTTAAATGATCTATTTGCTGTGAAGTGTGCCTGCCTTGGCATTAGAAGGAGTGGCTTCTGGAGGAGAGACTACAAAATGTATATTGGAAAGGAAAATGCAGCTTGTCCTTTGTGAGAACAAGAAGCTGTTCTGTAAAGATACCTCCCGAGGCTCTGTGAAGATTGTTATATTTCCTTATTCCTCTGATTCTTGGCCTTTCCACAGAGGTTTGCAGCAAAAGTGCCTATTGTTCCCTGTGACCTGGAGTGATTAGCTGGAGAGATGTATTAACTATCTCAAGCTACTAAATAGCTCAAGCTTATCATTAGCACTGATGACTGAAAGGTTAAAGTCTCTGTCAGTTTAAGCGTGTTCCCTTCAAATGACTCTTGTGTTCAGGAAGATACAGGAAAACCATGTTCTAAGCTTAAAACCACTTAAATACAGAAGTTCCCCTATCTCCTTTCCCTTCATTTATAATTCTAAACATTCTATAAATCCCCAGTCTTTTAATGAGGTTTCTTTTCTCTGGCCTGTGTTCCTTTATTTGCAAAAAATGTAGATAATGTATAAATAAATCTGCATATATCAGGGATGAACATTCCGAATTTTAGTCAAGTCACCTCTTGGTTTTGTAAAGTTCATCTTTTCCACTGTACAGGGAGTTTGGTCAGAGGACACATTATAATTCTTAACTTGTAAAACTAGAGCTATTTTAAAGAAATAAGGAGAAGGTGCCATCAGCTGAGATCTTCAAAATGTATATTTACTTCAGTTGGACTTCCTGGTTTTTAATAAATACACTTTATTTCAGTATGCTCTAGTTTTAAGACCTGAGGATTAGTGTTGAGGTTCTGGAGCTTTGCCATATGGTAAGATTTCCTCTTTCTGAATTTACTTTATTTTATCTCGAGAAGTACAAATTATCTGTTTGTATCTGTATAAACTAAAGGTTTAAGTTTAGTATTGATACATACAGACTAGTTAGGAGGTTTATTCAATATCCCTAATAATGCTTTGATGTTTCTGCCAGTGAATTAAGGACAGGTAACTTATGGAAATTTCTTACACTTTTGCTCTCTGTTCAAAGCCATATATTTTGTTTTTAGTATTGTTTTAATGTTCTTCAAAGGAATTTCTGTTCTTGACTTTCAAACTGCATGAGGAAAATAATAGGTAACTTCTCTCTGCCTTGAAAATAAATCTCTGCAAAAGTGCAACATGGTATAGACATCATGGTATCAGTGACCATAAATAATGCTCAGATTTAAATAATTCCAGTCCCAAGCAGAGTTGTAGTAGGTTAACAAAGTCTGCTGATACTTTCTCTGCAAATAACATAATAAAATTGTCATCATCAAAAATATTTCATCTGTCTGTGATGTGGCTTCAGTTTTATCATTCTAAACTCTTTTGCTGGAGTTAAGTTGATGTAAAATGCTGTACAAAACAACAGCATCGGAACTACAGAGTGTGATAGAGGTTTTCCAAAAATAAGAATTTATATTACTGAGTTGTCTCCCTTCTAAGCCTTCTAAGGTCGTTCTGCATTAGTGGTCATCTGTCTCATTACACTCTTTAAATTTAAAAGTCACTCCTTGTATCACTTGTTCAGGTTTGGTCATTTCAGCAAAGTGGATATTAACTTGCCCTTAATGAATCAACTTAAAATGTTAAGAATATCCATTTAAATGATGGCAGATTTCAACTGAATTAAAAATTATAATAATGCACAGCTTTATAGAGGTCTTATTTCATTATATCTATGAAAAATATGAGATTTTGGATTTGACTTAGCAGGAAATCCACCAAAACATAAGACCAGAATGCGTGAATTATTGAACGCGGGAAAGCCAGAAGGGTTTCAAACTTGGCAAAGTCAAATAGAAGTGTTGCCTTAAAAGAAGAAAGTAGTGTGGAAGCTTGAATTACTACTTGCTTTATGGTAATGGAAAGCATTTTAACCTGATTGAGAATACTTGCCTCCTTCTTTAATGGAATGTTTTGCCCATAAAGCTTAGAAGGTCTGCAAGCATCGAGTGCAAAGGCAGATTCTTACATTTTTACTCCATTTGCCACTGAGTTTCTTGGGTAGGAGTATTTGAATCGCATGCCCCAAAATAATTTGGAGAATCAGCTAGGGTAATTCTCCCCATCAATAAAAGAATTCTGAACATGCATCCGTGATATGTGAATATTAATTCATAAATTATATACATGTATTGCTGAAGTTGTAGTGTTTTCTTTCCATACCACAGTGAGTTGTCTTGAACACCCTGCTCTGGAGACCATTACCGGATTTCTGTTGATCTCCCACTTTTCTAATGCATAGTTCCTAAAAGACAGGTTTATCATCATTCCTGTGTGAATGACCAGAGAAATAGTTGTTTTGAGTTAGAGTTTTGGGAAGATCTCATGACCATTCTCTTAACTCTGATTATCTTTAATATAATGAAAAACTTAATTTAATGATTGTGGCGGGGTTTATTCCTGGACATACCTGTAAATAGATTAGTATCTCTGTGTATCACTACAGATTCTAATGGGGCTTGGAAGCAGAGAAGCAAAATTAGATGAGAGTGTTATATAAGGATTATCATAAAAGTCAACCAAATTCCTTTTGACAGTTCACGTAGCTTCTAATTTATTTAGATGTATATTAAAATTATTAATTGATTTAAATAAGGGGAAGATAAATATTTGATTGTAGTGACATGGGATTGATGTCTTGTTTTCATATTACAGTTCTTGAACAATAATAGTTCAGGTAGATTGAATCCCTTATTTAAGGAAAAGTACAGAGCAGAAACTTGAGAGGAATGTCACAGATCAGCAATTTTTTGTGTTGTTATTCACAGACTAAGTCAGTGAGGAAAAAAAACAGTTTATGAACTGGATGCTTCCCTCATATCCCTGTGGACTACAGGTCATGAACTTTTATAAACCCAGTGCTTTTGGAGAAATCAAATTGAAAATTTTTATTGATTGTATGTGCTAAGAACAGTGCAATGCAGGACTTGGATGTAGTTCTTTTCAGTAATCTATCTGTTACTTATTTGTTGGTCAAAATATACTGGCAGTGTCAGGGCTTTCAGAAAAGGGAAAGCATGGTGTGGCCCAGATTCGCCCAGCCTAAATGCCATCTAATTCCACCTAAGTCCTTTTGTCTAATGTTTCCTACTGGCTACATGCCTTTGGAAGCCTGGAGCCAACCAATAAGAACCTACAGGCGTGGGGCCTATTGTGGAATTATATGGGATTAAAACTGTGCAAATCTGAGCCATTGCTATGCTCTTCTGTTTTTTTTCCCTGGGTGTACCAAACAGCATCAGCCTTATCTGACAGTGGTATGCAAGCCACAGACTGTACTGCCCCAGGGAGAATGCTGCTGAGACTTAGTGTCATTTCAGCCTCTGGTCCAAGCCTTAACTTCTCCATCAGCACCTGAGGATGGTTTTTCTAGTTCCTGCTTTGGGAGTATGGAGAAAGATTTGCTGGACACTTTTAATGGGTGCAGGCAGCCATTTACTTGTACACCTTGCTGTTGAAGTGGAAAATACTCTGTGTATAACAAATTGAAAGATTCTTTTGCAGGATGTCTCCTGATAAAAATTAGTAAAATCTTTATTACTTTATTTTGTGATCCTGTTCTTGACACTCTGATAAAACAGGTCCTTCGTACTTTATGAGGTGTAGGATATTTGCAGAAATACCTGAACTGTAGGTGTGTTCTTTTGTTTTCTTTGCCTTCTCTTGCTGCATGTGTGGGAGTGTTGGGTTTGGGTTTTTTTAGGGCTTGGGGTTTGTGCTTTTTTGATAAGACCACACAGAGACTCCATTTTAAATCCCTTTAACAACATAAGCCAATGAAATACTATTTTTCTTACTGTTCATTTCTAAAATGAGTAAAGAAGTGCACAAACAAGAGACATAAGTGGACCTCCTTATTAGCTCTGTGGTAAACTGAGTCCGCATGAAAAAAAGTTTGTGTTAACTTGCCTACTTGATAAAGTCAAAATCTACTGCATATACCTCTGTATGTTCTGACAAGAACTTCTGGAGAGGCAGAGGGAGCATTCAGGGCAGAGAGTAATGTTTGAAGATGTGCTTGGTCAAAGTCCAGAGCAACCTGAATTTGAAATTCTGAATTCAGTATTTTCCCTGTTTTGAGTGGGAGTTTGGACAAGGTGACATTTTGAAGTGCCTGCCAGCCTGGATGATTCTGTGAAAGATTTTGTGGGAGCCAGGATTTAAAAGTTGGTTGTGATATATCATTAATACAATAGAAAATTTAAAAAAGCAATCTCTGCTGACTGTGTGAATTAAAAAAAAACCCAACAAAAACCCAAAGTGCATTTTGAGCATTTGGGCAAATTAATTAGATAAAAGCTGAGTGGAGACTAGTTCTGGAAGCTAATCAGAAAAAATCAGATACCTACCTCTGCTGCTTTTTCTTGATGCCAAATAAAACATGTGTTTTGGGAGGAGCTGCATCAAATTGCAGCTTGCAAGAAAAAGTAATTTGAGTCAGGAGACTATTTGCTTATTATTTACTTTTGGTTGCCATCTATCAATCGACTTGAGTTTTTCCATACCATATTAACTCATCTGTAATAAATTGGAGCTGAGCTGCTTTGTGGTAGAGATTTGGTTGATGGGGCTACCAGGAGGCAGGAACTCTTGAGTGGAGATGGTGCGATTGTGGGTGTCCCAGGAATAAAAACAGAGGATTTTTCATAAAACGAACAGCTGAAAAAGTAGAAGATGAAGGGTAGAAGCTTTTTTTTTTTGTGAAGAGAGTTCAGAAAAACCAAAATAGTTTTCCTAACTGCCTAGTCTTGATGGAATAAGCATTTCATACAAACCTATCTGTAGAAATGGATTCTCATGATCTTCTGGTACTAAGTTTGGTTGGATTCTAGCTAAGAGAATATTTTTTTATATCTGGAGTTTTGAGGGATGAACTTGCAGAATCTAATCTGCAAATCACAAAAGTT
Source organism: Petroica traversi (assembly GCA_025920805.1). Lineage (NCBI taxonomy): Eukaryota > Metazoa > Chordata > Aves > Passeriformes > Petroicidae > Petroica > Petroica traversi. The sequence goes on along the minus strand of JAHLSL010000018.1, from coordinate 22,442,996 downwards.
TTCTTCCTGGTTACAACTCTGTTTGGGTTCTAATAAAAATATAACGTGCTGGCATACTGCTTTGTGAGCATTCACGCTTAATCTCTGAAGCTTTGTCATTGTTCTGATACTCTGTATTTTAAAGAAGCTCATGCTTGTCTTCTCCGCTTCCTAGGCCCGTCACTGTGCCTCATAGAATGGAAATTTGGAAGACAAAGGAGAAGCAAGTGAAAGGGCTATTAAAGTTCGGATCATTATGTTATGAAAAATTTAACAATGGCTTATCAAAAATTTAATTCAGTCTGATGAATGAACTGCACAAATCTAGAATGAATTCTTTGCTTTGATTAAATAAAATGGAGGGACTTAAGAATTCATTCAACTGCTGTAGGATAAAGTGCTTTTGGACTGTCATAATAAATGCAGAGCTCTGTCTTTTTGATGTAAGTTATTGAGGACATGCATGTTCTTCCTCTCTTTCTTGGATCAGATCAATTTAAATTAGAGCTGAAATCTGTCAGTGGAGGTCATTGGTACTGTTCTTTTTTTTCACTGTAGTATTTGAAAAGCAATGTGGAAAAAAATTACATTACTTGGGGAGGGGCTATTACATACAATTTAAAAATATTTTCTTTTTAGAATATGGGCTATCAAATTACTGGATACTTTAAAATTCAAGAATTGATGCAATTATTTTGTATACAGCTGTGGGTGTAATTAATATTAGATTAGCAGCTAATTGAGGTAGAGATAATTCCATGACAGTGGTGTACTAATAGCTGTATGAAGTGCCTTGTGAATCCTTTAAAGTGTAACAGTGCCCTGGAAAAAAAAAAACTGAGGATATGTATCCACCTTGAAAAGATTATTGCTTTTTATTGTATTGAAACAGTTAAATATATTTAGAATTAAAATATATTAGTGATCTATCTATTTCTATATCCATATCTATATCTGGTAAATATATCTAATAATTTAGATATTTCGAAATTTTAATCTAATTTCATGATTAATTTAAATCTAACATGTACTTCAGGGAATATATAACCAAGCATAGGTTTTTGAATGACCTGTATGGGATGTCTTGTTGCTGTTTGTTGAGTTCCATATTAAAGCCATCAGAACCAGAACTGTTGCTAGCAGAAATTATTTTCTCAGTCCTTTTGTGTGTATTTTTCATAGACTAAGGCACATTTGAAAACCTCTAAAGAGCTAAATCTAGTTTACCCATAGGCTTATTAGATAACAGTTCTGCAAATAATGTGATAAAAGTGGACTACAAGTTAGTGTCAGCTTTTTGGGTGACATGGGCTAGGACTGTTACCATCCATGTGCCTGACATGTTTAATCACTATGGAAATTGCTTACACCATAGGAGGGGAAAGCAGCGAGTGCCTGAGAGGTCAGGTAAAGGTGATGTACCCAATTGCTTTAAAAGGAGATAATAGACAATACCCAAATGGTAATGTTTTCAGGACAGGTAGCAGAGGCAATTGGATGTTTGGGCTCCTTGAAGCAGCTCGGCTGTGTGTTTTCCTACTGCCTGATCCAGTGGTGAATTTGTCAGATATGTCTAGTTACTAATTCCATCCACATAGTAGTTAACTTAAATGATGTTGTGGGGTGTTTTCTTTGGTTTTGCTTCATTTTTCGTGAAGATCCCAAAGAAACATAAAATAAAACCTTTTCAGCCCTATTGACATTGTCATCTCTGTCTGGTTTATTCTTTTGTAATAAAAATGAGGGTTTCTGAAAGCCCACTGCTTCTAGTGAATGAAAAAGGAAGGAAAACATTCTTGTTGCACTATGTGGCCTTTCCATTCTGAGCTGCAAAGCAGACTCTTGAATTTTTAGCAGCTTATGGCACTGGTCTCCTTTGAAGGATGATGTCTATTAATTGCCAATTAATTCAGCAATATGTTGCACTCCAGGTGATTCCAACAAGTTCAGAAGTCTAGATTATCTCATTTAGTTTTGCTATCACCAGAACTTTCTTCTGTCATTCATGGCAGCAAATGAGTTTCCCTCGTTGTTAAAGGGAACCCTGGCATACTAAAATAATCACTAAATTATTAATATGCCAAATAAAAATTAAGTTAATAAATCACTGGAGACAACAATGGGGTAGAAGAAAAATGTATATCAGCACTTGGAGTGGGATGATGATCAGGGCTTACAGAGGAAAAGATTGCTCCTTGGAAATAGCAGCATTTGTGGAATGAAATGGGATCAGAAAGGTGAATCAAGTGGCCTTCAGTATCTGGAGGTGAGGGTTTAGGATTAGGGAGCAGACAAGCATTGGAAATCTAATAGGAAAAAGCCTTTGCTGGATAAGAAATGCTGATGACAACAGCTGAGTTTAAAAATGCAAGTGAAATTACTTTTCCTTGAGTTCATAACATATATTATTTTTTTAGCACATTGCTGTACATCTAAATGTGTTATTAAAGTAATTAATAAAAAAAATTCATGTCCACTTGTATGGGTTGCAGTAATTACAGTATTTGTCTATAAGCTGCCAGCTCTGAGTGACATAAATGAGCTTTTCTGCTGAGTGTTGTTGGCAATAAGTTCTTGGTGTACCTTCAGTACCTCTGATCTAGTTCCAAGAGATTTTTCTGTACTATACAAGGGGTATTTATCCTTTAGAACTAAGCTGATGAGCAATCTGCATGGCAGGAGAAGCATTTTCTGCCTCCAACAGAAAATTTAAGTTTAGAAAGAGCAAGTCCAAATTAATTGTTTCACAGTCTGACTTTGGGATGCCCATTGTTTGATCTTGATCTGCCACTGTAGATAGAAGTTCTGCTACATTTGGTGATGAAAATTAGGAGCTTAGGAATTTTAGGAATTTTTTAATGATTTTTTTTCCTCCTTCCTCACTCACCTCTAAAATTTCATGCATTTTAGATAGATCAGTGTGGAGATTTCACTCTTAAATGCTGGTTCTGGACACATTGACAGATCATAGGATCTGCGTAGAGTCATCAGAGGTGAAAAACTCCAAATGTCTTTAGCAATATTTAAATATAGGAAAAATACAACCATATGAACCTTGTAGATTTTGTATATACTGGATAGAAATTGATGAAAAAAAGATACATAAACAATAGGAATTTTAAAAGTGCTATTTGTGTAAGAAAACTTAATACAATTCCTACAAATCAAATGTCATTTGACAACTATTTCAGAAGTTTTTTTGACTGTAGCAATTACACTTTGCAATCTATGTGTCCATATACACAAAAGTTATTTGAATTCTGATCTTAGCAGAATAATTCCAGTTATGTCCCTTGCCAGAGACAAATTACTCTGTGAGATATTTTGTTTAACAGCAGCTTGCTTCCATCCCATACCTAAAGACATAATTTGAGACTTCTGATCTAAATTGAATCCTTAATAGCTTGTCACACTTACTATAAATAAATCTCCTTAAAGGCCACCTAATATAATTATTTTAATTAGGAAATAGTTTTAGAGTGATTGCACTCCCTTGTTCTATTAATTGCTCATCACTGGCAGAACTGACTCCATTTTTCCATAGTCCTGAATATTGTCACTTTTCCCCTTTTCTCTTCTCACTCTCTCTACATCAGCCACCTTCTCAAAGTTACAGACAAGTTGAACTTCTGAACCTCATGCCATGTTGGCTGCATACAATTTCTTATTTATTTGTTTTTTAAAACTATCTTTTAGACGTCAGGTCTTAGCAGTGGATTTTCAGCTGCTGCTTTCTTTCTTACCAGCTTCTTACTCCTTTATCATTCTCTCTTGTGTTCACAGTTTTGCTTAGAAAAATAGGCAAAAAACCAGCTTCCTCCCCATTCCTCAAACACGTTACTGCTCCTCAGGTGGGTCTGCCTCATGTGCCTCCTCTTTGGAATTCTTGGTTATTGCAGAGGAGATCACAGAACGGGCTGCTGTTCACCCTCTAGTTCAATAACTATGCCTAAACTTGAATGATATATTTTTACAGTATCTTTTGTTCACGGTGTACCTTTGCCTTGTGTGCTGGCAAACTTGGTCAAAGTTTATTATTTTGGCAATTGGCAAGAAAGTAGTGAGTATAGATAGTAGTCAGTGTTATAGTTTCTGTCCTGAAAGTCCATAGGGGTTTCTGTTTGATATTTAAGAAGAAAGGGTTTAGTTTGTTTCCTGCTTGCTTCTGATCCCCTTGATCTTTCTAGAGGCAGTCCTTGTATTGCTGGAATGCTTTTCCTCAAGCTCTGCTTATTTGAATTTATTTTAAATTAAGGTAATTAATGCTAGTAAGTTATGTATTGGGGAGGAGGGGGTGGGGGGCAGGGCATGAAGGTGACCCAATTCTGGGAAGGCAGAATCTGAAAATAACCTTAAGGCTTTAAGAAGGAAAAGTTTAATCAGTTTTTATAATTAATGAATGTTCATGCTCCACCAATATTTCCCACAGGGTACTTATAATTCAGATTTTAGAGCTCTGTTTGCATCTTGTATAAGAGTGATATGCTTGCTATGTTTTTTGTTTAATGCCTATGAAAAAGAAATTTCAGCGTCTGAGAAGATGTGGAAATCTTTGGGGTGTATGTAAAAATACGAATGCACACTAAAGGATGAAGGATAGAAAGCAGTGGGGTTCTGGTGTGTATTTGTGTATTATTGTTATCAACCCTTTTGTGCTGTGTAGTCTCTGCAGAGAAGCGCTGAGGGAGCTCACTGCCTGACCTTTCTGCTCCTGAGCTTTTCCCTCTAAGTGGAACACTGAATGAAATTAGTACAGGAGCATAAAAGCTTGTTTTCTTGTTCTGTTACGGGAAAACCCCAAAGCACTAAAGATGCATGCATAAGGATCTTAAAGGGTGAAGATGGAAGAGTTACCTGTTTTACTAGAAGAAAACTAAATTTTCAGAGCAGCTAACTGTTGGTTTAACTCCAAGTGGTGTCAGTAGTAAAGCAGACAATAAAGCCTGTATTTATTGACTTCTAATTTTTATTTCACAAGACTCCTTCTGAGCTACTTAAAAATCTTTGAAGCTGTGGACCAAAGAGGTAAAACTGAATGGAACTCCAGAACAAGGAAGATGGGTCATACTGAGCAGCATTTACTCACTGGGTCAAACTCACCAGCACTTTTTCTGTGAACTTCCATGTCTGAATTTTCTTGAACTATGCCACCCAAATATTATTTGATTGAAATTTGATTACAGTTATTTCCTGCTTGTTTGGTTTTCCAGCTTGCTAGCGATTGAGAGGGAATTATGTTTTAAATAGTCCCTGCTGCTTAATATCTCTGAAGAAAGTATTTTTCCATAATCATGTATCTCTAATGCACAGTTTAAGTGGTTTTTCAGCTTTTAATATTATTTAATTTTATTCTTGTAGAAAGCAGAACATGGAATATGAGAAAATCTAGTACTTTCAGTCTGGTATTGGACATGAGAGACCTCAGTTAAACCTCTTTGGTGTCACAGGCTTCTTGATTGGCACTGGGGGAATCTTGGTGGGTTGGTGGCTCCTTTGCAATTGAGTGATTCTGTGGTCTTGTAGGTCTGTAAAGAAAAAGTTGTGAAGAGCCGTAGAGTCACCCTGTAGCAGAGGCCTTCCTGATGGTCTCCAGAAATAGAATTTATCTGATATTTGGACAAGTAGTTGATAATGGAAACACTTCTTCCAATTTGCTCCTGCAAATAGTTATCTGATAACAACTCCTTAGAGCAAGTTAATTTGCATCTACAGTAGACTGCATGAATGGCATTTATACAGGAGACTTTTTATATCCCTGACGTGAAATGTAAACTCGAATAAAGCTCTTCATCTCCTTTTTACAGTAGCCTGTCCTTTGGAAGTCTTTATAGAATGATTTTGGTAAGTTTGAAAGATGATAAGTAAAGTCAGTTACTACCAATAGGCCTCTTGAGGAAGTTTTATCTCCCTGGGTGGTTTTTTTCTTTTTTGCTGTAATTTAAATCACTGATAAGTTTTATCTGGGTTACTGCATCATGATGCTTTATATTCCCATTCTCTCCTTGACTGACAGCTAAAGATAAGATTGATGACAAAGATACTGAGTGGCTGGCAGTGAGGATGCTGTGATTAGTTGGTTGTCAGAAGCCAGAACTGAGGAAGGAACCCAATTCACTCACTGATTCACAGTGGTCAAATCTGGACACAGCTAAACTCACCTAAAAGGAAGGGTGAGAAGTGGATTTTCTTTCTAATGAGCCTGGAAATAATGAAAACATTGTTAATAATGCATGGATTAAAGTTTGTTACTTCTTCTTGCATTCTTTAATTAATGTGCTGTAATCAAGGACTAGTATGATGAGTGGTTCTGAAATCCTCAAATGATGAGAAGTTTCTGAACGTTAGATCCATGCCAGGAGGGGATAAATATTGATCAGACAATATATGTTATTTTGTGGTTACTGGAATTTCATATATTACAAGGCTTGGCCTAATTCTTGTTTTATTACCAGTAAACATCTCTTGCCTTTGCTAAAATATGGAATCTATGCTTGTGGTTTTTTATATTTCATGATCTGATTTTTGTGTTGGTTTTTTTTCTTTTTTTTTGTTGGTTGGTTGGTTTGTTTTTTGTTTGTTTTGTTTGTTTGTTTTTTACTGTTAATGAATGGTTTTAATGAAGTACACCACAAGAGGACAAATCCTATTTTAAAAGTGACCCAATACCTGAACAGCTTGGTAACAAACCATTTTCTCTACCTCCCCTGTGTGGTTTGGGAAAACATTGCATCACTGGAGGTGATGTTAGGATGGGAAGGAGCTGGGTGTTAGGGTGGGAAGGAGCTGCATTCCTGCCAGGGGCCGTTCCTGGGCAGGGATTTCCAGGTGTTAGCAGGATGCAGCCGCTCTGCCAGCCCTCCTGGGGACACTGCCAGTATATTTTGATTGCTCTGCTCTTTTTTCCTCATTTCCTTTTCCGGTGTTCTTTTTTTCCCCTCCTGCCTCTGTACTGTAATGATGACAACGTGATAGCTTTTGTGAAGAATGATTGATTATAGGAAAGTCAGTGCAGGAGCAAGTCAGTGGCCACTCATGCAGGCCAGATTTGCAGACTGAAATTTGGGCAAAGAATCAGTATTTTCTTGTTCAGCAAGTCTGTATCTTACCTCATAGTCAGCTACAAGGCAATTGCTTTTCTTTAGTGTCACTAACCTTTAAAAGTATTTAGTAAACTCCTCTTTTGTTAAAGAGAATGTGAAAAATGAGCTATTTTATGTATGAAAAATAAGCTATTTTATAACTTCCAATTAATATTTGATGTCCTTTTGGGATCATGATGTTAGAGCATATGATGCCAATTGCACATTTTCAGGATTTATCCTAATTTTTATGATTTTGTTTCTTAAAATAATTAAATATACTAAATATAATAAAAATTCTTGAGTCATGTCTGTGTTTTTAAATACTCCATATAAAGTAAAATAAAGCTTTGATGAAGTGTTTTAATTTTTTTCTAAAAGAAAGTTAAATAAATTTTAGAAAAATGAGTCTAAAACAGCTATTTAAAAAAAACTGCTAGAAAGTAACTGGAAAGAATTGTTATAATTTTATACTGGTAGACTAAACTGAATTGTGATTTGGCATGCCATAGGAGACTGGAAATGATAATGAGAAGAATGAAAGGCTGAGAAAATAAAACTGACTTTTAAGAAGAGTACAATCTCATTTTTATCAGTAGCCAAATTAAACTTACTAATAGCATTTTTATTTAGTAGTATGTTTGACATAAATATGCATAGATATCTGCACTGTCCCTTAAAACATAGTTTCTAATCCAGTCACTCCAGGGACAGCATGAGCAGAAACCAAGAGACAAAAAAAATCTATGGACATTGTACTTCAATTTACTTACACTGTAATTTCTTCTGTGAGCAGCAGCTTATGTTCCACTGCAGCCTGGTTAGAATCCTTCCTGCTGGCTAGAGTTTCACAACCTCCTTCACACTTGCAACAGTTGGATGCTTGGGCAAAAAGAATTATTGTCGTCTTTTTTTAAGCTTAATTGCAAAACTCTAAGTCAGTTTTGTCTTTGAGCTCAGTTTCCAGATGTGGTTTTCACATAAAAACAGTGTCTAATGGGACATTGGTGAGTAGGCAAGATACGCTGAACTTGGTGGTTTTAAGGGTGCCGCCATAAGGAATTCTCAATACTTACCTTTCATCATCTTGGCATCTTTGATACACTAAGCTTTTGAAACATTATTTTCAAATGGTTTGCTCTTTGGCATACTGAAAGTGGTTTCTTAACACTAAGGGTAGCTTTGGTTCCATTTGCTTTTTGTAACTCATCTCCTATAAGTCAAAATTACTATTTAAGTTCATTTAAAGAGGTTAAGCATCAGCAATCTTTAGGTATAATTGCCTGAAAATGTTGACTATTGCTGGAGTACACTTTAACCTTCTGCTGGCCAAAAATGGCTCAGCATCTCTGAACATAGACATAAGTAGAGGGATTTGGCCATTATTAAGTTACATAGCATTTCAATTCCTCCATAGAGATGTAATAGAATAAATCTGGTTTTATATGCAAAGTGACAGTGCTGTAGCAATGCAAGTGACAATTATAATTGTAACACTACTTATTTACAGCAGAATTAATTTCAAGTATTGTTTCATTTAGACTCTGAAGGGAGCTCATCCCATTTCTCTAGGTAGTTTACTTTTTCATTCTAATTTATAACTTTCATTACTTCCTTTAATCCTCATAAAATCTATATTGTTGTGTAATTTCTCTGTGCTCACTGACTTGAAAACTAATTTTCAAAATCAATGTATAATTATTATTTTTTAAATTAGATACAGCTAATCTGAGTAAGTAAATGATGCATATCATGCTAACACTGACAGGACATGACATCAGAACCTGTTAAGCCTACCAATGCTGAAAATTTGATGCCTGAATTTGCCCCTTTCTGAAGTAATCAATTATCTCTACTATGAGTTGACCTGAGATTTAGTGAATTGTTGTCAGTTCCACGTGAATTTTAATGGGAGTTAAGGAATCAAAATACCTCTTTCTTTGAACATTATCAATGCAATTATTCCTATGTAAAAAAACCCCTATAAATGGAACAGAAAACAGATAAGGCTTTATGATTCTGCAGGCAGCCATGGCATGAGCAAGTAGGTTTGACATATCTGTAGGATTATTTCACTCACCACAAAGTAAGGAGTGTTTCCCAACATTCTCTATTGACCTGCATGTGTTGGCAACACAAAAAACAAAATAAAAAGAATGCAAGGAATAGCTCAAACACATGTGAGCCTGACCACTTTTCTAAGGCAACAGTAAGGTTTGGTCTTCGTAATTAGTTTGACCATCTGCTTTTCTGTGGCTGAAGGCAAATTCTTTTTTCTTATTTTTCTTCTTTTAAGAAATTAAATTGCTTATAATCTTAATATTTTCCATCACGTTGGCTTGACTAAACCCACTTGTCCTAATGCTTCAGCGGGGAACTTGCTGTTTTAACTGAAGTTGGAGGAACAAAATGCATGCACATTAAATATGAAAGTCTGTGTATTTGTCCAGTTGTATTATTAATTCTCAACTTTCTGAAAAAAATCTTGTACTAGAGCTCTGATTAGCAAGTGAATCTACTTCTGGCTAGTGTGTCACAAAAGCAATCCATCTGTGATTAAGAATGACAAAGAAATAAAATATGGGAGTTGCTGATGAACCGAGGAATAGGAAAACGTGGGTTTTATATATATTCATGGGTATGTGTGTGTGGGGTGCTCAGTGAAAAGGCAATGTTCCACATCCTTTCTTTCTCCTGTGCAAGGACAGTTTTGCAGGAATCTGTTTTCATGGAGTTCCTAGATGAGTTTAGGCTGAGGGGACAGGAGGGGGAGAACACGGAAATACTGAGTACTTGCCATTTAAGGTCTTCAACATGAGAGTCTGTAAAAATTCGCATTTCTCTGTTGCAAATCCTAATTTGTCTCTGCTGGATGTTTGCCGCTTTGGATGGCGCTCTGGAGAGTGCCAGTCATATCACCAGGTGCCTCTAATTGGATTAGACTGTTCCACTCCTAGCCCTTTCCTGAGGAAGATTTATCCTGGCTGCCATTTCAGAATATAATTTGTACCTATTTTTGTATTTAGATGGATGAAAGCTGTGCGATACCTGCAAAATGGAAGGGGCTTTGATCCTGTCTCCCTTGAAATATTTATATGGGAGAAAAAAATGTTTTTTAGAGCGTCTGAATCACAGAAGCCAAGAGCTCAGTTGGATGCCAATTAAATCTCTCCCGACTTGCTTTCCTGTTTGCCATTTGCCCTTGTTTATGTGGACAATGCAGATCCACATGCTGCTTGGTGAATAAGCACTGTTATTTTATTTATTGTGGCACGTACTTAAATTATTCTGTAGTTAGAAGTATTAGAGGAAGGTGACCAGAAATTAACTTCCATAAAACCGGTGATTGCATTTTTCAGCGTGAATATGTTTTCACTGCTGCTAATAATATTTTTTCTCTGTCTTTTAATATGTAAAATTAACCTATAATTCTGGGTTAATACCCATGCTTAGAAATTCAGCAGTTTCATTTATCACTTCATAAGCTTGTGTACTACTTCAAGATTTCAGAAATCTCAATTACATTTCTAGCTGTTTAGCTGCTGTGGTGCACATTTATTCTGCATAAGTGCTGTAGAATTTTTCCTTTGGGCATAGCCTAGAATAAATCTTTTCATCTCTATCTTCCTGCAAAATGGTAGGAAGGTTTATTTTTGTATTCTGTTTTTTAATAGCATTTTTGGCTAGTTTTGAAGGACTAATTCTCCCTCAGTTCAACTTCGGTCCTAAATCACACTGTCAGAAAGTCTTCCATGATAGGTAGATGATGTCTTACTTTTGCCTTGTAACTTAGATTCTTGAGGCAAGTCAATTACAAACATAAATCTGTGATCTTTTCCCCTTACTTCCTAAGTTGTTCTTTCAGCCAGTGAATGGTTTTGAACATTTTTTTCTGAAAGTCTTTTCTCTTTCACCCAAGAGAGGTGAAATATTTGTAATTAAAAAAAAAAAAACCAAAACCAAACCTGAAACAAATTAACATTCCCCCCCCCAAACAGTCTCATAATTGATAAACAATTTCCTAACGTGCTTGAACTCTTTTTTTTCCACCAGAATATGTATGCTTTGCTATTTCCATTTTTAGAAAAAAAATCTAGGCTACTTAAGGCATTACCAGCTGGAACCTCATAACTTTAATATGTGCCATTAATGGTAGTTGTTTCTACAACTTTAGCTAATATTGATTATGTGGCAATAAAATAGTAAAACTCTGTAACTGACCAAGTCTATAATTGTTGAAACTTTCTGAAGTTCAGTTCTGTTATCTTCAAATTTTTTCTGATTACAAGATAATCTTAACTATAAGGAAAAAAAATTAACTTTTACATTTCTTTGAAGAGACAAAGCAGTAATGATGCTGTCAAACACGTGAGTGTACCTCGCCCAGCATTAGTTCTCAGCTGCTTTTGAGTTAGATTCAGTCTCTGTGCAGTGTCATTTTTACCAGCCAATAAAATAACTCCTCCTCTGAAGAAAGATCTTTGGGCCATTCTATGAGAAACAGCTGGGAAATGCCCTAGAGCTTGGAAACAAAGTCCTTCTGATACATCGATAAATGGTGACATTTTGAAACTGGAAAACTCCTTAAACATAGTCTTGACTTGTGTAAGCTGATATATTAACACACATGGAATAAAATTCTAATGAAGCTATTATTAAAGGCAAATATCACTTTGCGTCTTTTCCTAGTAATTATTTTTAAAATTAAAAAAGGCTTTGTTAGAGGGTCTTATGTTGATTACTAGAGATCCTGAAATTCTTCCAGTACGGATAGCAAGCTTATGTTAGGAAAATAAGCAGGGGAAAATATTTCCTAAGTCCCCTAGGGCTGATGAATAACGATCTCATGAAAAGATTTATATAATATTTCACTTTTATAGTATTCTGAACTTTACTCAAGACTTCTGATGCAAAATGTAAAGCTTTTTGTTAATTTGTGAAATTTGAAGAAAAATGCATGCCATCTTGATCCTTTGGGGAGGGCAGTTGCCAAAAGCAAACTGTGTTCTAAATCAAATATTGGTCTGTGAGAACACATGGTGGAAGCTGGGTGTGTGAAGTTGGGTGCGAGTGGGTTTTTTGGTAGGTTTTTATTTTTGGCTTGTCTGGCAGCAGCACTCAACCATCCTTCAGAGAGCTTTGTTTAGAAATAATGGCAGAAAGTATTTCATAAGCTACCACATTTGAAAAGCCAGTAAGTGGAGTTTTTGTTTTGTGATGGATGATCCATATAACATGGTGTGGTTTGTCTTTAGTTGTATCATTTATTTAAATATGTGTTAAATGTTCCTTAATGAGGCCTCATCAAAAAGAGTTTTACATGTTGCCTTTCTGAATTGAGTGGTGCTTTACATGTTTGAAGCATGAAAAACAATCATGAAAGTTTTCATTTCTGCTGTGCTCTGTAAATTAAGTTGCATTTACAGTGAAAGGGACATAACAGTTTATGGTTTTTTTCATAACCAGGGATATTTTTTGGCCACTTGACATAAATGAGGATAATGGCAAGAGCATGGAAAAGGTTAACTGTAAAAGGTGATGACATGTTCTAACTCTTCATCATAGCAAAGTGGCATTGATTTTTTTTTTTTTTTTAATTATTTCCTTTAAATACTTAGGAAGCAAATCCTAAATCTCTAGTTGACAGTTAGTACTCATTACAAGTTCTCCTGGGGAAAGCTGTGACTGCAGATGTGGCAATTTGCCCCCCCCTGCTGCAATGTAGCGGCATGGTTCTGAGACTTTCTAATCTTTCTTAGCATCCTTTTTAGGTTTTTATTTTTCATTAGGACATTTCTAGCAAGTAGAACCTTATATTTTTATTCTTATTCAGAAACCTGTCTATACTGTTAACCTCATCCTGCATCTGTTAGGCTTAAGCTGGCTTTTTCTTAAGCCAGTCATACAGAATGAAAAAAAAAAATCATCAAACTGCAGTTCCTGTTTGTTCCTTGAAATAGTGTTTCGTTGGGTTGAAGCCACAAAAGAATGAAAACTGAATGGATAGACAAAACCAGAATTACATGAATGAGATTACATGCCTGACCTAGTTTTCACAGAATGCACAGGCTTGAATGACTGCAGTAGCAGCATTAGAAAAGTATGTTAAGATGTGTAGATACTATTTGATTTTTAAAATTATGGTTTTTTTATCAAATGCAATAATCATATAATGTTGTTCGGTTTATTTATTTTATGTTGAAGCTAATAATTTTTACTATAAATTTATCAAATAGCCCTCTTGCTTTATTGGAACATGTTGATAGCCAAATTTAAGAATGAGACACGGCTACATCTGTTAGTAAATACTACAAGCAAGGACTACACTCCTTAATATTAACTGAGAAGAATGAATTATCATTTCATTGCCTGTCTAGACTGGGATGGACAGTACCTCAAAGGAGAACATAGGAGGAGAACTAGAAAAAAAATAATCAAACCTCAAACAAATAATGCATTTATTCCCTGTTATTGTTATTATTTTTTAAAATTAGAATAAAATTGAGGCCAGGTTTATAGACCTGTTGGAACTTGTTTTCCCCACTTGACTTGTAAAGATTGCTTTATATGAAAAACCAGGGCTACTGCTGTATGTGCTTATTCTTTATTTATTTAAAAATTTTGTTGACATTACTCCTCATTTACCCTGCTATTACCACACACAGAGTAATGTTCTAGAAAATATGTGTAATGCCAGAAATCTAAACTTGAATAAACTGAAAACTGGGACATATCTTTGGCAAATAATGATGTGGTTTGAGGACATTTTATCTTTTTTTTGATGACTCTTGGAAGAACAGAGCTAATATAAGATATGATAATTTGCAATTATAATATTTCCCAGAGCTACTAAATGGAACCTTTATGTTAGGAGGTATTCCATAACCACATAGCATCTGAGCCAGGAGAAGAACTTCGTTACATCATTAGATTTCTATGCCTCTGTGTGGTAAATGAAATTTCAAATGTTTTCAATACACACGTGTATGCATTGTATAAGTGGCACCTTTTAAAGATCTCAACTCTTAGACATTAAAAAAAGAGAAGAGCAAGTAGTGTAACAATGGAATAATTAATAAAAAGTTCCAGCTTTCTAGATTATTTTGCTAGTAAAAAACATAGAAAAGCAAAAGCTTGAGGAAGTAACGTGCTAGTGAATGGAGAACGGATGTGAATTACTTGTCAGTTGGGATAATTTTCTTCCTTGATGGGTGTCCTGGGTTGGCAAAGGGCAAAGGGGTTTACACTTTCTGAGGCTGTTGCTTCTTTGTGTGTTTTGCGTTTTTTAAAACTTTGAAGTTGGTGAAGGACTAGTATTATGAACAAGAATAAACTTCTGAATCACATCAGTTTTCAAAGCCCTAATTGTGTTTGGAGATCCCAAACACAGTTGGTTCATATAACGCTTGATGATTTTTTAGTTCAGGAAAGAAAATCAAATACTGCCTGCTGTGTAGCATGGGACATTCGTCTTGCCTGTGCCAACTGAAATTCTACTTGGAATTTGTCTATGTGTTCTTTGGCTTCTTTTTGTAGTCTTTAAATTGTATTTCTCTGCTGTTTTTTTTAATGGGTGATTTTTACAAGCATCAGGAATACATTGTTTTAAACCGTCTAGTAATTTTAGAGAATGCTGTGTTCATATTTGGTTAAAAGATCTGAGGCTAGCACCAACCCACCCTACTGGAGGATAGAAATTAATTTCTAAAGGATCACACTATACTCTTGTTTTTTGCTTTTATCTAGATCCATGGGCTTTTTCTAAGTATTTATAATTTATTTTCTGAAACGTGATTGAAGGTGGTTCTTAGGCTTCAGCTGTGTTTTCCATCAAACAGCACTTTGCTGGCAATGCCATAGAATGAATTAGAATTCCAAAAAGAACAGCTGAGAAAAGCTACCTTACCTAAACTTATTTCTGGGAAAACCTCTACAGAGAAAAGCAGCTTTACAGACTTCCATAGTATTTAAATAAGCAAGGATTTGGAGTTGGTTTCTTTGTAATGAGTACTTGGTGCATTTCATAGCTCAGAAACCACTGCTGTTGCATTTTAATTTAACTCCAAGCATATGGTTAAGAAATAAAGGAATTAAGTAAAATTCACTTGATTCTATTCTGTGCAATCTTCTTAACCACTCTGAGTTTTGAAACCTAGCACATCTTATTACAATGTGGGTACTTTCCTCTCTTGGAACCCAGCACTGGAATGCACAGTTGCCTTTAAGTCAGTGTCATGGGTAAATGTCTGACTCCCTTGTGTTCCTGTTTCCTTGTTCCTAAAACAGGAATAATGCATATCTGAGAGGAATCTCTTTTTATTTAGTTAGCTTCAGTATCCTTACCTGAGGACAGTACAGAAGGCAGTGTACACTGTGATTAAGAATATTATTTGGTGGGAAGCAGTAAACTTGCCAGGAGAATGCTTGCGTGCAAGTTTCTGTAGCTTTCTTGCTTTCATGTATTATTTGTGCAGAATTGTAGTTAAAGGTATTTTGGTTCATCTTTCTCTCAGAGATTTCAATCTCATGCATTTTCAGATTATGTAATGTTAAGAGCTCTTATTATTTTTCATCAGAGAATCGCCATAGAGACATCGTTTTACCTTCTGGTGCTATATGGATGCATCAGAATTTTGTCTTTCACTTAAGAATGTGATTCTAACCCTTTTGATTCTGATTTTTCAGAAAGTTAAACCATGTAACATGATAAAAAAGGTATAAAAGTCTGATGGTGCAAGAAGAAGGGCAGTGTTATCTTCATGACAGCCCAGGCAGCTTGAATGTGCAAGACCAACTCTTTTAATACCTCATCTTTCTTTATCTTCCTTATGTATATGCAAGGACAGTATTTTCACACAGTATATCTAGATTTTATTTGTTTATTGACAGAAACAGGCTTTGGATTTCGGAAAGCAGAGCACCTGCTTTTTGCTTTAAACTCCCATCTCCTCCTCCGTCATGTTCGCGGTATAATTCTTGCAAGGGAATTTCAGTTTCAGTAACTTTTTGCACAGAATCCCAGGACATTAGTATTCAGTCATTTCTTCTAGTGACTTTTGTAATTAAAATGCAATACAGCAGTTTTTAGTGTGCAGTGAAGTGCTTTTTTGTGTTGAAGGCTATACTGTTATGTCTTAGCCCTTAAAATAACTTCACATTATTAGGCAGTATTAGCTGCATAGAGCTTTTACGATTGCGTCAGAACCTATAGAGAGTTCTGAAAATAAGAAATAAAAATTACAGTAAACTCTATAGATACAGATGGAATGAAGAGGGTTTGCTCAAGTGTCCTCTTCTGTCACTCAGAATTTTCCTCCAACTTGTGCTTTATATGGTGAAATTGTCCTAACTTGACTTCTGTGAAGGAGCAATTTTTGGGTTTGAAAAGTTCAAATGTCAGTTTATTGGAGGGACAAATGGGAAGAGATGGGATTTAAGTGATCTCCCCCACCCCCAAATCTCCATAAAGACAGCTGAAATGTTGAATTATTACAGTTTGACATAAAAATAGCTCTGGTTGCTAGGCAATGATGAAGATTTGTTCTATAGGATACCAGATTTGTGTTGCCCAGGATCTAAAATTGTATGCCTGTCGTGTGTGTATTTGTTTCTATATATATGAATGCATGTGTGTGTATGTGTATATACATATATATATATGTTTACTAAATTCACAAATAAGTGTGAACTTGCAAGTTTCCATACACTAAGGGGTTGCTTTTTTCCCCCCACTTCTTAGATTTCATATGTGAGTATAGCAAAAGCTTATTTGTTCCAAGCCCTCTCATTCCTGACGTGTCAGGAGTGCCTCAGTTCTCCCAGTTTTTGTTTCTTGTTTTGCATCTCCTGTTTACTCTAGCTATTAGATACGCTCCTTAATTATGCAGAAAGCTCTCCTCCTTAAAAATAAAACAATCTGAAAAAAACCCAAGGGAAAAAAGAACGGGAGACATTTGCATTTTAAAAATACTGGAATGCATAAGTTAGAGGCTCTTTGAGATCTAAAATATTATAGATAGTTCCTGGTATATAAGTGATGTAAGAACATAGAATCTTATAAAAATATTGTGGAGCTATTTCAGTGAAGTTAAAAGTGTATTTGAATTAAACCAGTGGATTTTGTCTCCTTAGACTTGCTTTTTGGTTTAGTTCTTGATTTTTTTCTTGATTTCCCAACCATTCATTTTTTATTATTGTTTTTGTCTGATCTACTGTTATGTAATTACCATGAATTTGATAGATTTCAGTATTTTTTGTCTCCTTTGACCTCCTTTAAAGGTAAAATTAGAAACTTGGCTTTGACTTCCCTGTGTTTTAATTACACAGGGACCAGCCAAAGCTTTAGTTTTCTCAGCCACCTTCTCAGGCTCTCCTAGAGGTTTGTATCTTCATCTTGGGCAGTCTTTAGAGCCAGGTAGGTCTAAATTACCTTCAGTAGCAATACTTTCTGCTCCTAGAAGGGAGCTGAATCTCAGCTTTAATTGGCAAGTTCAGTCATGCACATGGAGCAGTATGACTTCTTCAGTACTTATTTCTCCATCTGCAGAGAAATGTGCTGCTGTTCTTCTCTTGCATTTTTTTTTTTTTTAGAATTGCACAGCAGTGTGACTCCCCACCTCAAACCTAAATATGCTACAGACACAACAAATTATAAGAGGATTTCTGTAAACAGGAAAATTAAAATTCCTTTTGGCATACTGATTAAGCCAAGGGCATATATAAATTGGGTTTGATGGTGGCAAGAATAAGAGCTAAAATAGGGGCCTGTTCTGCACTTCATAAAAGGGAGGCATAACAATGGATGAGGAGTGTGTCAAACATTGCAAAGGGGCGGAATACATATTTATCAGCCTCTTTGAACAGAGTACTTGAGCTTCAGTTTCATCTGCTGCCATAAAGAAGCAGTATCAGAGCGTGAAATTGGCAATCAAGTAATACATATGCCATAGCCAAAAGCAAAACAATTAGCTGCACGGATCCACAGTTTATCTACTGATTCTATTGCGTTTTCGGCTCCCAACTTGATGCTTTTTAACTCACTGAGCAGCAAAGGCAGTAAACAAAACTCATTTGCTGAAAAAGTATTATTCTAGCCTGCAGCAGCAACTCAGCCTTGTAACTTTAGTGGGCAATGTGGTGCATGTAGCATCTGTAGTGAATGGTAAACATGTGGTTCTGTAATGCAGGCTAAAGCAGATTAACTCCTGTTAGGATCAGTTGGAACTTTGAACTCCAATACAGATCTTCATTTGTGGATGTGTTAGAGAAAACCATTCAGAAATTTAGTTCTGTATTTAAGACCGAAGCTTGTGAGCAGTGCATGTAGGTCAGGATTGGATTTTATTGTCCTTAAGAAGTGGAAGCATAGTTTATAATAATTTACACTGTGAACTACAAATATGCTCTTCTTATGAAGTATTGGATTTTATGAAGTATCTATATGTGTTAAAAACCCCAATTTGAGTCCATTATTATTTCTGTGCCTCCTGATAAAATTAAACCAACAGAAAATTGCAATGATGGGTGAAGAAAATGCTTTTTTTTTTTTAATTGCAGAAACACATTTATAGATGTGGCATCTATAAACTGTGGTCTGTGGCATAAAAAGTGCCTAAGAAATCATTGTATTGCTCAAATGTTACATATTAAGTAAGGAAATCTTAAGGCTTTCGGCATTTTTCCAGGCACAGTCATTTCGCTAGACTGTAATAAGGTGCACAGCATGCACTGGATCTCAGTTAATAACGTTTATTTATAGTTCAAAGATGTTCCCTGTAGCCATATTCTTGTGCTGTTTGTTTGCTCCTGTGGGCAGTTATGAAGTAGCATGCACTGTTCTGTGAGAACAGGCACATATGGAAGGCAAGTCTTAAGCTCTGCCTTCCAAATCCTTATGAATGGGGTTTTAATTTGGGGAATTTAACCTATAATCAGTGGTAACCAGAAATTCCAGTGGAAGGGATCTTCATTTGGCATATCGTAGTAACAGCCAGCTGTCCCTCAATTACAGAATTACACTTTCTATTTCGGCCATTTAAAAACAGGGTTCGAGAATATTTCCCCTGATGTTTATCTAAAGACAGTTTTAAAAAGGAAGATGTGAAGAATAGCAAATAAGAAAAAAAAAAAAAAAGGAGCACCAGATTTAATGCGCTTGGCATGTGACTTTTTGAAGTAATCAGGTATAGGTATTTCCATTCTGTAGCTTTTTTCCCAAAATGTTACAGTGAAGCAAATATTGCAACAATCAAAACACAAACGTGTACAGCCTATTTTGTTCATAGGCTTTAAGTCACAGCTTTCTTCAGATTTTTTAAAATTTTTTCTTCTTTTCTTCAGCTCTTTTTGTTCTACCTGTAAACTTGGTCATTCTAGGAGGATATTCCTTGACATAGCCTTGCGTGTAACTTGCAATTTCTGACATAAAACTTGTATTTGTGTGTTTAACAAGTAACTGTAATCCCTTTAGCTGAACTGATTCAGAGCATTTACTTTCTTTATGAGGGCTTGTTTGCCCTGATTTTTCCTTTCGAGTAGTTAAACCAAGGCCAGATATTATTGTCAATAATCTAAGTAAATAATTATCTTTTATGGATTAGGAATGTAATAAACAGCTTTGTATCAAAGATAGCCAAATATTCATTTGAAAATGGCAGCCAAGAATGGGTGCCTATAGAATAATGTTTAAGCAAGGCTGGTATAGATAATTTTCTCTCCTTTTCCTTTCCAAACCTTCTGCTCTTTGCAACTTGGTTTTTATGAGACCTATATAGTTGGTGTGCAGTAAACAACTCGTGGTTGATTTCTCCTCTTCAATGTCTTACCAAGCCCAAACAAATCCAGAGCAGCAAACTGCAGTTTTTGCAACTGAATCTAGTGTGGTGACCAAAACCATTTAATATTTGTAACTCATCTTCTAGATGTAAAGGTTGATACAAGTCCAAAAATTATCCAATATGAAGTTCAGGGCAAAGATAAGTGATATTAACATTTCTGAGAACAAAATTTAAACTTTCTGAATTTAAGGGTCTTCTCAGAAAATTTTAATTTATAGGTGATTCATAGACACTTGCATTTCCATATGTGAGAGGAGAAATTTTTGATTTTCCTTTGTTTAGCCCAAAGGAATGCAGAAACTTTATCAGTGATGTACAATGGCTTGAGACTTTCAGATCAAAATTTTCTTTATTACATAAACCAATCCCCAAGAGTTGCAAATTGCTTGTTTCCTGCGCTTTTCTACACTTACGCATTCAGTTACCATAGGAAATCTCTTATCTAAGCAAAGTAAAAGTAGATTGAAGACATGGTATTGCTTGATCAATGAAATCCAGCTGTTCTAATCTTGGTTTCTTTGCTCATCCTACAAAAAGGATTTTCACAACTTCTTTAGTTAAGACTAAATAAGAATTAATTTTTTTTTTTCCTGGTAGATAAGTATTTATAAATACATTCTCACATCACTATACTATACTTTCACGTCACTATACTGTACTTCACTTGCACTTTTTTCAGGGGAAACTTCATGTAATCTTTAGCTTATGTTCCTATTGAAATAATTCTCAATACACTTCTTAAATGGAGATCAGAATTGTTCTCGTAGATTTTTAAAAACTTAGTCAAGTGTTTAACATAGTTTAACATCGATGTCTACATTGTACGGTACAGTAATTTGTCACAGTTGTTGAGACAATTTTAAATGGTAGCAAAAATTTTATTTTAACATATTTTACTACAAAAATGTTCCTTGATGTGGAAATATATTCAGAAGGAATTCAAGGTACAGCTAATTATAGAAGATGGAACTTTAAGGAATAGGTGCACTTGGCTGGAGTTTTTCTTTTTTGTTTTTTTGTTTCACAGAAGGTGGCTGAATTGCTCATCAGAAGGAAAATTAAGTAGAATCACTATCAATATTCTATTTATTTAATAGGTTCCAAATAGTATAATTTCTCTTTCGAGTGTATGAATAGAAAAAAAAGGAATAAGGCTGAAGAATTATATTCCTTGATTTTTCTGATCTCTGAGCCATATGTTGTTGACTTTATGGTTAACAAATACAGATATGAGGTATAATTCAGAAGTGTGTTTTGAAAATGCAGGAAGAATATGCAACTAATCTGGGAGAGAATTCTGTATGTTGTGGAAATTCCTAATGTCATTTTAAAGAATGAAAGTCAAACAAATTGTTTTGTCTAAAAAAAAAAGCATTGAAATAGCTCCTCAGTGTTTTTATATATTATTTGTTTTATTACAGAGTAGTTGTCATTAAGTGGAACAGCAATGCTAGCTGCAAAGGAAAGGGAAATCAACAAAAACAACAACAAAAAGCCCCAAAGAAAATCCTTTTATTCATTAATTTTTTTTAGTATTGTATGAGTACTATTTGAGTTCAGTGAACCAAATCTCATCATCTGAATTCAATCTGATTTAGATACATTGTATTCTTAATTTAATCAGAAGCTAAAAACCCCAAACAAAAACAACCCCCCCCGAATAAACAAGCAAAAAGCCAACCAAAAACCCCTAAAGCCTAAAAAGCTAGAAGAAATAAAAAGAATGTTTGAATTCAGTTAAAAAAATAGTCATGGGTCCTAACTGGCACAATAAGAATTTAGTGATATATGTAATCTGGTGTTCATAGAGCTCTTTCCCATGGTATGTTGATTTAAGAAATGTGAAAGTACTCAGTAGTAGAGCTTCCAGTCTCTTTTAGAAACATACATTTCAGAAGTGTTGCTGCTAAATATTAAATGAATTGTTATCAAAAGACTGTTGGAAAATTTCCATGTATCTTTTTATTTGTTGCTTTTAACTAGGTAGCTGTTAAAGAACTTTTTGGTACCACTTGAACTCTAGACTTACACTTCAAAAACGCTCAAGGAGATTTTTGTATTCTGTGGTGAAATGCTGCTTTCCTTGGCATTCTGTTAAGGACTGGGCATATCACCTTTGTGCTTGCAATCCAGTGATTAACGTGTTTAACTGGTTACAGTACTGGTTAACAGTGGTATTTCGCTTGTTGAATACTGGATTTTAGCAAAGATGAGGTATAAGTTGAGATTTGACTATTCAGGAATCATAGCAGTCTGTTCCTGATTATCTTTAGTTTAATGTTCACTTCTTACTTTCTAGGCTACCAAAAAGAATAAAACACAAACTACTTTTGTGCAGTTCTCAGCCAGTGGGTTAGTCTTAAATTAAGAGATATTGCTGTTTTATATCCCATCAGTCTCTCAAGTATTGCAGTACTTGTATTTAATTCTAAATTATTAACTACTGGTTCCTAAACCTCTATATGGAAAAGTAAAGTTATATTTGGAATGTAAAGTTTTCCTTCTATTATCCATAAGGCTGAATTTATTTTCTTTGTAGGCTGTAGTATCAGGAAAATAATAAAGTGTGGTCCTTGGTATGGAAGGCAGGAATCCAGATTGATTTCAACTGCTGTATCCAGGAGTGTCTTAAACATGAGCTGAAGTAGCAGTTCCATTTTTGTCTGAGAACATTTCTGAGGCAGTTATCCTAAAAAATGTTACCCACGTGGAAATGGATCTCCTCATAATAAGAACAAGAACAACCTTTTTCTTGGGCTTAGAAGACTCGGATGTGTGGATAAAGCTACTTTCCTGGTTTATTCACTTTTGCTGTATCTGGGAGCTGTCCATCTGCTCTTATTGCATTCCAAGATTGAGTTGCTGGTAGCAGACACCAGGAGCTAATCAAAGAATTAAACTGACAGTGTGCCTTCTAAATTGCAAAGGTACTTATGATGAGAGGCAGTCTTAAAAAAGCACTGCCAATACTTGGTTAGGAGCTAGCTTGGATTTTATGATGACCCTTTCCATTTAATGAAAGGGAATAAAATGAGGACATGGGCTAAATTTACAGTCCTGAGAAGTATTATTTTTCTAGCTAACTAATTAGAATAGGAAATCGTCAGAGAATCCAGACTGTAAGGAAGGAATTTTATGTATACACCAAGTAACAAGGGGTCATTTTGAAAAATGACTTACAGGACGTGCAAAAGATTTCTCAGAATTAAGTTTAAGTCTATGTGGGGTTTATGTAGCAAGGCAGAGGATTCTGCTTACATACACCATGTGAGAGGGAAGCGATTCCTTTTATTAGTGCTATAGATTAAAATATATAATCTGATTTCATGTGAGTAATGGTCAGTAAGAGTATGAAAACTTCACTTTGAGACTAGGTGAAGTTCAGTTTGTCAGGCTGTCATTTTAAATTCTAAAATTCTGCTTCACTTTTAAGGAAGGCACTACGTCCCTTAGCTCCTTACTTTTCTGGTCTCCAAATATGCCTTAGTGGTAGAGTGTTGTAAAACTCCCAAATTGTATTAGTAATTACAATGTGCAAAAAGCAGTTCCAATTTTACAGAATCAGTGTTTTGAGAGAAGTAATTGAGTGAAAATGAGAGATTTTTTTGGTATTCAATTAATGATGTTAATGTAGGTTGTGTTTATTCACAGGATTAGTACAGTAACTTCAATTTGAGGGGGAATTCTATAATATGTGGACACTTTTATGTTTATGACTTGTCTGACAGCATCCAGATCTGATTCTCTGAGTGAACTCTTCTTAATTTTAAGGTGTTTGCTAGAGATCAGAAAAAATAAAGCACTTATTTTTCAAAATATAAGTTTTTACTTATATATTGTTGTAATTTTGCTTTTCCTTTGCTCAATGTATATGAGGAAATAATGAATTTTATTTTTCATGTGATATTTTCAGTAGTTTTCCTTTACAATGTGATGTTATAGTTTGGATTTTTGTGCTCATCAGAGAAATGTTTATAGTATTTTTTTTTTATTCCTAGGTAAGAATGAGAATGTGTACATCTTCACTGACACATAAAATCAGGCTTCAGTGTGTTTATAATTTCTATTTGTTTTTTATATTTTTATTTAGCGAAAAAAATCTAAATGGTACTGTTATTTGTCTTGTACAGTTATGTGACCTATGATGAATTAGCAAATGGCTACTTTTATTAGATCTGAATGCAGATTCCCACATACAGAAAATTAAACTTTAATTGAAACACAGTAGTATGTCTTTAAACTTATTTGCCTACAGATTACTCTGTTTTCTGTTTTTAGAAAAGTTAAATGAAATTAGCACATACAAAATTAGGCAGCTTAGATGAGATGAGAGCTAAGTGTCCTGAGAGGTTAGAGACAGCAGTCTGGCATAGGTTAATACACATGTTTTCTGGATCCCAAGGCTGCTGTTCCCATTTCTGTTAATAACGTTACAGAACCCTGTTTCTCATCCCTCTCTCACAAAGGATTTCATTACCTGCTTAGGCAGATTTTAATTTGTTGTTCTGCTTCTCACGTGGCAGCTTTGTGGAAGCATCTAATCCCTGTTCCCAGGGTGATCCTGCATGAGCTGGGTGGTGTGAATGGTGACCTCGGGTGGCACTGACCCCTCGGCAGCCCAGGGATGCTGCCAGGAGAATGAGATCTTCTGCAGGCATGGCGGCATCTTCTGAAAGAATGAGCAGTTTCACATATTCCAAAAAAATCAAACAAAAGATCAGATCTATCACCAAAAAAGTGTCCAGTTTTTCTGATTACCTGTTTCTAGCTGGGGAAGGAAATTATGTAGAGGGCTAAGTGAAAGACTGCTGGAAAGTATGAAAAGTCTTGATATTATGTGGTAAAATTGGTTTTAAGTAGGAAAGAAAATTTATCCTCATTGCATCTATCACGCTAAAGACTTCTTTATTTTAATATACACTCTTAAATATTTTCCTTTGCATTTTGCACAACTAAATCCAAGCCCCACTCAATGGACCAAACCAAAGTAGTGTAACAGATTCTGTTGATGCTAGGTCACAATTAGTTTTTTGGGTTTTTTAAGTTAGTTTCAATTAAGAAAGAAATGATGCAAGACTAATTTAAAAATAAAAGTTGTTTCTGAACTATATTTGAGAATTTTTGTACACATTAATTTGCTGTGTATATTTCGGTAGGTTTGTGCACAGGGATTGGTGTGTGTGCTGGTATAGTATAAGTTCTCAGTCTTAAGAGAATATTCAGCAAGGAGACGATGAGTAACGCTTCTGATTAGAAATTGATGAATTGTTACCTATTTTGACTGTAGTATCATTTCCCTTCTGAAATAATTTGCTCATAGAATCATGGAGTGGTTTGGGTTGGAAGGGACCTTAACCCAAAGCAGATGTATATTCCTGCTAGAAACAAATACAACCAGGCAAACCAAATGCAGTTCTCTCCGTATTGCCAAAAAAAAAAGAGAAAGGGATGTTAAAACTGGTTTTGCTGTTTGCAGCCCTGCTATAGTGAGCAGAAGCTTTTCAGTGAAACAAGTAAATCTTGTTAATTGTAGATAATTATAATGAGAAGCTTATGGAAAATGTTTTGGTTTTAAATTTAGAATTTAAAATACATGTGTATTTGTGGTAAACCCAGGTTTAAAACTTTGTATGAAATAATCATAAAAGCTTATGTGTAAAATTTTTCTTACGTAACTGAGTACTTAACATTAATGTTACATGTTAAAGATGTATATAAGGTCCTA
This sequence comes from Petroica traversi, assembly GCA_025920805.1. Classification (NCBI taxonomy): domain Eukaryota; kingdom Metazoa; phylum Chordata; class Aves; order Passeriformes; family Petroicidae; genus Petroica; species Petroica traversi. Next base: position 22,417,377 of record JAHLSL010000018.1, on the reverse strand, counting down.
GGGTATGAATCAATACAGGTGATACAATACATGAACCATAACTTGTAGTTTTAGATTACTGGAAACTGGAGAAATGCAATAGCCAAGATAAGGGGAATTATGGGGAATTGAGAGGGAAACAGATTTACCCAAGCTAAGAAGAAAAAGTTTCCCTTAACTTCTGCCAGAGAAGGAGGAGACAGGTATCAATCCTTAACTCTTTCCTTTAACCCCTAATCATGCAGATATTCTTTTGTCAGTTTATTTGTACCCAGAAAACAGACTGTACATCTTCTTTTACTGTACATTGCTGATTAAAAAACAAAACCAACAAAAACTCAAGCAACCAAAAATAAAGCCAAACCAATCACCAAAAAAAAACCCCTCCAAGCCGACACCCCATCATAAAAACCCCGACCATATGGAGTAATTTATAGAGCCATATGCTTTGTCCTGTCCCAGCAGGAATGTGTGTTTGGAGTTCCTGGCCCAGATCCATATTGATTCTTATGAATCACCTTTATTGTTTAGGTCACTGACTTGGCATTTCTGTAAGTTAAAAAAAATAAAAACAAAAAACAACCAAGCTAACCAGCCAAAATCCTCCTGCTTTTGCACTGCCAATAACTAGGTTGCTACCTTGTGCATTCTAATAATCAGGACTATAACTTTGATTAGACCATCTGGAACCTTTGGTGATAATGCTCTACAAGCTACGTTTTGATTGCAAAGACACAGGAGGAGGAAGAAGTATTGGCTCTGTGCTCAAGAGATAAGTCTGCATGCATTCATAAAAGTGAAAACCCTCATTTTTTCACCTTCAGGGACCTCTGCAGAATTTATAGATTCAGAGCAGGTTGTAAAGATTCAGAGTTGTCAGAGGTGACATTTTTTGCACATCTGAGTACATTTGGGTAAAAAATACTGATAGCACGAACAAATTTGTTTTCTGTGAGAGTTTTGTCACAACATAAATATTAATGTACAGCAGTAAGTGGAGAGGCCCTCAAACAGCTCTTTTGTCTCTCAGGAAACTCAGTTCTAGTATCAAGTGTGTCTATGCTAGAATCTTGTCCTGAGCCTAGAGAGTATCCTGGAGAGAGTGTGTCTGTGTTAGAGAGTGAGTTAATTTTAAAACAAACAAGAAACAAAAAAAATACAAAACCCCAAACTCACACTGAGGGAATGGGGGAAGAATTTTGTTTCAGTGAGTTGGGATTTGCATTCAAGTATATAATTCTATCATTACTTTTTTCTCTGGTAAGTATTCAATTCATTTTTATCCTTTTCTACTGTTTTGCTCCAGCCATCTCATAAACAGCCTACCTAACAACAGTTTGAGTCTGGCATCCAGCAGCGCTGACATTCTCATAATTGATATGCTTGTGTTGATGAAAAATTTCCCCCACTTAGATTCCATCAGAACACTCCGATTACAGGGAGTGCAGAGCACAGCAGAAAATCATACATTTTTAAAAATGTAATTTTTTAGATGATTGATGATCACTTTATTAAATATCACTGCTGCTAGGTCTCTGAGTAATGAAATAAAACATTCTTCTGAGCTCCAGGGTCTGGAGCACAGCGAGGCAGCGATGCCACCATCACTGGGATGCTGGGTGTCTTAGGACAGGAGGAAGCAAACTCTCAAAGCACAATTCTAATAAACTAGAGTTAATTTTCAACAGGTCTGTGTAACCTTTGCAAGAAATTGGCCCCTTTTTTGATGTGAGTTAATTATCATGTGGCCTTTGCACTAATTTGGTTGCCAGGAACAGGATTTGTACTCCTTTTCCTACAAGATGAAGTGACTCCTGTAATGCAGTTAAGAATCTCACTTATGATGGGAAATTTGCCCTACTTCAAGCATAAATTTGTGGGGATTGATTAATTGTTTCCCTCCATTCTTCCTGTCATATTTGAGACTGTCTTTTGTTTCAGCAATTCCCATATGCTTGCTTTTACAGTTAAATGTTCAAAACAGTAGACTTTCATCTTCCTTCTGAAGTTAGATAACTCTATGTGGTAGCTTTTAGTATTCCATTGTCCCAGTTACAGTAGCCTTGCTGCACACACTACTGGATTTAGACTCAGCCTAATGGTATTTTTTTCATTAAAATCATATGTTTATTTTGTTGTAGCGAAAAATCTTTCCAGCAAGGTGAAAGGCTGTGCAACCATTTTGGAAATTTGGTGTGTTTACTTCTGCATTTAATTACTTGGTTAAATGGTAACCTCAGAGCCCACTGGACCATAGCATTATTCCTGCCAGTGTTGCTTTCAGTTTTTGACTATTTCCCTGGGTTAGTATTGGCTTCTATGAGACATGAGAACTAACAAAAACATCTGTTGTCACCCTAGGAGGTTGGCAGGGTTTCATCCAGAATGTGTGTGCAGATGTTGATGATATTTTCACTACTCAGTACCACCACAACTGATGATAATAGTAGAAGATGCATTGAAAGAATTGGAGACTTTAGGCCAATGTTGCAGACTTGAAATATTAAAGTGTTAAGTTTGAAGGGAGTGGAAGGGAAGGAAACCTATGGACAAGTGTCCTGGTTTAGGGACTTTCCAATAGACCAGCTTGTTCAAAGCTCCATCTAGCCTGGTCTTGAGCACTTACATGGATGAGACAATCAGAACATCTCTGGGCAACCTGTGCCAGTGCCTCAAGCTCTTGTAGAAAAATCCAGGCTCCTTTTTTATCTTTTCTGGCTGGTACTATGTTTAAAAAAAAGGCATTAGAGACTTTCACAGGGTTTGCTTTCATGTGCTAATAGGTGCCTGAGGAAGATTGTGATGGGAAACATACACAGGACTTTCTGGTGAGAGGAAAGTAGGAGGGCCCAGTGTTTCTCTCTTTGAATTGTACCTGTTTTCATAAATTGTTGCGAGACAAGGAGACTGCATTTACCACCATACCTGCAAAGATCTTGCTGGAGATCTTAGAGCAGGAGAATTAATGAGGTGATGTGTACTTAAATTGTAATTCACAAAGATCACTTTGTGACCTGTAGAAGCAGTAGAGTTGTGTAGATTTGTTGGTGTGATGGATGAAGTGAATACCTATAGGAAAAACAGATAGAAAAGAAAACAGCTCTTTTACTGTTTTGCTTAGGGGGGGGAGGTTTCCCCATTAGCCTCTGTTATATGTAGTTGCTTAGAACTTTGTGGAAAGCATCCTTTATAAAAAATGTTAGTAGAGATTGGAGTTTGCTTAGTTTATGGTTTCCTGTTACTCCTTGGTTATCTGCATGAGAAGAAAAGATTTCTATGGATCTGAGGGATTCCAGTTTCATTTTAAAGGTAATAATGGTGGGTTTTCAGAGGAAGTAGAATTGTTTTATCATTTTTGAATTCCATAAAAAATGAAAAGTGAATGAAGGTAACAATTTTTCATTTGAATTTTCACAGCACTTTCTGTTGACCCAATCAATAACAAGGAGACTTTGTTTCCATGGAGAGCCCTTTAAAATGTATTTGAAGTCAAGTTTTCTTTAAACAGCACAGTACAAAAATTTGATATATTGCTTATCTTAAGGAAGAAGCTTCCTTCAGAGGAAGTTCATTTTATTCAGTAGAAATCTCTTGCAATCTGGGGTGAGGGCCACTAGTTGCTTCTAGCAGTGGTGGTTGCCAGTGTGGGCATCACTTAAAAAATACACATCACTTTTAGTTTATTGGGCTCTTTACAAGTGTTAATAAATTGAAGCATTTGGATTATGCATGGTGCATCCCATGATATCTATAAGGACTTAGAAAGTGACCAGGAAGAAAAATATCCTTGAATCCTTTTCTTAGATTGTAGATCTGCAGACAAAATGGGATTCATGACACATATGACTTCTGCTTTTGTAACCTGCACATCCCATTTTCCTTGTTAAACTACTTTGTGGGGATAAAAGCCATGCTTTTCAACTCAAAAAGAGCTGATCTTACAGTTCATGCCCCCCCCCCCCAATTTCCATCAGCTGAATCTAAAATGCAGAGATATTATTTATTTCTCAAATGCATCCCCTAGTTACATGTATTATTTCAATGTCTTTTTGCTGAATAAACTAGAATCAGATATTTGGAAGATGTGAATTACTGATGTATGAATCATTACTTTTTTTTTTTTTTTACTAAGGCTTAATTAAGCCCTTTCTTCTTTTAAGAAGTAGTTAAGGTGAAATTTTTCATGTCATGTGATACTTGCATAGGATTGTCAATGAATGTCATTCACAGATAAATTATGGGGGGCACCTGCATCTTGAAAAGCTGTGTGAGGTAATTATGCAGCATGGTAAATGGAGAAAGTCTCTTAAGCTTCAAGCTGATGAGTAGGTTCAGTAAAACACATCTTGTGAATAGTGTAAAGTGTGACAGCCTGCATTGATGAACTGTTCAATCTTTATGCTGCTGCAAACTCTTTATCAAAATAATTAATATAAAATTTAAAAGAAAAAATGGGAGTTCAAGGCCCCATAATACCATTATCACATTATCACAAAATTGCAAGATATAAACAAAGGGCATTGAAGACTGAAATTTGCCTAGCAGCCTTAACTTTATTATTTGTCATTGTCAGCTCCTGCTCCCACAAAGGTCAAGCAAATTAAAACTCAATACTTTTTAATGATTTAACAACAGTTATATTTTAATTTCTCCTTACACTTATTTAATCCTACAAAAAGAGATAAAAATTTAAATTGACCTATCCTCTCACCTCTGTTCATTACCTTTCCTGCTCAGGTGACAATAACTGCCTGCTGTGTCATGCATAATTTATAGGCAGAGAGAGTTTTCAGAGGTAACATATTTTTGTAACATATGCTGTATTTGCTGGTTTGATAAATTTTGAAACCAAAAACTGCAGACTCATGAGACAGAACAATGACTGCCTTTAAGCACCTCACTGGCCCTCTGCTACAAATACAACTTTACTTCTGAGCTTTCAGGCCTCTCAGGAACTTCAAAGAGTTGCTGTTCTCATTTAAAAATGACTTACCAGAGTAGGAGCTTTACCTACAATTTTTGAGCAGGCAGATTCAATCCTGCCTTAAATAGGATGCATTAGGAGAGCCAAGAATGGATACCATGTATCTTTATTTTCCACTAGTCCGACTTCTGATTGCTTAAAAAGGCAATGTTCAATGTCACAGTCATGCCTCAATTCCTAGCAGTGCATCACTGTTATGTGCACAGGAGCAGAGTGTGATCTCTGTGCTGTTCTAAGTTATTTCTGTTATTTAAGGTGATGGAGTTAAGAAAGTCAAAGAGAATTCAACGAGTTTGTTCTCATTCTATGTAGCGTAAGTAACAATTAATGGAGCTGTAATATGCAAGTCAGACAGAAATTTATCAGTCCTCTCCTCTGTCCCTTAGATTTCAGTCAATATCTGTAAATTTGGAGCAGCTGTGTATGTTTCCTTGCATCATAAATACATCAGGTGCTGTATTTGTAGTCTACAAGTGCTGATATTGGATAATTTGGATGCTAATACTTAGTGTCTAGGAAGTGAATCAAATAATATAAGCTGCCTAAAAGAAATTTAACCTGAAAGAAGAAATATTCCCTATTCCCTAATATTCCCTATAGATCAAAAACTTTCATCTGCCATTTATGCAAGGGAGCCATGAGTTTCACATTACACAAGATTGTTTCCATAGCAGTGGGTAACAAATAAAGTCACATCCACTTGATTAAATAATAGCACTTACACATTTCTTACAATGTGATGTAACTGGTCTTCTAGAGGGAAATGCTGAGTCTAATGTAATTATTTCAAAGTAATCATTAAAACAGTTGGCAAGTAAATCTGCATTTTCAGTATTGTGAGAAGTAGAGCTGTATATCTTTGCTCCAGATTCCTGCACATTTGTGTGCTCTCTGACTCCCCCTGCACCAAGTTCTTGCAGTCTGGAAGCTGAATGGCACTCGATAATCTCAGAGTGAGAAGTGTTGTGTGCTAGTAAATAGTTTTAATTACTTATTGGCTGACCTGCTGCTCTTCAAATATTTATGTGCTGCATAGTGGAACTTATTTTCCTACATCAGGATAGGCTTAGATATGGCTTTATATCCTGCTGCCTTTAATTCATTGTGCTTTCCTTTATGATTTCAATTTAACAAGAATAAATGGTATATACTACCCTTGAATGAAAAAAGCCTTGGAGATTACTCTTTTATTGAATTTGGCAGATAACAGAATGCTTCTCAAGCATTCTTCAAATTATTATTGTATGTGTTTTTTATGATATTACCAACCTGTTATATTTGTGAGTCTGTCGGTTATATTTGTCCCACTGCCTTTCTCCTTCATGTTTTAGACTCTAATCTTTAAAACCTTCTGAAAAATCATAAATCTATTTATAAAAATTTGTATGCAATTAAATTCTATTTGATTCTCATCATTGAAGATTGCTAATATTCCCACAAAATATTGATAATTTGGTATTTTACATAGAAAGAAAACACAACTGCATAAGTCCATCCCTTCCATGTGAAAATGTTTGGCTTGAGTCAAATGAAGTTCTCAAATTCCTATCAGCAAGTTTTTGAGGTAAAAACCTGTTCTTTCAACTGAGGAAATGAGTGGTTAATTTCCTTTATGTAAGGACCAAAATTTCTATTTTGGAGTAGCTCTAGTGCCTTGTGCTTTGTCCTTTAAGCTGGGCACCGCCTTTCCTCATCCATGGCTTCTTTGTGATTTGTGGGCAATAGAAATGTGATTTTGAGTATGAATTTTAGTCACAGGTGGTCGCTGCCTTGCAATTCTGTATTTCACATCACAAGGAGACAATTTGCTTCTGCAACTCAGTCTAGATCTCCTTCTCTTGGATACTTCCGATAGCACATGCAAGAGAGGATTAGGAAGTTACTGCAGTGAATGAAAGCATCCTGTTTGCTGATAGGTACCAACCTCCCTTCTGTGATTGAGAAGGGTGGAGAAAAGTACACAACTGGAAAGAATCTTTGAAGTTTAACTGCACTGATAAAGCAGTTTGATACTTATTTTGTAAAATATGCTTGAGTATATCTTTCAGTGAAATAAACTTTCTACTTTTGGAACATTTTAATGACTTATTTAATTGACTGTTCCTGGCAGTGAACAGTTACTTTAGTTTTCTTACGGCTGGATCTAACCCATAATTGTTTGTAAAAACTACTCTTGTAATGTAGATCCTGTAGTGCAGAAAAGATTTACTAGTAATATTTCTCTTAAAATTAGAAAAAATGGAATATGTTATTTTTCTATTTTTAATCCTTTCATGGTAGTAAAGAAAAAAAGTGCCAAGAGGTAATGACTGAAAAACTTGGAACTGCATGTTGCTTAATGTTAACAACAGCAACAAAATTACAAGCAATCAACTAGAAGTACTTCCTGTAATCAAGATAAACAAGTTCAGTAATTTCCCCACCGTTTCTTACTTCTTTCTCATTTTTGAGACTGTTTTCTCCCATTTTGTGAAGCACTTTGAGACTTTTGGATAAATATTTTAAAGGTTTTGTCATCTGTGACAGGTAGATATTTCTCATTCAATAGGATATAGGTAATTTGACAGCTTTCATTTCATGGCAATGTCTGTATCAATTTTATTTTCAATTATATGCTTACTTTGATTTGCCTTCTGTTAGGTGGGAGGAAACAAAACAGAAGGATAGCAGAAAATGCATTCACCTTTCTGCCCTTCTCTATGCTTTTCTATTAAGGAGCTCTTTTTTATAATTTCAATAACTCAGTCCCATATAAAATTGCTTCATATATTTTTGCAAGTTTAGTTTCTATTATATCTAAGGCTAATCTACACCAAGAGACTTTTAAAAATATATTTTGAAAGAATGATCTCAGTAACCATAGAAAATACAGTGAAAGACTAATATCTTATGTGGTAATTGTCTGATGTGCTTAATGTATGTATTTCTGTGGTGTGTGGGGACCAAAGAATAATGAACTGTGTCCTTCCATTTTAATGTAGTGCTCCCATTAATAAAGTGAAATGCTTGTTTGCCCTCTTGTCTGTTACTTTATAATTGAAAGGGCCTTCAGAGAATATTTTAATGTGATAATAATTTGGTCTTGGTAGACGAAATTAATAAGAAGTGCTGGTATTAGTTTGACATTTTGAGAAATGTTTTCAGTGAATACCTTTAACCTGTGCATCACTGACTTGTCCTGTTTTTTATTTACCTATATATTTCAGGCAGTAAGTTCACTTGTTACAAGTTCAAAGGTTATTTATTTCTAACAATGTGGTCTGATACACAATCAGAAGCAACAAAAGAAAACTTAGTCTCATTTTCTATCAATACATTTATATGAAATTCACACGAAGTTCTTAACTTATGGTGAAAGCTTACATAACTATTGATATAAACTCCTGCTAAATTGAACCAATTATGTATGTTTTTGAAAAACACCATTTGTCAATTTGAATGTCTGTGAGTTTGCAATTACTTTGACTGTCATTTTTTATCTCCCTGTGTTGTCTGGACTTCTTAATTGCTTCTGTTTTCCCCATCTGCGTTAATATATTTAATTGTCTTATATAACTTGTATACCAATCCTTACCAGAAGGTTTTTAGTGTCTTAGACTGTGATTCCCTACCCCCTGTGACTGCATTGTCTGTGCTTTTGTAATACCTAGACTCTTAAAATCCTACAGATATTTACCTTTATAAGACCCCTATGCAGCAGAAACAATTGTTGCTCTCGTTTTATAGCGGTAGGGTGAAGACATGAAGAGATTAGATAATGTGGCTGAGGACTTTCAAAGTTCGATGACAGAACAGGGACTTCCAGGATTGCCTCTCAGTTCTTAAGCTGGTGTGGAAATCTGCCAGCCAGTTTTTCAGTTATTTGGAAATACTGTTTCACATCAATGGAAGTGTTGCATTATAACACTTCCATTAATGTGTAGAAATTTTTAATCTTTGAAATGAATCTTTTTGTGCTTTCATCAGATTTCAGATAACGTAGGTGTCTGCTGTTTCATATTCTTAAGTAAGAACCATACCCAGGAACCCTTCATTTGACAGACTGTTGTACTATTTGTGGAATCATGGGTGGAACACTATATTTTACTAGTCTAGTTTCTCTTGTCTCTCAGGTCAAGGTTTTAGAATGAATTCCTTTACTGCAGCAATTTTTGTCAGTCAAAGCAATGATGTGAAAAGAGAATTTTGTACAAGTAAGCCATTCAAGAAATATGAAGGGCACAGAACATAAAATCTGTGAGGATTACTGAAGGTTTACACAAATGCAACAGAAAAGCTGGTCACTGGAAGAAGAGGAGGAAACAAAGGGTTTTCTTGGTCAGCACAGAAAGTAAAGCTCTGGTTGTGAGGAGGAACTGGCAAGATGCTTCTCAGAAATCCCATGGGAATGCAGACAGAGTATAGCATCTCAGTCTTAAACTAACAAGAAAACTTTGGTAATCTATTTTTGATTTATTTTTCTTAATCTTCCAAATTATGTGGCTTGTGAATATTTTATGGGAGCAAAATGCTGGGTTATCTCATCAGCCATGTTTTCCACAGATCATTCTGGTTCTTTTATTCAGTGAAAGAAATAATGTTTGGTTGGGTATCAATAATTAATCCTTTGGAACAAGTCAAACCATAGCTACAGTATGATAACTGACGTCAATGTAACCTAATATTCAAAGAAACACTGTGGATAGGCCAGTTTAGAAGTCCCTCTTACCTCATAGTTAATTTAGCCTTTACTTTCTCTTTCCTACAAGTCTGACCCTTGCAAGAGGTTTGGAAGTCTCCATAAGGCTGATCATTTCTCACACTGCCATTTGTTTTGCTCGTTAATATTCCAGTGAAAACCTGTGTTTCCTAAACTGCAATAGAACAGGTGCACAGCTGCAGCATTTTTTTGTTGTTGTTTGTTTGTTTGTTTTGCTTGTTTTTACCACTGGATGGACTGGTACTTAGTAACTGTTAAGGTGGAGACTACAGGTGGTAACTATATGAGGCAATATATTCAGTAGGTACTGAAGTAGGTACCATTCACTGTACATTGCCCAACTTCTGAGAATGCAGCATAATATTATAATTTATATAAATTTAAGATCCCTATTCGGAGATGTCAGAGTAGTAAGTGAATGTATTGAAGGAGATGGAATTAAATTACTGATAGAAGCCTAATAATTTTAAACACAGTATTTTAGATATATGCCTAGGAGAATGGAGAAATAGTCTTACATGCAAAATAATTCCTCTTCACACAGCACCTCTTGGTGGCTTTGGGGAAATGGGTGAATGAAAAGGAAAGAAATGTAGATGTAGGTTCCTGATTTGTAAGAATGGAACAGGCAGGACTACATTTTGAAAAATGTTGACTGTTTTTGAGTGAATTTTGCCTTTTTGAATTCTTCTTCCTTGAGGTAACTGTGTTCAAGAATCCCAGAACTTATGTAATCTCAATCAGTATTTATTGCTGAAAATATAAGACAAACCACTGAAGTGTCTGGTCCAGGTCTGTGTCAAACCATTGGTAGAACACTGAGTACTGATTCCTGAACATTCCTTCTCATCATGCTCTTTTCCATTTAGTCATTGAATTTAGGAAATATATATTTGACAGTATACTGCTTCTCACTTAATCTGCCGGAATGTTCCTGTCATCAAGTAATTAAAATAATGAAAAGTGGTAAGCAGAGTGGGTAAAGATCCCTTACTTGTAATATTGAACTTGTAAATAATTAAACAACTATCGTCACTGTCAGGTTATTATTTTAAGCACCTTTTTCAGGTGTTGGTGTTGGTTACTCAGTGCTTTGAGATGAGGAAATAGCAATGAAACAAGACTATACACTTAATAACAGGACTGGTTTTTGTATTCAGTATAAAACAAAAAGCAGCATTTAAACCTTCTTTAGTGATCTCTGCTCAATTGCATAATGACTTGGGGATAAACTTTTCCTAATACTTAACTGCCAATTAAGTAAGATGAAAAGCTAGCCATGTAGATGGAAAATATAAAATATCCCAACTGAATACAAATATTACATAACAGCAACTAATCTGCATACTAATTATAGCTACAATAATGGCAAGAGCTAGGCTGATCATGAGAGTCTGTTCCAAATCACGCTTGGCAGGGGATGATTGTTTTACTTAAATTTTAATTAAGAAATAATATGGGTGGGAGATTTTAATAGAGGTGAAGTAAGTAGTATAAATACAGAAATACAGCCATTCAAATGTATTACAGACTTTAATACCTTTAGAGAATCAAATACTGAATAGGCTTGCCATGTTTTTTACTGCTCTATTCTATTAGCAACCAAAAGTCAATACAGCAAAAGAACTGCAGGTTTTGAAAACCATTTCAAAATATAAAAGCTTACCTTTCTCCTTCAATTAAGTAAATTGCCTACTATTTCATTGAGTGCTAGGAAATTTGAAATTATTTTTATATCTTAGGAGCAATCACATCTATTGACAAGAAGACTGGGAGTAAGGAAGGAACATATACACAATAAAAAATTTTCTAACCTTATTACTTATGAGTTCACTAAGATAAAATGGACTTTTTCATTCAGCTCTTTGAGTTTAGTGACTGTAGTTCTGTGATTTTCCAGGGCAATATCTATAGCTGTGTTTTTAGCAAGGTGTGCATCTGTGCCCTTTTAAACAAGGGTTGCTGGGTGAAAAGATCAAACAAGGCTGTGCCAAAGGCTTCTCTAGCGTCTGAGTTAGGCATCTAATCACCACCTCAGTTTCTTATCTGAGAGGAAGAGATAATTATACCTCCTTTACTATGAAAACCACATTAATTCATTCAGTATAAACTTGTACAGAGTATGAAAGCTCACTGTGCAGTGCAGAGGAGGACCATGGAGCAAAATCTGGTGTGTGAAACTTGTATTCTGAAAGCCAAGCTCTAGCAGTTACAAAAGGCAGAGGACCTGGTGGGAAGAGGGAAAGCAATGTCATGTGCAGTGTTTTTTTAAGTCTGTAGCTGTCAGGACTGTGGGGCTCCTGTGGGCATCCCAGCACCCTGGCTGGAGCCTTTTGGGGCCAGCCTGGGACAGCAGCCTGTGGGCTGGGCAAGGGGAACTGGCTCTGGGCTCACCAAGGCTGGATGGGACAGGGCAGTGGGAGGCCTGGACGGGGCTGAAATGGCATCATTGGCCACACAGGGGAGAGAGTCAGGGGAGACTCTGGGGACAGCGGCTGGGACCTGTGAGGCCCTGGAGATATGTCTAGGTTGCCTAAGGGTCAGTATTTTATTGTATTACAAGGCCTGGTGTTTTCCTTCCTGGTTTGTAATCAAATCCCTGATGGTGCAGGCATTTCTTTGGGACTGATCTCTATGGCTGTGTGATGCTTTGGGTGACCAATGGCTCCAGCCAAGTGTGGCTCTGAGGGAAACACCTCACGCCGTGCTGTGCCTCGCTGTCCTCTGCAGTGAGCTCATTCCTGTAGGTTGTGCTCTGTGCGTGTGCAGCACAGGATACGTCTTTCATTGCTGAGTGCAAAGCATCTGATTCACTGTGTCCAAATTCGTCAGTGAGTGAGGTCCAGTTATGCAAATACAAAGTAATTTTAAACTTCTGTTGCGTTATTTGCTTGGGAAGTGTACTGAATTTCTGTTGTAACTCTGAACAATTTGTTATTATCAATATAGTAACATCGCACTGTGCTGTAATCGCCAGTAAGAACATGGGGCCTGCTTTCTGGGAGGGAAGCTAACAGAGAAGAATCTGATTAGCTAATTAAGCTGCAATGTTGAGATTCTCTAAAAGCAACTGTTGGTCTCCGCATTACATTTTTAGCATTGTTCTGCTGGTCTTTGCTGACAGATTAAATGAAATTGCTTTATTAGTTCAGTGCTCCTCTCAGGAAGTGCCTGTACCCTTATGTCCAGCTGTGTCCTCAAGGCCATCTCACAGCTCTGGATTTTGACCATCACAGGGTAGTATAACCAACATCAAGCATCTTTGCTTGTATGAAAGATATCCTAAAAGGGGATTAATGGCACTTAATTTCCTGCTTAGTGGCCTACAGACAAGTCATTTATAAACAACATCTTTCCTGGTGTTGTCTGTGCAGAGTCCTCGGAGCACTAACACAGGTCTATGAATGCAGATCAAGGGGTCAGGACTTGCTTCAGCACTGAATTTTGCTGCCTCTCCTTTTCTTGTTTAGCATAACTTGTCAAGTATTCAAGAAGTCATTAGTATTGTGCAGTCACCAAAGGCATGCTCGTGGCACAGAGTGATCCTTTGCATGCCATATGATCTAAACACTACAATCCACGCTGGCTTTTCCTGCC
>JAHLSL010000018.1:22377075-22404108 GCA_025920805.1 Petroica traversi | reverse complement strand
TGTCCCTTGGTGTTTGTGCAGCACCCATGACTGTGGCACATGGCAGGCAGATACAGAGCACATCCTTGCTGCAGCATCCACCAGAGACTGACATGAATTCCAGTGCATGTGACTCATCAGTGAGCTTGGTGCAGCTGAGGCTCCTCCAATTTCTGGCTCTTCGTTCTGTGAGAGCCACTTAGTGACAGAATAATTCCTGTGATATATTAAACACTTTCATTGAAACACAGGTTCACTGACGGCGAGGCAGCTCCCTGCAGATTCTCTATGATGGATTTTTTTCCCCTCACACTTGATAATTGCTGTCTTGTTACATCATGCTTCTCAGTGAAGGTTTACTCAGATAATTAATTCTGGTGATAGGAAATTAAAATTGTACATAAATTATGTTCACACCTCGTATGCATTATTTTGAACTGATACATCAAAAGGTCTCTCAGTGTGTGTCTGAAAAATTCATTTATATGTAACTCTATAATTGCATGCAGAGCTGTTGACAATTACATTGCTTGTAAGGAAGAAACATATTGGTGCCAAGTATATGTTTTGAAGATGTAATGTCAAGGAGAGTATTATTATCTAAGGAGAGTATTATTATCTAGTTAGTTCGATACCTTGAAGAACATTTCTATTTCTCTTATTTCTAAAGCGATAGGGCCAAGTAGGTTCTTAATTTCACCTAGCAGGGATCCAGGAAGGCAGATTTTCTGTTTTTTATAGCATTTCTTGGCCCTGCCTATGCACTGGCTTTCACAGTCAAATTGCTAAACATTAACTAACCCAAATACTTACTTTGCAGGAGGCCCAGAAGATCAATGGTGGTGGAGATACACAGGCAGATGGAGCCTGCAAACCAACAGATGAAAAAGAGGAGAATGTGGCAGCAGAAGTGGGATGGATGACGTCTGTGAAGGATTGGGCAGGAGTCATGATATCTGCCCAGACATTAACTGGCAGAGTACTTGTAAGTTTTCTGTGATTTTCTATGTTTTTATTTTAAAGCATATTTTAAAGAAGCACTGAGTCCCAGCATTAGAAGAGCATTTTTGATCGGTTTGTTGCATCAGCTCTGAGTCAGTCTCCATTTTCTCTGTTAAGTAGCAGACTAATTCCCACTGCAAGAGAGAGGCAGAGACAGCAAGTGTGAAAAACTGACTTCCAGACCACTCCCCAGCCTATTTCAGTACTCTGGCCCCATGATTTTAAACCGTGCTACAAACACCGATTTTATTAATTTCATATTAGGTGTTGAAATTATAGACCTATTTTATAGGAAAGTAAAGTTGTGCTGAGAAAAATGGAAGCCAACTTGGAAAATAAATCCAGTGTTACAAATGTAGAGAGTGGTCAGAATTGTAAAGCAAAGATAAGATACAGTTGGCTATGCAGTGAGGTTTGAGATATTTTCAACAGACTAATAATGATTTTGTTTTCTTATTTTTCTTTATGAAGTTAGAAATCCTTCAGACACGTGAACACGTACATATCAAATAGAGCCACATAATGATAATATATGGTTTAAAGTGAAAAAAATTTCGTAGTTTTTCACTTTATTTAAACGTAATTGTTTTAGAGACTTGTCCAGTATTAAAAGGCAAGGATTTTCTGTGGAGTTCACTGTAGTAAAAAGTGTCTCCTTTGTAATTTTGATTAGTTTTCTTTTTAGAGTGCACATAATTATAAACTAGAAGGTGAAGTGATTTAAATCCCATTTAGAACTTCAGAGAATCCCAGTGAAACTTTGTAACTAGTTTGGGTTAAACTGGAAAAGGATTTGTGTCTTTGATTGTTTATTTTGGTTAAGAGATATTTTACGTTGTGTCAGTTTTGGGCTATGGAGTAATTATTTGGTTGTGGAGAGAGAATGGAGGAGAAGAAAAGAGATTGAACTTGAGTCTTTTACAGGAAAAGCTTGAGGTGACTTAATTGCCTCTATATTGTTTTCTACAAGAACAGTAGATTTTTGATTATTTTTCCTAAAAAATACCTTCTTCAGTTTGGTTAATGTTAGTTGCTGAATTTTGTCAATAGATGGAAAGCATGTTCCCTTGCTGCTTTTAGCACAGCACATCTTTGATGTGCAGCTGCCATATTGACAGTCTTTTAGTGATTATCTTCTAAAAAATGGCATTTTGCATGTTTCCTGGCACCTTCAGAATTAAAAATGAAAAACCCTAAAGACATGCTTCTAGTTCCAGTTTAAGTATCAAGGCTAGAAATCCCCCAAACCCAGAGTCCTCTGCTCCCACCTCTGCAGACAGAAATTGCCCTGTGTTGATTTTACTGGGTTATAAACCAACAGTTGGGACCAAAACCTAATATACATAATACAAAATACATTTTACTTCAATATTGTGGAAGAACTTACTCAGCACTCTTTGATGACTTCATTTATTTCTCTGGGGTATTTTTTGGAGTTTACCATTGCATTTTATAGGGGACCAGCTGGCCAATGTCAGTGGGTTAGGTATTTCTGAGTCTTATAATGGTACAGCAGCACATATTGTGCACATCTGGGGTTATCAATGTGCCTAACCGTCTGAGAAATAAGTAGTGATGCATGGAACCTCTTAGTTAATTTTGGTCAGTTTAGAAAACAAGGTGCATTTATTTTAATATAGCACTTATCAAAATCAGTATTTGAATTGACAGGGTATAATTTATGGAGGAATATTTCCAGAATGGACCATTTGGCTGTTCATTTAAATATTACTTTCTGAAAGTATTTGCTAAAGGTTAACTGCTTCAATGAACATTTGTGCTAGAGAGTAATATTCACATTGTTTTTAGATATAGGATGTAGCAAAACCAAATGACTATTTATATTGAAGTGTATTGCCTGATAATATTAGGACTTACTCATTGATTACTACTGACTTAATACAGCCTGTTTCTGCCAGCCTATTACATTTCTGAATGCAGTGCAGATTTTTTTCCCCCCCCTGAAAAATAAAGAACTGGTGATTTCACAGTTCTCTGGAATCAAAATTGTATGAGATATCTGCAGCTAAAGAAATTATAGTACACTTTTACACTGTGAGAGTTTAAATTAAAATCAATCTTATGCATCCAATGTTTACAAAAAACCCCATTAAAAAGCAGCTCAATGAAGATGGACTTGAGAGAAGAGTTACAACTGAACTTCAGTGTGGTCACCTGAAGGCTAATGTGGAACTGCTGCTGGGTTTATTTGGGAAATGAAGGAGACAAGACAGCACAGTGTGGATCACACATCAGTGTAAAGTAGAAGCTTATTTGTGTTTTCTGCTCATGAAAAAAGCACCCATCATTATTCTTAGCTGGGCAGGCATTTTCTTCACAATGAATCTTAGTGGAATGTCCCGTGCTGTTTGTGGGATCTAAAAGGAATTCTTTCTGGAACTCTGTCTTCTGGGTTCTATCAACATATCTTTGACATGTCTGATCTAGCTTTTATTTCTTCCCGAGTAACCTTACAAAACAGCTTTCTAATTTATCCTATCAGCCTCTCCATGTGCTTTATGAGTATTGAAATAAATACTTAAATACTGAATGCTCCTGTAATTTCCTCTGTAATTTTTAAACTTTTATGCCTTTCCACAGGTGAAGGAAATAAAGGCCAGTAGTCTGGAAAATACATGACAACATACATTTTTAAAGGTTATAATTTCATCTTGTAGTACAAAATTGGATTGACATTGGACCATTTGTACAATTCTCTAGTGAAATAAAACATTTCTATTTATACAACAGATCCAGATTTGAAAGCCTGAGGCACCATAGTAGCCAACTACTTGAAGACCTTTTTTAGCCAGAAAATACTTTTTTCCCCAAATAATTTATTAAATTGTGTGTTTTAGTCCATCTGCTGGAAAGTAAGGGATGTTACTTGTTATTCATGGTCTGGGTCATTGGAGACAATTAGAGAAATGACTGAATCCATTCAGAGACAAACACTGAAGTCTTTGGCAGAGATGATTCCTCTCCACACTAGTTTCCTTAAAAATGTTTAATTGATTGGTAGTTGTGTGGGAAGGAAGGGTTCTGTACCTGAAATGAAAGTTGAAAAAACCCAACAATATTTGTCATCTCCTCTCCTCCTATGCCATTCATTAGAGGGAGAATTATATTTAAAGACTACATGAAGAGGAAAAACTGAAACGTTGTTGTTGGGAGCATCATGAGAAACCAGAATGGGAAATTTTAAATAGTTAAACCATTGAATTTTCAAAGCATTTGACTCTCACTTCTTTATCATTATGTCAACTGAGTGTCTCCCAGCCTGTCATTCTTGTCTATAAGATATGTAGAAGTGGCATGTGCATGGGATTGTACTAATATTGAATTGTTCCAGTAGTTTATGTGAATATAGTAAAGTACTGAAATAGAAGTAGACATTCTCAATTCTTCAGCAGCTAAATTCTATTCCTGACATTTCAAAAGTGGTTTAGGCACAAAGAAATATTGACATTAACCAGTTTCTAACTGAAGGAGATTCTGGATCACCTTATACAAATTTCTTCATCCAAAGCCTGCCCTTCAGATGAAACTGGTTTTGTTTTTAGAAGTAGTGCAGCTGGCTAGTCATTCTGGCTTGTGTGGTCAGAATATCCTGTTTTCCTCACACACTAGGTTTGAGATGCACAACCTAACATTCTTGGTGCCACAACCTTTGAATATGTGACTTTTGCTCTCACACATTGATATAGATGGGAATTTGACATGTGGCTTAGAAATGCGTCCACGTTAAATTGCATAAACACATGATTTAAGAACACACTAATTGAACCCATGCAGTTCTGTCTGCATTTGATGTTGAGTGGAATAAATATAAATAACAGTAAAAGTAACAGTTTACTTAAAATCTGTTCAGGAAAATACTGATTTACTTTGAAGTGCTATAAAATGCTGTAGATGATGGAAGTATCAGATTTCTGAGGTGGGTTTCTCGAAGAAGAATCAGACACATTCATAATTAATCTCAAGATGCAGGAAATTAAACATGTTTATGAACTGATTTAGCTTCCTGAAATTATATCATTTGAGTAAGAAGAAAAAGATTTCCTTAATTAGATGGAGTGTTTGATATACTGAAGAAAGTCATATGTATAGTGTTGAATTTAGCACAGTTTAATCTATGGAAAGCTTTAGACCCTTGACTGGACTTCTGAAGAACTATTAGAAATGATAGAGGGCCTCTCTACTTATTCAGGGAAAACCAGTGGATCTTTATTGATATAAATATTTATAGTAAATTTTCCTGGGAAAAATATGTAGGTATTTTATATGCTTTTTGGTTTTGTTTGCTTGTGTGTTTTGTTCTTTTCATTATTTTCACAACTAGATTTGTTCTTGCTTGCTTTGTATTTACTTTTATTTTTTTATTGTTCTGAAGGAGAGGGCTCAAATTATTTTAATGTTGAGGGGGAAAGATCCTGACAACCTCTTCTGATAAGTAATGGCTGTCTAGCAGCCAAAGTAAAATTTAGCAGTACAGAAATTGTGGGGTTTCTTCCTGTTTCCAAAGACAGTGACTGTTGTCTCATTACTTTAATGAGAATAGGAGCTCAAATGATAATATGCTGTTTGGCAGATAAGAAACTGGAGAAGCAGGTGCAGTTGGTATACATATACATTTTTGACAGTGCTCTTGACAATATCAGTTATTTCACTAGATTTTCAAAGCAGGACGAGAAACCTTGAGCAAACGTGCATATGCAACATCTCAGGATTCAAAGATAAAGTTGAATAAGTTTTCTCAAGGGTAATCAAAGCTGTCATAAATTTTTTTCTTTCTTTTTCTTTCAATTTGGACCCTCTCATCCTGGAAATGTCCTGTAAGCAATCCTGTGAAATTAATATGCTTCCCCCCGCCACCCCGGAGCACGTGTGATATTCTTAGGATGCAGTTAATCTGAATAGGACCTAATTTAGAATAAAATATATTAATTGACTAGAGAATGCATGCTTCGGTGATTTAGTCTTTCATACTCACAGTATTCTAAGCCTCAAGTCCAAATCTGACATTAGTTTTTCAGCAGTGAAGCACATGCATTCTTTGATAAAAGAATTTGTTTTGCAGTCTGCTGGCTCTGACATTATAATTTTTCTTAGATAGTTGAGTAAAGTTTGGTGTGACATATGGAATCCCCTAGTCAGGCAAAAATAAACAGTGCCATATTTTCCCTTTAGCTGTGTTCTAAACAGCTAAAGGTTTCTGAACTTAGAGGAGAAGGGGAAAGTCTTTCTCAGCTTCCAGATCTGACTGCACAGGCAGGAATCACAGGATGTTCCATGTCCTGAGTGGGATGGTTTTGTTTGTGACCCAACCTTTTTTTTCTTTTCCTCCCCACCTTTTTAATGTTTGTTTTTAGTTGTTTTTCATTTGTTAGTTTTGTTTTGTTTATTTTTTTTGTGTTTTGTTTGTTACTTTAGTTCTTTAGAGATGGAAGGAATTACGTATATATTTTAGATTATATACTATTACATTTGTATAAAAGATCCCTTTTCCTCATCGTGGTCAACAAGTAAGAGAAATGACATAAGGAAGGAAGGGCAGAGTCCTCCTGGGAAAGGGCATTTGTAAAAAGATGGAGCCCAGACTGCTGAGAATGTACTTTGTAGTGTGTCAGTGTAACTGCCCAGATATTCTGCACACATTGCAGATGTTCATAGATTATGAAATGCTTGTCAGTGTTTGGTACTTACCTACCTACACTTCATAGGGATTGGTTTGGATTCTGCTCATACCTATTGAGAAATGAACTTTGTCTATTTAGTTATTTTTAATGTTTCATAGGCCCTGGTGGCACAGAAATGAATGCAAGAGATGAGTTCTAGATTGCCTTAATCTGTGACAATGATGGGGGCTATTTCCAGGGTTTCCATAGGAATAGGAACAATGTTCTCCGTTTAAGTTCATGAGATAATGATAATGCAACAGAGTAGGAAGTGTTGAGTAAGTCTTGTTCGTTTCTATGGTAACTGCAGCCAGTTTAAGTTCCAGTTATGCATTTTCTGAATATTTATTTATTATTGACAGTAGCAAGGTGTTTTTTTGCAGGCTTTTTTGCTTTGGCTCAAAGGGTGGGCTTCTGCCCACCGTCTTGTGGGAAAGTTCTTCTATTGAACTTTAAAACTGAATTATTAAGTTCTGCATGTAGGTGCTGCATGTAGATGTAGCATTTTTGATTGTCTCTGCACCTTGTGTTTTTGGGAAACTGCTGTTAAATCAATAGATATTGTACTTAAAGAAATAATGTTGTGGTAAAACAAAAATAAAAATATAAGGTGATATCTAGGACCAAGAAGGCAATTTTTTATCAGCTATGACACTGTAATATGAGAATAAAGGTGGCTGATTTAAATACTTTCACCATCAACTTGCTTTTAGTATTTGTTTCCTTGGTATATTTTGGAGAACACTCTCAGGCACATGGCAATTCTTGGGGTGTCCTGTGCAGGACCAGGAATTGGACACAATGATTCTGATGAATCCCTTCAGATTCAGCATATTCTATGATTAATATATGCTAATCTTCAACTTTCTTTTCTGCAAGGTTGTATATGGCAAATCAAACATATACAGTATTTTTTCTACTCAATTTTACCAGATATGAGTACTGCTATGTATAAGGCCCATGTACATGGTAAAATCAAATCAAGAAACAAATAAACAGTATATTTAATAAAGAAATTACATGAACTGGACTTAAAACATTGCATTTCAATTCTTAGCTCAAAAGGTGGAAAAATAGAAAATTAGTGTTTATTTCACATATACACTTTATCTTAATTAAAATTCCTAATTTTTATAAGCCTTCTTTTTGTAAGTCAGATCTCATTGTAGCCTCGTCTACATTATTTTCAGTCAGCTTATAGCTGCTGCTGTGGAAATTGCCCACTAAAAAGTTACCTTCAAACTTTGGGCTGTGCTGCAGTGACTTCTCTGACCTCTAGGTAGATGACCGTGCTTCAGAAACCATTCTAACAGTATTTAAAAGCATGAGGCTTTTCCTACATTGGGAATAAATACCTTCTGCTAACATTTTATGCAAGTACCTCTTCTTTTCTTGTCTAACTTAGGGCATCCGTGGCATTCTGTCAATAAAATAAAGAAAAGCAAGCACATTTTAAAATAGTATGACAAGTTTTGAATGGTGTTTTTGAATTTGGAGAAAATCAAGAACATGGTTGCTATTCAGTTGGCAAAGCTGGTTTAGGTAAACTTGTGTTATACAAGTTTTCATTGTGGAAAAATCGTTGTAAGTCCTTATCAGTATTAATAACCTGTATCGCTGTGTATGTGTGTCAAACATGAGTAAGGAAAAGGCTTTGCCACTTCTTTCATGTGTACATCCAGAATGGAAGTGTGTAAATACAGAAATGTGCCTTCTGATAGTGCTGTGCTGATCCTCGTGATAAGTCCCTGGAACAGGGGAAATTTACCTTCAGCCTTGGTCGCTGACAATAGTCAGGTATTGAAAAAATGATAGGAACACAACTCTGCATATTTGCAGATCTCACTCGAGGAGACAGATGGCTTCCCCTAAGGCATTTGTGCTGTTTCCATGTGAAGGGCTGCTCTGATGATGCAGTTGATGATATTGGGGTTTTTATGTTGTTTTTTTCTCTTTGCATTCAGTGTATTTGAAAAAAAAATACGCTTGTAATGAAAACACTGAAATGATAATGAATATTTTCGTAGACAATTCTGTGTGCAGCTCTACCATTAATTATTTGTTCTGAGGGGCAGGGTAAATGGAATAAACTGCTAAACTTGTGGTAAAAAGAAAAATCTCCATTTTGGTGTTCACCAAGATTTTTGCAAAAAATATTGTCTATCAAAATCAATTTCCTCTTCCATCTTAAATTTTTTTTTTCTTTTTTAAACTGTTAGGTATTTACTTAAATATTCACAGGTTTCTTGAGAAGTATTCTCAGTATATCCCTCCTGGTGTCAGTAATTTTATGTGGCTCTTTAAATTTGCATTGCTTTGGCATGGGAGATTCCTCTCTGCTTTAATTAATGCTTTGTTTCAGCTTCAAATGCTGCAGCACAGACAACTTCAAAGCCTACTACTAAAGCTGCTGAAAGTCCCACTTTTCTTGTGAAGTCTGATGTTTGTATTGGCATGGTTTGGAAGGCTTGGTTCAATCTGAAGTAGTAGTAAACACTGTAGTTCTCTTTCTGAAAAGGCAGCAGGTGATCTAATGGTAGAAACTAGAATGGAGAAGTTGTCAATTAGAAGTAAAAATCGGGGAATATTAACTGCCTGTCCCATGTGTTTCATCTACAAATGCCTTGAGTTCATTGGAGAAACTTCCATGTCTGCTGGAATGATCCTGCTCCTCCCCCCTAGTCAGAGTCTTCATCCTGCAGACACTTTCCTTCATCTTGGGATAAAGCTGGGAGAAATGTTTTGAGAAGGGAAGGTAGGAGGAAAAGGGAAAGAGACAGAACCTCTCAGAAGTTTGGAACAGTCATGGTGGCTCTTTCAGTCTAGTGAAGACTGCTTCTATTTGTCATAGCTATCTGGGATAGGTGGGTGCAAAGCCAATTTCTGCAGTGTAATTCCATACCTTCTTTTGAGCTATGGAACCGCTGACTGTGACTGTGAAGAGGGGGTCACAAAACTGACTTAATTGAGGTGGGGTAAATATAGAATGGGAAAGGAAACATAATCTGATTTGTCCTCTATTTCTGGCCCAAACTTAAAAAATTATTTCAAACATGGTGTACTTGTTACTGCTTAAAATGGGGATACCACTTGGGAACTAAAAGTGAAATGTGGAACCCGATGTTGCTTTGTGTAGACTGCATGCAAACTAAGCCATCCAGTACTGTCAGATGCCCACAGTCCCCTCATTGAAAAAACATGTAACTCATACAGACTGCTAAATAAATCAGTTTGTGCCTGTCAGGGGCAAAATCTTGCAAAAATTACTTTAGTAGAAATGAGTAGATTTTAGTGGGCCATCTGATTGTTGTGATATACAAAATGTGATAATGTCATGAGCCTGCTGCAGAATGCTAAGCTCTTGGTTCTTGTCAGCCATTCTGTTTAATCCTGTATTCTGAAGGGGCTGAGTGTCCCTTGAGAAAGTATGGCTTTGTATCTTGGTAACAAGTACGAGTATATTGTCAGCAGTTTAGTGACAATGCAAAATGTTTGTACTGTGTTTAATTTTTTATTTTTTCCTTATTTTTTAATCTGTTCCTTACGAAAAGGAAGAAAGTCTAGCCTTGCAACTTTGGATACCTTGTTTTGGATTTTTAAGTCTAGCTAACTCAAATGTGGTAAGGTTGAATTTAACCTTAGAGAATTTTGAATTAGAAGAATCGACAGTGTGGTATTAGGGCAGTTGGCACTTGATCTGTGAGGGCTGTGTCATTGGACTGTCTGGACAGTGTTCCGTGCTGCCATTTCTTTTCCATGCTATAGTTTAGCACCCATGCTTATATAAAAAGAACCTGGACCATGCAGTTCTATTGTTTTAGCTGAATCAGAGAATTGTAAGGTAATCTACAAATTAATCTAGTATTATGAAATGCATATGTCATCTTTATTTAAATTTTCTGAACCTATACACGGATTATTTTTATTTCCATATTATGCGTTTGAAGATTGTTTACTCATGTATCAAATTCTTTTTGCTCTACAGGCTCTTTTCCGTAGTGTTTTTATTTTGTACTTCTGCTTTTTTAAAAATCTCTTTTGGGTCTGATAGGTGCAGACAGATAAACAATCTGAATTTTTTCTTGCCATTCAGTCCATTAGACTTATTACGAATTCTCTTTTGGAAGAAGCCTTGGGCATCAGCACTAGTTTCTCATGGTCTCTTTATAACTGATGGCTCTTGATATGAAAGACCAATTTTTTAATGGTGCTGTTCCACTGCATATCCAAACCCACTGTTTTATTTCTATAAATGAAAAACTTGCCTGTATGAGATGCGTTATTTCACTTAGAGGATGTATCTTTTAGTGCTTAAAAAAAAAAAGTTAAATCTGCTTTTATAAAACTTAAATTATATAACTACTGGAGAATTAATCGTGAGGTAATTCACTGATATGGAATTATATGAATAAGCATAAGATGGAAAACTTTTAGTTTGCCACGAAGTAAGCATTGGATTGAGAGAGATTGAGCCTTGTCTTACCTCCTGTAGCTAAGAATATTGGCATCAGATGCTTACACTTGTAATGAAGCCTCTGCTTATGTTGTTGATTATTCAAGAAATGGGAATATATGAAAAAGGTTGAAAAATCTTCATTTTTGTTACACTTTCATAATTAGCATGCCAATTGAAAACAGCTTTATTATCTGCTATTAAGTCTAATTTACAGGTACAGTGAGGAGTACGTAGGAATCCTCTTTCTCATTTTATTTGAAATAAGTTTTAATATTGTAGCACTTCTGACTTGACATGAGTATTGGCATTTCCATGTTATTTAGGTGTTTCTATAAGAGAGTCCATTCTTTTGTCAGTAATACAGAAAGCATAGAAGAAACAGTTTTAAGTTTGGTTTGGTGTATTTGGGGTTGTTTGTTTTATTTTTTTTAAATTAATGATCACTTTTCATTAAATTAGGCACCACCATTTGATATCGTTGGAGTCAAATTTCAAAACTCTCAACCTGTCGTCAGCAAATAATGGCAACGTGAACTGTATGGGGATTTCATGTGTAGCTGCCAGTAAAATACTCCTCAGAGAATTTTGCTAGGCATTTGCTAAGCTGTGTGTTTACCTGATGGAAACTCAGGAGGTTGGAACTAATGATACCATATCTCTCTAGAGTTTTACATTAATCTTAATGAATATTTCAACCAGTTCACTTGCTACTAAATTAAAGCATGCTCTTTTGTTCTTTTTGATATGATAGCAGCTGATACAACTTGAATACAGTAAGATGAACTACTAATTATCTGCTGGTTCATCGTATCATTTATTGCAAATGAGGAAATTAATGGTTTTTGTTATCAGTTCAGCAGGTTTATTCTTAAACATTCAAAATGCTTGGTTCTTCTCTAATCTTGACCATATTTTCTTTTTGTATTGAGTGTGTCAGACTGTACCAAATTGGGAGGTTTCTATGGTCATTTCAAGGATTCTGCGTCAGGTGAAGAACTGTTAGTCTGTGAGTCTCTCATGCTTTACCCTTAAGTTGAAACAAACAATAAAAGGTGTCTTTTGAGAAACTGTGCCTTGCTCTTATCTCTCAGGTTTAAAGAAACGAGTGCACCTTCGATTCTTGCACTTTCAGAGAGCTGTGTGCTTGCCTGTTATTTCCTAACACAGTACGTTTTCTACAGTTTTATTCTTTTGGATGGTACAAAGACCTTTGATTTCTCTAACAGAGTATAGCATTATGTGCAAGAATTCTGGTTTAGACATCAAAAGAATATAGTTAGTGCCTCCTGAACCTGTTTTCTGGTCTTTTATACTGGATTAGTTTTGGCATGAAAGATGTGAAAAGGTGGCTTAACATTATGAAAATGAATAACTGACTATAAACAACTTAGCTTCACCTGGGAAACATTCATTAAATCTGAATGCATATAATTATTACTTCTACCTGTTGCACTAGTTGCAAATATTATTGACTATTTCTTTGGTCTGTGTTTGGATATTTTCCACTTTTTAGACTAGAGAACAGGTAAACTAGTTGAATTTCAGAGTCTCCATATAGAAAGAGTTGACAGGAGTATGTCTGCTGTGATAAGCAGTTACACTTTCAAGAACTGTAATAACAAAATACATGTCTTTATTTGCTAGCAATGCCAAAAATGTCTAAAAAGCATAAATTAGATGACAGAAGTGTCGACAAGTGTGTTATTTGAGTTAACTTCCCTTGCTTACGGGTTTGGTTCAAAAATACCTAGTGTGATTCTTCATGAAAATGCTAAACAAGAGTTCAGAGGAAAATCTAAGGAACTGTAAGACTGAGAGCATATTGAAACACAAAGTTAAATTCATTTCTAGCTTCTGGGTCAAGTTTTGGTCTTGTACTTAACTGTGTAATTTAATTGAAGTTAGCTCAGTCAATCCATATTTACACTGGTTTAATTGAGGACAGATGCAGATGGCTATATTCGAGGATGAAAATAATGTATTTGGAAGAACATGTTCCTGTCAGAGAGCCAAATGAAACTTTATCCAAACTGCAGACACCTGTCTTCCTACAAGAAATTTAAAGAGAATACATGTGCAGGCCTATTGGTAATGTAAAGCTAATTATGGATTTTTTTTTTTCTTAAAGGAAGATGAATAGACTTTAGAAAAAGCTCTCCTGCCACAATCCTCTAGGGAATTTCTAGGCTCAAGATCAGATGGTGCTGAATAGAAATGAAATTCTGTGCAAACTCTTTCTGTCAAGCCTTTTCCTTGGCAGGACCAGATACGAATATAAAATTCTTATTTAATGGTAGTGACACTTATAGTTTGAGGGCAAATTTCGTGGAAGCAGGTTCTTATGTATTTGGGGATGTTCTGATTTTTGTATGGTTCTCTATTGCACTTGCAGTTTTCTAGGCATCTTTTCAGATTGGGATACTGTGCTCTTACAGTCTGAATCTGTGAGCTTCAAGATGGAAAATGATGCTGGAAATTTAAGTAAAAACTTTGAAACTTGACAGTGAGGTCATCTCTCATGTGCTTGACTAGAGAATTCCATTTTCATTTCTAAGCCTGAATTGTATCCCACTGTGGAAGCATTGCCATTTTTCCCTTGGTAAAATTCTATTAAATAAGTAGCAAACTGTTTCTTTTCCCATTTTTGTAGGAAGAGAATGTGAACCAGCAAGTTTAAGCAAAATATAATTTCTGATATAGTCATCTAATAGTGCACTTCCTGCTGAACTGAAATCTGTTAAGTTTATACCCCTGCTTACATGGATATACATCTGTGTGGTGGTTATTCCCAAGGATACAAATATCTGTGCGTATTGTACTTCAGTAAGGATATTCTCACAAGACAGCGAAGGAAACACAAACTCCTGGTTGTGTTTATCTTCTGCTGATGCCACTGGGAGCAGGGATTAGCCTTAATATTAAGTTACTTAAACTGTATGCATAGGTTTTAAAGCATGAGGATTAGATTTGGTTAGTGGTTTTGTTAGACTTTTGAAACAGTACTTGCTCATTCGCACTACAGTGAGGCAAAGATACCTGCTTTAAATGCAGAATTACAGATAACTCGGTTTCTTTTTTGACTTTGTCTTAAGGAGAATTCTCCTTACTGCCATGCTGATTTCCTCTAATGTGGCATAGATAAATCAATATTTGATAGTAAATAAACAAAGGTGAATTTTATTCTTGCAATTTAAATTACAAATAATTACTAGGTTTGTTGGCAGATTCAGTGTTCTATGAGAACTGTTAAAAACTGCAAGTTTTGTATGAAATCATGCCTACTTTCCTACTTTCCGATGATGTAACCTATTGGTCTATAGATAAGATTTTTCCAGAAAATGTTTTAATGCAGCCGTGGACACTTTTTATGCTGCAGTCTAATCAAGGAAAGTCAAGGGAAGTCATAATGCCAAGCTTAGGGCATGGATTGTTTCCCTTTCCTCAAAATACTTTATTTTTGTAGTTGCACGAAACTGTGTTTTTAATGCAATTGCAGCAATGCAGTCACATAGTATTTCACTGAATAGAGACAGCAGCTAGAAGTAAAAATACTTTATTGCATGGGAGGCATATTTCAGCTTAATTTATCGTAGTTGGAAAAAGAAGTTGAAAATTATAGGTTTTTTTTCTTGTGCTACTGTGCTAAAGCCCCCATATTTTTAGCCAGGTTAAGCCAGTCTTCTGGAAGAAGTAATACATTTTATAAGGAAAGTATTATACTAGTGTCAACATTTTCCTTTAAAATCAATAGATCTGGTAATATTTTAATTAGCATAGTAAATTGCAAAGCATTTCTTTTGAGAAGTACTTTGAAATAGTTACAGGAAAAGACTATCAATCCAATGTTAATATTTTGAAATATCTTGACAACATAATGATTTCAATTAACTCTGGTTGGAAATTTCACTTGCACTCATATAAAATGCCACAGGAGAGAAGTTGCTCTACATAAATTCTGGCAGGTATGTAGCGAGGCTCATCTGAGTTATGTGTATATAAGACATAACCTGGAAACAGCTTCTAATCAAGCCAGCAACCTCTGGCTTTTCCAAGTGCAGTTATTTTGACAAAAGTTCTCTTTCCAGGAAAGTGTATTTGTAAGAGCAAGTCAGTTATCTAGTACAAACTATTTTTTAACCCGTAAGATATTCTGAGGTATGAATCATTCATTATTGTAAGAATGTTTTATTACTTAACTTTGGAATACTAACATGGAAAAAGTGAAACATTTCTCTTACTTCTTTCAGTTTAACACAAACACTCAGTTGGGTTTTCATTTGAAGAAGTGTACAATGTTCAACACTAGCAATCAATTATTTTTTTCTTTTTCCTGAAAGACAGAGATATGTCAGAACCATGACATATGGGCTGAAATTTTATAAAGAGGCAGAAATATCTGCCACCTGAAGAAATAAAGAAAAAGTTTAAGAATAAATTCAGTTCTTCCCCCATAAATCTTTATTCTCATTTGTACTTGGAATGTAAAGGCTATAATTTTATTTATGTTTATTTTTAGATTTATTTCTTATCTAAGTGCTCATTTGTCATATCAGTCTTATCTAAAAAATGTTGAATGGGTTTGCTGTTCTAATAAAGCAGAAAATTATAAGCTTTTACTGTTTTACTAATGCCCTGTTGGCAAAAAATGGTCAGTAAAGGAAACCTTGTCTGGGCTTAGGAAACAAAGGCATACAGTCTGTACCATTTTCATCATGTCTTGTAAATCAGAGCTAGGCTTTGCTAAGCACTGCAAAGACAAAAGCTCATGAGCAAATGCTTTGCTAGAGAGCTTTCAGTTTGATTAAGATGGAGAGAGGATATGAGAGCCAAACTCAATTTCTGTAATGGAAGTTTACCCAGGAAGTCAATAGCCAAAATCAGAAGTGAATATTGATTCAATGCTCTGCCTGATAAATGAACAGTTTATTTCATTCTTTTTATGATCTTACACTACACCAGTTTCAGAAACTCATGTCTGCATTTAGTTGTTTAATTAGTAAGACTTTTTAGCCAAGCTATCCTGTTTGGAGGAAATATCCCATTCTTCTGTGATTCTGGCTGTTTGTCTTGTAGTAATAAGGAAAAAAGATTTATGAGTTCCTTTTATTTTGGGGAAGACCTAGCACTGAAAACTAATATCTGTGATACCCCTTTCCAACCTTTCAAGGCAGAAGGATAACTTGGGCATATTTAGTACTGGCTTACTTTGCATCTCAGATGGCTGCTTTCTGATTGCAAGAAGCTGACTTGGATGAGGGGAAATCCCTTGGGATCTGTTGCACAAACTAGTTACTTTAGAGGGGTTTCTTCCCTAGCCCTTTCAGATAAGGTAACCTGCCTTCAAATAGTATTACCTTTAAATAGCATGCTTGGCCAGTTCTGTCAGATTTTATTAGGAAACTCTTGTTTTACCTGTGTTTGGAAAAGAAGAGTAATGTTACTGCATAGCAGTTGAAGTAGTTTTTTTGCGTGTGTGTGTAGGGGGGGGCAACCTAATAAGATTAGTAAAAGATATTGTTATTCTCACTGTGCTTAATTTGTTACGCTTTGAAATATACAAAAAGACATGTATCCTTAAATGTTGTGAAAAAAACAAAAAAAACCCCCGAACACCAAAAAACCCAAACCAAACTGAAAACAAAAAGCAATTCTTCAACACCAAACCAAAAACCTTTGGAATATGAGCCAGTACAGAAATCAATATGAATGTAGGTTCCTTAACTTTCTTCATCATCCTGCTGAACACTTTAAGAAGATGACTTAAAGTGAACTCCTGCTGCTTGTAAATAATGTAGTTGTTTGGTAAGAGTTTTGAGCAGTAGTTATGGCCATGAAGTGTAGAAATTCTAAGCTTACCTGTCGGGTTTTCAGAGCTGCCATTGCACAATTAATTTTGTGCTGAGTTGTGAAGAGCTGACCATGGGATGGACACAGCCTCTGTAGTGATGTGTGATGATGTAAAATTGGGATTTTTGTAATGCTTGCCTTGTGTTAATTAACCCAATTATCTTGGGTTAGTTCTCATATTTTTTTGCTTTAGTAAAAGTTCCCCTTTTTATCCTTCTATTTGTTATTTTCTAGCATATTATATTTTAATGCTGAATTAAATACGGTGGAATTGGAAATAGCTGTCACGTTCTGTATTGTATTTATGTGGATATGGAGACTGTGGACTTTGCACTTGCCTAGAACTCCAGAATACAAAACTTCAGTTTCTGGGCTGGATACTGCAATTTAGTTTTAATATAAATTTTTTTGATACATTAGCTTTTTTCATTATCTAAAAAAATATTTTATTCAATTACAATGTCTCTTTACTAGAAAGATTTGCAAGGTGTGTTTTGCGGAAGGTTGGAAACAATGCCATTGACTTCTGCTGACTACTTAAAAGGAAAACTGAATCAAGTATGACACAGGGATGTTTCTTCTACTGACCTGGTAAAGAAAAAAGAGAGTGTGAGACTTACTGCCTACTGTTCCCATTGTTGTTTAGCTGACATCCTGGGATTGAAGATAATGACAGAAATATTAGTGGTCTTTTCCACCTGTTGCAATCACTTGCCAACTTCAGTAATAACTTGTAACTGTTCTCTGAAAATAAGTTTTAACTATGGGCTCTGTGTCTGAACAGAGTTACTAACCGCTTGTTATATTTTTCACTGTATAAAGTTGCATGTGTATTTGTTCAGTCATCTCTGTTTGAGAGTAATGGTGGAACAGGTTGCTCAGAGAAACTGTGGATGCCCCATCCCTGGAGATGTTCAAGGCCAGGCTGGATGGGGCTCTGAGCAACCTGGTCTGGTGAAACATAGCCTTGCCTATGGCAGGAAAGTTGGAACTTGATGATCTTTAAAGGTCCTTCCAACCCAAGCCATGGAATAGTTGTTGCAACAACTCATAGTACCTGAAAACTGTAGCTATAACATAGTCAATCTCTTGGAAGAAATTCTGGCTTTCTTGGAAAAGGTTTTATGATAATTAAATTTCTTCAATCAGTTTCTTCTTTCTACAGAACAAGTCTTTTTACTGATCTCATCATTAAACAGAGCTATCTAGTTCTGCAGTCTAATGGGGTTAGCACTGTAGCAGAGCTCTGCTATTCAGATGTTTAATTCTTCATTTGTCTCTTGACAAGGTTTTGTCCTCATTCATGTTTCCAATTTGCTGGCATTTATTACAAGAGAATTGTGTGAGGGTTTTTTCCTTCACAGGTGAAGATTTAAGATGAAGAACTGCTAAGTGATGGCTTTCATCATAAAAAAGCATTTTAATGTCTTTTTTACTTTTGACATCCTGTGTTCGGATAGTACACCAGATTAAATATTGATATTGGACACAGTTAAAAAAATAACACATGTAAAACAACATAAAAAACTATCCTCACAAAGCAGAGATTGTTTAGGGCACTTTATTCACTCATTTGCCTCTTTGATTTAGACACGTGGACGGCAATAATAGCATCACTCTGTGTTGTCATACCTGCCTGTATGCTCTAGCCTGATTAGACACTGTCTTATCTAGTCCTGTGCAAGTCACCCGGATGATCAAACATCTGCACTTCTTTAGGGAGATAACTCTGTAATTTAATAGTTTCCAACAGAGTCTGTAAACCCCAGACTCTGAATTTTATCTTCTGGCTAAGGAATTTATGTATTACCTATAACTTGTTGCTAAGGAGATTCAGGGGTTTTACGTTTATTTTTTCTTTACATTTCTTCTGTCATGTTTAATACTGACATAGATGGTATCACAAGTCATATGTATGCAAAACTATCCTAAAAGTCTTTAGGTTTTTGCAGTTTTTTGAAAAGCAGATTGCTTTCAATTTGTTCAAACTGTCAGCATAACCAGATTTTAAAGGGGATTTTTCTGTGGAGAACTTCTTGTGATCTTTGTCACCCAGCTTTAAAGTTTTAATAACAGACAAAGCATGAATGCAGTCTTTAGCATGGTTTTCATTGTGTGGTCTTTGTGAAGCACACTATCTCCTTTTAGAGACAATTTGGAAAAAATAGTATGTGATTTTTAATCAAGTGGAAAATTTTAATGCAGAAGTGCAAAAGAAAAGATAAGGATACCGAAGCAATAATAGAGTAGTAAATTTATGGAACACTCATTTGTCTGTTTTGTTTCCGTTTCACCATGTTTAATGTTGAACTATTGTTCAACAGTTGTTTCATTCTTATTTTATGTGGCAGGTTGATAATTTGTGCAATTTGAGAAATCTGTGACAGGACAAGTAAGAGGAATTAAAAAGAAAAAAACTTGGCAACTTCTCAGTTTTTACAGCGGCCTTCTGTTATCTCCAAAGGATAACCAATGTGCTTGGTCTGAAATCTTTTACAAGAAGGGACCAAGAAAAGAAGATTTTTCAATTTCCATGGCTAAAAAATGCAATGAAATATATTTCAAACTTATCCTTTACTTGCAAATACTAAATGTTTTTAATGACAAGGAATTTGAAAGGATAAATTTTTTCTATAGCATATGGATTCCAGTAAAGTAATTAAATAATTCTAGTAGTCCATTTAGTACAGTGCATAACTAGAAAACAAGTCTGCCTACACTAAGGTTTATTTTATTTGTATTCTGTTTTCTTCAATTGTGCAGAATTAGTTTTGATTGGCTAAGCATGGAAATTTTGAAATCATTTTTCTAATAGTGCTTAGATGTTTAAAAGCTCCTTATGTCCTTAGATCTCTTCCTCAGCATTTGATTTGATTGCCAGTCTGTTCACCTGACCAAAAGTGGGAGAATCCTTTTGTTAAAAATGCTATGCTTTAAGGAAATGAGTGATTGCACTGTGGCAGTTGTATTTGCTTACTTAACCACGTATTCAGTTACTTCATTGGATGCAGACAGTTAGGTTAGAATCTCCAAAAGCAAAATTATCTGAAATTCCAACATTTCGTTCTTTTGCTTTTATTGATTCACGCTGCCTTTTTTTTTTTTTTTTTAAATGTTGATTTTCTTGGTTGGTTGGTTGGTTTTTTTAAATGCTGTCAGGTTAGTCCCCATCTTCTTCTGTCTGCCTTGGTATTTAAGCTGCATTATACAATTTTGATACTGTTTCTCTTTTGCTCTTTATCCCTATTAAAAAAACAAACAAACAAACAAAAAAACCCAACACTTTCTATTATTTAATTGCATAAGGAAGCCCCTGGAATGAAATGCACTAAAAAGTGCTAAGTGTGAAGCTGAACAACTTTTTAGGCTGAAAAGGAAATTTGAGCATATTTAGAGATGAAATACCATTCTTTTTTTCCAGTAGATATGGACACAGGGAGGATGTAATGAGCAAATAGGATTGTTTGAACTTGACAGAGTGGCAGTCTTTGATGGCTTACTAAAGGGTAATGAGTGATGGTTATGGGAGAAAAGTCTAAGTTTCTTTCTCTGGGCTTGTTCATGTGCCCATTCATTGGGCTCTGTTGGCAGGGCCACCCCATATCACTGAGCCCCGTGGTGCCTGAGACCTTTACAGGACTCACGTCATTGTACAAGAAAATTTGTGACATTTGGCCCCTTTTGCTTTTTGATCCAGTCACCTTCTTGGGTAGAAGGAAAAGGGATTTGTCCTTCAAGCTGAAAAGAGTTTATTAAAAACTACAGCTGTAATCTCTTTCCTAATCCCGTGGTGATTTTCTTGGACTTCAGGCAGATGATTCTGCAAGCAGGTAAAACACTCATGTATTTCTTCCTGTTTGAACTAATTTACAGAATCCTGTGCATTTTCTAGTGTATGCTGCTTTATATCCTTTCTAGACTGATTTCACATCTTCAGTGGAACTCTTGAAATACTACAGCTTATATATTTTCCAGTTTGTGAACAGCTCGAGCATCATATTGGTTCCAGCTCCTATATTCCATCTTCTTCTAGCTTGAAAAGTTAGTAAATATTTTCAGCCCATTTACTTTGCTGATATTCCTAATATTAGAGAAGGAAGGCAGAATTAGAAGTACACCCTTACAAAGATTTTTTTAAATTAAAAGCTTATGGTATCACATTGTGTTTTCAATTCCTGATTAGCATTAAAATTTTATTATGCTTCTCTGTTGGTAGATAGTGTTCCCATTATGCTGAGTTTATCTTGGTCTTGCTACTTGCTGTGGTGAAACTGAGTTGGGCTCGATTATTTTGATTATTAAAGCTGAGCTGCTTGTTTTAAGGTGCAAGTAATAGGTACTGTACTGTGTGTGCTACATAAACATCTTAGAAAAATATGTTTATGTATATATTGCATATATAAAGAAGGTATCTGTGGCTTAAGACTGCAATCTGGGATGAGCTCTGCCACTGATGTGCTGTGCAGCATCAAATGCTGACCTTGCTTGTCCTTAGTTTTCCCTTGGTAAGTGGAAATTATGGCTGATGTCCATGGCGTTAGGCAGAAGTCGATATTTCATCATAGTATCTTCATTGTCTGGCAGAACTTTCTTGGATAGGAATAAAAAAGTAAATATGTCCCATGTGCAAGGATGTATTTAATGGCTGAAAGTCTCTCTTGCTTCAGAACTCCTTGTTTCCTCTTTTGCATATGGGAACCAGACATTTTCCCACTCCTTCTTAAATAAGTTCAAGTGAGAAGAATTTTTTTATTGTCATCATGTACTTAAAAATATGTCTAAAAGCTTTGAAGATATTGTCCCTTGAAATATAAACAGACTTATGACAAAACCCATTTGCACCTTTGTAGTCGTGTCTGAATATGTCCAAATATTCAGAAGAATCTCAACCTTTCCTAAATTATAAATTATTTTAGATCTTTTCCCCCTGCAAATCAAAAGGAACAATGCCTATCTAATTTTACTTTGCCTAGCAAAATAAAAGATGCAGCGATTTAAGGATAGGCTTTAGTCTGTGGTGATACCCCTCATCTTCAGCCTTCAATACATTATGTTCATGTTAAGTATCTTTTATCAAGTTGAAGTGACTCCAACTAAGCTGTAGCTTAGTTCAGTTAAACTGTTTCAGAGATGGTTGGCAAATGAAAAAGAAAAACTCCAAGAAGTTTTCCTGTACAATAAAAAATCCTATTTTTGTCCAGTATTTTTGAAAAAATGTTATAAGGAAACCATTATGCTTTGACAACTTTGTAAGACAAGCCAAATATGCATGGAAAAGTATAACCAGCCCTACAATTTGGGATTTATACAAGAGTCCTACTAAATGCATTTTTACTGTAGTCTGATTAGTCTTGTTTGTATCTCTAATGCCCACATCCACTGCTTTCCTTTCTACGAAATATTGTGAATGATAATAAATAGAAATAAATCTCAATTGTGTATACCCCTGGATCCAAGGAATTGATGCTGATTTAACTTAGTTGACATTTATTTTAATTTTATTACGAGAAGTCTCCGTTGATAACTAGCAGAGAGTGTATATGGTTGCCTCATTATCTTGGTGTGATAGTCTGTAGCTGCTGTGTTTGCTCATTGTTTTGATGCTTGTTTGCTTAGGGCCCTCAGAGAACCATATTAAATAATTCTGCAATAATTTCTCCAGAAATAACAACAAAAAAAATTTAATGTTTTCCTGTTTTCAAAACTGACAAAAGCCAGTGAAATTGAGCTACTTTATAGCGTGGTGTCAACACAAGTGGAATATATTGGTTTGGATTTGGAAACTCCACCATAAGTTCTTACGAAACAAGGAATTCTAGAAATAACATCCAGCTGAAAGTTGGTATTTTCATATAGTATCTAAGCCAGCATTAGAACTTTTTTGGCAGTCCCTGAATCTCGGGGCTTTAGTGTTCTGTGGGGAAGCTGCAGCAGTGTGCAGCAGCCACGTGTGGGAGGCATGATGTGGGAACAGAAAGCTGAAGCTAATGAAAAAGTTAATGCTGCATTAGTTGCCACAGGAGAAATCTGTCCCTGGCCGAGATGCTGTTAGTCCACTGCAACCATTGCCAGACTTGTGATTTCTGTTGGGTTGCAACACAAGACAGAAGCTTTCAACAATGGCAGTGCGGTTACCTGGTATTCCAAGGGACTCACGAGCTGATTAAACAGAGACGTGGAGAGAGCTGTTCTGATGATACAACACTTTGTGTTCCCAGTCACTGCAGCTAAAATTCATGTCAGTCTGTCATGAAGTGAATGACATGAGGTACTGAAGAATCCAATGGTTTTTAAGTGAGTAGTATGCCATGATTCTAGAGCAATTAGAGATGTGCAAACATCAGCATTTGCTAGACACACAACTATAACCCATGGAGTATTTATACTTAATTAGGATGGATTTTTTCACGTCAAGGGCTATAAAGAGCCATATATATGTATATAGCAAAGCTCACTTGGTGCAGCACATCTGAACAATAAGCTTGTGGCTTGAACTCAGTTATGAGATTTAGAAAGTTAAGCATGTTTAGCAATTTCTTTTTAGGAACTGAAACTTCTTACTGTCCTGACCAGAGTGTCACCTGTGGCTCATTTGCTTTTAGCCCTTTCTTGAGTATATTGAAGTAGCCTCTATCTACTGCTGGTATCTTGTATTCCAATGTGATTTAGAAGAAGAGCAAGAAATTTCTAGCAGCAATTGATTTTTTAGTCCTAAGATATGTAACCCTAATTGCACTAAAGGAGGGAGTAGGAAGAGAAAACAAACAAACAATGATAAAGACTGCAAATTAGTGCAAGAGGTGAGAACAGTCTTTCAAGCAAATCAGGACGTGATTGTGGACTGTGGCACAAAATTAGTATTGCCTCCCAGAGGTTTTTGGGGATTTGTTTAGGTTTTTTTCTTGATGAGCTATAAATATAAGGATGCATTCATCCTGCTAGGGTTTGCTGTGATCTTTCTAAGGAAACAGGGCAGGTTTTTTCATGTACATTCCCTGAGTATGAATTTCTATTAAATATGGCACTGTTCTGCATACCCCCCCCAAAAATGTCCCAAAACTTACACACAAATCCAAACAACTTCTCATTTTACATTAGTGTTGGGCATTAAAGTTTGAAATGACAGGAAATCCTAGATCTTGCCTGGTTTCTTTCATGATGGCCTAAAATGTGCACATGAACTCCATTCTAGGTGAATACAGGTGAGCATGATGGTCACAGGATGCAACTTTGTGGTTTTTTGTGGTCATTAAGGTCTGTTCCTGACAGTTGTGAGGTCAGAAAAAGAGTTGCATGGTTCTTTTGCTTTCAGCACCCTTGAATGATGTTTTCTCACATACACTGTACCATCACTTCCTATGGCTGGCTGCAAAGCCAGTTTTTGATAAGAACTTTTCCCGATTTTTTTTCAAATGAAACTTTATCACTAGTAAAATGCATTGTCCAGTAAATGCTGTGTATTCTTAGACTGAGGTCTCATTGGACCCACCCTTGGCCTCCTCTTTAAGGACAATAAAATAAAGTTTAGGGCAAGTAGTTTCACTTGGGCATGGGTTTTGTAGACCTTTCTGCTCATTGTGGAACTTTTATCTTGACATGCCCAAGACCAGAATAACAAGAGAGAGCCTCCAACTGAAAGGGGTATTTTGACAGATGTCTTTTCTAAAATGGTGCTTTTTAAAAATAGTGTAAGCTTTTCTATTAGTGTAGAAAGTAAAGATACTGTTAGGCTAAGAGGGAATTCATCCCATTTTGTTTAAACTATGACAACTTGACTAGATTTCATGAGGTATCTCTTTCAGTAACTAGAAAAAAAGTAAGTCCACCAATTAAACTTTTAAAGGAACTGAAACCAGCAATTAGCAATGTAAATCACTCCTCATAGTCCCTCATGTTTTTGTTGGTGAAAGATTAAGTCTGTGTAAAACCTGTTAGAGTGAGATAAAGCAGGAATAAAATGGCATATGAAAGAATCAGCAAAAACATAGGCTAGGAGAACTAATCCTGATTACTTCTTGTCTACAGACTATCTGAATAATAGGTATGATAATTTCTTACTGTTTTTTTTACAGGAGTGATTTTGTGATTAGTTGGCAGCTGAAATTACTACTGAAAAGAAGGATCTCCAAGAAAGGGAGCATTTAAAGAAATCTTGTCCTTTTCAAAACTAGTAGAAATTTTTTTTGGGAAACTGGCCAACAGTGTTTTCATCTCTGTATTTTACTATTTTTTACTGTTTTGTAGTTTTGTATTTTAAATCAGGAAGTGTTTTACCCTACTAGATGACAATATCTAAATCCTAGGGCTCAATTTTAGGAATTGCTTGTTTGCAACTAGTGCAAGTGTTCTTTACAGCACAAAAGCCATTCTGTTCTCCTTTTCAGATTGCTTACAAAAGAAACAATTCCCTATTTCTATGATTTCAGGATTTTGTTTGGCTTACATAATGAAGGTCTGCCGACTCATTTTGGTTTTATAACTTAAACCACCAGCTCTTTGCAGATCATCCAGAGTAAATCAATTGCTTCTATATAATCTGGAAATGTCCCTCATTACTTGTACATGTGAGATTGTCTTCTAACATCAACCTCCTAGGAGCATGTTAGAGATCCTGTATTAGACACAGCATAATGTGCTAAATAGTGCATTAAAAATGGCAGCATAAATGGTATTTGGAAGCAATATTCACTATTTTAGAATGAGTTCAGTTTAGTACTGCTGTTTGTCATTGAGTAAGTGCCACAATTTGATCCCTTGGTTATTAGTCCCTCGTCACTGGCACTGCTGACAATGGTTTGGCACAATGCAAAGAGGTTCATCAGAGCAGCAGAGCACGTGGGAGTTCGGGAAATACAATTCTCTGAAATGCACATGCAGTCTCTTGGAAAGTTTGCTGCCTTTTCAGTGCGTAGCTCTCTGAATACTTGTCTTGTTATTGTGATATTAAAAAGTAATTTTATTTAATCTAGTGCTGTGACTATATTAGGTCTGAGGGAGTGTTCCACTTCTGGCACACTGATATACATGTGCAAATCATCAGACATCGAAGTTAACTTGGTGAAGGTTTGGCCATGCTAATTTTGCTTTTCTTTCTGAAGATCTTAGGCAGGGGATGAAAATTTTAGCTGTGAAAAGTCTTGTTAGGAGAGGATGCTTTAGGACTGTGCTGAACAGTGTTGAACATACTGGTAATACAAGAGTCATCAAAAAATCTGTGATAATAAAGCAAGCTTCCTCAAATAGTCACTCTTCCACCTTTATTTCATCATTAGTTTGAAGCGAGAGTGTTGTTGCCTGCAGATAGCCAGCTAAGTGAAATATTTTTGTTAAGCTGCATACTAACAAGCATCTTAGTACAGAGAACATAATAATAAGTTATCATCTGCCTGCAGAACAGAATTTCTTTACCCTTGATATTAATTTTGGAGTCAATCAGGGCTATGTCTAAGAGCTGGGAATTTTGATAATACCCTTTATGAAGCATAAAAAAAAAGGTCAAAACCAGAAAATGAATAGTGATGCATTTTAGAACCACCCTTGATAAGAAAGCTTTTGTGTATAAAAGTTCTCAGAAGCTGGGCTGGGTTTTGAGCTCCTATCTCTAATTACACAAAGATTAGGACCCATGGAATGAGCAAACCTGCTTTGATTAATGTAACCTCTTCTGTACTGATTTCAGTGTAGAAAGCATGAAACCAGTTTAAAATACCACCAAGAAATTCCACCAAGAGGCCTTCAAACAAGCTTTGCTATGTATAGCATGAGAGCTTCTTTCAAAGCTTGATTAAATAGTGCCAGGCTGGATGCTATAAATATTGCTGGTGTGCTCTCAGTATACTATGAATAGTACTGATTGCATCACCTATAAAAAAGATTTAGCAGTAATGTAAAGCATGTGGAAACAAAAGAACCCCAACATAGAAAACAACTGCCAGCCGCCTGAGGCAAAAAAGAAATAGTCCTAATGGTTTGGTATTCCTCTGTTATTTTTAAAATTCCTCCTGAAGGCATTGATGTTATAGAATGTTATAGAATATACTATATATATATATATAATATATAATATATATA
>JAHLSL010000018.1:22339970-22376675 GCA_025920805.1 Petroica traversi | reverse complement strand
ATATATAATAACTATATAATATAACATCTATAGATGTTATAGAATGTTATAGATGTTATAGAATTACAGAATACAATAACTGGGGGAGATATGAAAGTGACCACCAAGCCAATCTAATTAATGCCATGGTCCTTTCCTTCTTTAGTAGATTTCTGATGTTACCTGCTGGTTAAACTGATGTTGCTGTGTATGTGGATTGTGTGATGCAAATGTAAAGTTATTGTAATTAAATAATACTTTGAGTTCCAGCAAAGAGTTAACTGTGGCAGTTCTCTATTGTAAATTCAAGTGAACAAAAAATTTCACTGAGTAGGAAGACAGACATTTTGATCAGAAGGTCATTGTTCTATTAATAAGGAACTAATAGGTTTTCCAAATGAATGACTTGTATTTTCAATTTGAGAAGAGGTGAGAGTATGAGGTGATGGAACTGAGGTTCAATTGAGAGTTTAATCTATGTATCAAGAACCTTTGTCGCTGAAATGATGGTGAATAGATGAATTCATTTACAAAGTGTAATGAGTTCCTATTGAGAATTAATTATCTTGGAACTTAGTTCTGAAACTGGAAACATATTTGACCCTTGAAATCAATCTTTCTTTTTCTCCCCTCATACTACCAGGAACTAGATAGAACTTTATGAGTTCAACATGATGAAAGTAAGAATTTATATTTTTAAGATTTTTTTAACACATTGTAGTGCAGCGTGAATAATGTTCTTACTCCCTTTTTTAGTTTTAGCACACGTCTGAATTCTGACTGAATATTGTTCAGTTCTTCCTGAATATTGTTGACTTTTAGATATGTAAATATTTGTGGTGGTTTGTACTTTTGAGAGATGGAAAGCATTGCTACACACCCTAATGTGGTTGAGCACCTGGAGATGTAAAGAGAAAAGCCAAGGATGATATTGCAATTTAAGGCAGAGAACAGCAGTGAGAGATAAAAGCCTCAGATACTGACAGGAAGAAGAAGAAAATCATGGGAGGAGCAGTGTCTGTCATGGAGAGAGACATTGAGGATAGCACACTAAGTGGCAAGGGAGATTGTATGACTGGATTTTATTACATGAATTCTGAGGCAAACAACCTGAACTGTTGAATCAAGTTACATTCCTAGAAAGTAGGTAGTATTTATAAAGTAGAAATTTTTGCCTTTGAGTGTTAATTTATTTTCTGTCTGTCACTTCATATCCTTGTTTCCTCCTTTTTCTCTTGTGGCAATACTATATTGAAGGGGAGTTACAGCTGCAATCACTGTGAATTCTTCATTATCTGTTAAATGCTTTAAAATTGGTTAAACTTAGAGTGGCAACCTTATAAAATCTAGATTGTTTTCATTAATTTAAGTAGTTTTCTAAATTAATCTTATGCATAGGCTTTTTAATATCTTCAGTTTTCCCTGTAAATTGTGGATTATGCTCACAGAAATTCAATCCAGATGACAGGTGAGAATGATTTTCAGTATTGATTGCAAGCATTCTTTCAAATTGTCTGAGAGAATACCCTTCAGTTCTTCAGTTTTTCTAAGATTCTGGAAAAAATTAAATGAAATATGTATACTTATGAACAAGTGGCTTCTTATGCAGCTTGTTCTTATGATTTTTAAAGGTTCAATGTTGCATGAACGATTAATTTTAGTTTGTATGTAAGCATCCAAACTTCAGAACTCTTCCAGCATACTCTCTGAAGGGATTCCTTCACAAGAGGAAAAAATGTCATTAATCCTATCCTTGCTAAATGCGTGAAATGCATCTCCAGATGTATAGTATATTTAGGAAATAAAAATATTTGATTCTTTTAAGCAGGTTAAATTGTATGAATGATAGTCAACCTACATAACCAAGGAAACTCAATGTGCCAGTTCCTCAGGTCCTGTTTTTCACTTGTCTCCTGAGTTGCCACCTCAATATCGTGTCCTCTGTCCTGATAGTTCTCAAGTCCATGTAGAATAAATCTGGTAGTTTCAATTCTTTCTGCGTTTGCATGTGAATGTGAACAGCTTTGATCTAACTGGGAAGGAATAGGAAACGTTGTGGTTGCCTGACCTTGCTTTGTGATAAGTGAGGCTGGTGATAATCTGCCCTACTAAATCTGTCCCAGTTAGAAATGTATGTAAACACTGTAGCTGCTTTCAAAGAGGAAGAAAAGCTAAGCAAACAACCGATGTCCAAAAACCCCTCCAAAAACCAAAAACCACAACAGAAAAGGCCCTGATCACAGCTGGTGGCTCAAGAAAAGAGTGAAGATATCCTCTCATCTATTATGTCATTGAAATTATTGATTAATTTCAATTGAATTTGTTTATGAGAAGTGTTCCAAAATAGGTCTGCTCTTCTTTGGTGATTGACATGATAGCTGAACAACTGGCATGAAACTGATGTTTGAAGAAATACATTCCAGCTGCCCTGGGGTCTGTGCCTGTGATGGTGACCATGCCTTTCACGACTTTATCCTTGTGGCTAGTCCCTCAGTGCTCTGCCAAACCGCATTGCACTGTGATTTGAAGTCAGCCTGATAGATAATTTCCATTGAGGGGAGCAGAACCTGAAATCTAAGAGGATGAGCATTGGAGCATTAAATCCTGTGCTGTTGTGTGCAGTTTTATAAGCATGTCTGGCACAGATCACTTTATTAAGGCAACATCTGCTATAAGCACCGTACTTGGATTAGGGATGACAGCCATTTGCAGCCAAATGAACTCTTAAAAATAGAAGATATATAAGTTTGACGAGGATTAATGTTTTATTAGCTTGCTGAATTCTTAAGGTTTACAGTAGCACTTTCTGTGGATGTTTTATACGGATGCTCTTTATATTTAGTCTAATGTAAGTGTGATCTGCATCACCAGTTTTCTCAGCTTGCCTTTATGAGATTGATTGGTCTTATATCTGTCTGTTCTCTGTCACGAAAAATCATGAGGGTTAGAGATATGACGGCAGTGTTTTTCCCATTAGGGAAGCACTTAAAAAATATCATCTGCAAGGTCTGTCTCTTGAGACACTTCTACCAGATCTACTGCCATTGGAACATCTATATCCAAACACAACAAGCTTTTATTCAAGCCTTCTCAGTGTCATTGCTATTTTTTCCTGCCAAAGAATTCTTACCTTACTAACTTTAAATGTGGATGTTTTGGTAATTTCCATACTTAACTTCAATTAGCTTCTCATTCACATAATTTCAAGCTGCTAGGGCAGAGCAGTTGATTCCAATGGCAGCATTTTCCCATTGACTAGA
Organism: Petroica traversi; assembly: GCA_025920805.1. Taxonomy (NCBI): domain Eukaryota; kingdom Metazoa; phylum Chordata; class Aves; order Passeriformes; family Petroicidae; genus Petroica; species Petroica traversi. The sequence goes on along the minus strand of JAHLSL010000018.1, from coordinate 22,373,436 downwards.
GCAGGCGAGTTATTTTGTGGTTCTTTTTTAATCCAGCATCTTCTCCTGTAGCTTTTTAAAATTTCCTCCGCCTAGTCAGAAGGCATTCAGATCTGTTTCTCAAAGCTTCACTCATGTAAGTAGACTTTGTAAGTGCCAGGGGAAACTTTTACCTAAGTGAAGGGAAAAAAAGTCACTCTGATAAGTGCATGTTAAGATATGCGTGATGCCATGCATTAAGTCAGAGAAACCTTATGGTTCATATTGCCCATTCATACTGTAGTGAATCAGTGTGTTGGTTCATATGGTGAAAAATATGTAATTTGAAGACAAATCAGTGGCATGTTTAAATGTGATGTGTTACAGTTAACTCCTGCAGTGACAGGATATTGCTGCTTGAAAGCCCCACCTCAGACTGGTGCCAGTTAGAAAGGTCAGAAAATTGTAATAGTACGGAGCAATCTCTGCTCTGAAAAGCTTATATTTAAACAGGAAAACAGTCAGTTGAAAATTCTGAAAGAAATATAAATACAGAAAGCTGAAGTGCTTTGCTCTTAAGAGAGTCTCACAGCAAGTACGGACAGAACAATAATTCCTTTCTGACGTTTTTCCCAAAGCTATTGAAAATATCCATGCTGAACTGGTAGAAGATGCTTCCTCTTTTCACTGCTCCTCCATATGCAACCATCCAGGCACAGATCTTTCCTTTGTGACCCAATATTCATTCTTGCTCAAGAGACATCTGCCAAATAAAATTAAAAAAAATAAAAAAATTGGTGGGCTTCTGAATTAATGTGTTATTAACATGTAGCTTTGGATATATTTTTTTCTAATTCACTGCTTTTATATCGTCATCTATTAAATGGCTGAACTCCAACCAGCATCTCATTTTCTGAGAGTTTTTCTCCTTTTAGTGATTTTTTTTCTCACAAACTGTGATATTTTGGGTCAAAACTTTATTTTATTTTAATTCAGCAAAAGTTTTGTCTATCCTTATTATTTGTTTACTGATCTTCCCTTGCCACTCCCAATACATACAATAGTATGAAATTTGTGAGACACATTTATTTTCTTCCTTTAGAATGGATTTTTTAAGTGATCTTGGGCTAGACACTGAACCATTTTTTGTGTGTCTTCCCCTGTCCCAAATGTGTGTTGTGGCATTTCTTACCTTGTGGAACCTGCAATTTCACGTACCTAGTGGTTAGATACTATGGTAACAGGGGCTATATAAAGTAAGTAGGATACTTAAATTTAATATGGAATGGTCGTGCAAAGGCAAGGCTGTAGGACTGAAAGAAACATGTCAGGACTGTAAATGATTCCTGGGGTGCACTCTTGCTCCCTTACCCAACAATTTTTTTTCTTGACTTCTTGTGTTGATTATTTAAAATTTTCTCAGAGACTTAATTATTATTTCCCTATTAATCCAAGTCTAGAGTGCAATTTAGTATCTGTTCAGAAATACTTCTCTTTGGTTTTCTTGCTATTTAACCTTTGTGTTTTATTTTTCCTTTGTCCTCCAGATTCTTCAAATATTGTCTGTAAAATGATAATAACAGAAGAATCCTAAAAAACTAAATATGCTCATTCATTTAAATACCTACTAAACTATGGACACTCCCCAGTCCTACCCCCCACGGCATCACTGTGATAGAATGTTGTGTAAATTATGTTTTGCTTGGGTTTTTAAGTTTATAATATTAACAAGATGCATCTAAAAGAGTTAATATCCTGGCTACACAAAAATGAAAATATTTTCTAAAGAGTTTTTATCCATCTCAGACCTAAGAGGAGCGACTTCTCCATAGCATGTATGTTTTTGTATGATCACCTGACACCATTTGGTTAATTGCTCCTACAGAGTAGAAGTGCTGCAGATACTGGGGAGTCAGTAATATATTGGACTTCAGAATGTTTGAAACTAAGAAACACAAATATTAAAACATTTTAGATGAATTTGACTAAAGTGTTTAAGACATTCACTGTAGATGTATCTCAGTCCTCTACAGTCTATAGTCACTCTTTATAACTCAATATCTGTTCTTGAACACTACACAGGAATGTGTAATGGATGAAGTTTTCATGCATTATCCTGATACTTTTGGATTCAGAGCATGCATACTGGCATAAAAGCTTCTGAATTAGGTGCAAAAACTGTGCTTTAAACCTTCTGTAAACATGACTCCACTGGCAAAGTATAGACAAGGGTAAAAAGTAGTATTAATGAGAAGAGTGTATTTTCATTTTGAAGGAGGTTTGTTTTTGCAGTGATTGAGAGCTAACCACTGGTTCCAGTTCTGTGAAAATTTCTGTGTAAGAAATGTCTCAATTACCAAGATAATTTGATAAAATACCTGCTGTGTAACTATAAAAGAAAAATAGTTGCCTCTCCTCATTTCAGAAAGAGGGAGTTGAGTTAAATGCAATCTATGGCATTTCAATCCATAGCATCTACTTTTGTATGAATTTATTTTGGGGAAATTGTAACCTCCTCCTGCCAGTTACGCTATGCTAATGTATTAATTGATATTTGTATACTAGTGAGTGGACCATATATGAAATTATTGCATCAGTTCCTATGTCAAGCAAGGTATTAATACCAAAACATTCCTAATAGTTTATCAGTTAAATAATGAAAAATATCTAAGTCGACAACCTACAGAATTTTTTCAAATAAATTTAGTTGTGTCAATAAAGCTACTCTGATCTGGTACCTCAAAGTATCAAAAATATATTTACATATATCTTATAGTAATATTTTCTGTTTATAAAATGTTATAGAATTCTCTGGATTCCTTGTCTGTTAAGAACAGTGGTTTCTCAAGGCAAGTGTTTTTCTTCTTGCTTACATAAGGCACAGGATTTTGGCTGTGAAAAGCTGATTAATAATGTACAGTTTTATGAGCAATATAAATAAATGTTAATTCTGCCAAATGTAATAGGAACAGTTGTCATACCTGGGAGAAGGATCATACTTACTGGATTTCTTCTTTTGCATTGCAGAGTTCTTTATAGATGTAAAATGATAATGCATTTGTTTTGATGAGAAAAAACAATGATTGACTTCTCTGAATTGTAAAATTGTGCTTCATTACGTCCTTCAGTGATTGCCATTATTGAAAGCCCTTGGGCAAAAGCATTCTCTTGAAGAAATGGCATGTGAGCTATTCCACTGTTTGGCAGATTCCAGTCCATTTAGTCTTCTATATTACATTCACAGCTCCTCTTTTAAATGAGTAACTATTTCTGGAACATATGCAGCCATAAATTTATTAAATGATAGCATAGATCTTATTATCTGAAATCACTTTTAGTCCACAAACAACTTTTTTCATGTGGCCAACAAAAGCATGAAATATGAAAACTACAGAAAAAGCATTTTTAATACTGGTTGTTCTAGTGATCAGCCATAACAGGGAAAATTAAGGAATGCCTTCTTGTGGTGTGTTGTTGGCAAAGATATAAGCATTACACTGTTTTTTATGATTATTAATTTTGATATGTATAAAGCCTTTTTCTTTATTTTATAAAATCTTTTCTATTTCAAAGAGAAGTAAGTCAGAGTCCTGAGATAGCTTAGAAAAATAGAGTAAAGCCTCAATAATTGTTGCATTGGATGTGCTGTTGTAGAATTAAATTAATTGGCCCTGTGAGCTACTGAGCCTCAGCTCTGTAATCCATAGAAGCCCAAGTTAAGAACTTCATGGCATCGAGACAAACTCTTGGTTGTCTACTCAGACACTGAAATCTTAATATGGATTAACGCTAGAAGCTTCTATAGGATTCCATTTTCTGAACCAGCTTCTTGCTTGAAGTACACTACTCAAAAATACAGATGAAATCAGATCTTAATCAATGTCATTGATGAAATGTGCATTCAATCGTTAAATATATAGAGAAATAAAATAATACATCTAACTTTTTGTAATCTGACTTTCTAGATTATGAAGATCTCTTCAATGAAGCTTTTTTTCCCAGAATTTAGTAATAGACAAGTTTATATCTTTTTCTGGTCTCTGAATTATAGATTCTGTTTCTATTTTAGAATATTTTTTCCTTTTAGTTAATGTTTACTTTAGGTGTACAGAAGTACAAGATTGTCTGTTAAGTCAACATCATTATAGGTGACTAGAATTAGACAAAATGTGTCTGCTCATTGTGAATTATTTTGTTCCTTAGCTCTGGCTACTCTCAGTACTTTCTCATAGTTTCATATTGCATTAGCGTCTGATTTGGAGCCTACAGAGTGGGATTGAGCTGTGCGATTACTTCAGCACGCTGCTATAACTGGAGAGAGGGCAAGCAGCATTCTGAAAACCTGTGTTTTGAGCTGGTGCTAGGAGACATAGTGATACTGGAGTGCTGACCTTCAGCTGAATTGGTAAAAAAATCATACAATTAAATTGAAATTCAAATGTAGACAATCAAGTGAGGTTAAAAGTTCTAACAAGAACTGATTGAAATTGTGTAGTCTCAGCTCCATCACCACAGATTAGACTGCCATATCTCTGAATGAGGAAAAAAAAATTAAGGAGGAAACCTAAAAAACAGTGGGGAAGAAGCCTGATACCGAGAGGGGTCTGGCATCTGGAGTGAGTTTTGTAGCCTTGCAGCTAGCCTTGTCCTCAGCCTCAGGGCACCTTTCTGAAGATACACAGAGGCCGTGACTTGCAGTGTAGGTTGGAGTTGTAGAAGCATGGTTGGCTGAAATTGGATGGCTCAGGAAATAGTGATCAATGGGCTCTTTTGCAGATGAATTGCACTCCCTGATAGTTTAGATGCATTCCCTTGGTGTCTTATGCTTGCTAATAGCAAAATAATGGCTTGAATAAAGAGTTGGTCTAAATTATATGGAAGGGAAGCCCCAGAAGAGAATTTGGCTTAGCACCTTCCAAAATTGACAGGGGAACAGTATGGAATAAATAGCTTACGTAACAATAAGTCTTGTAATTATACACTTGCTTCAGCAGATGGATGTGCTATTTTTGGACTGAATAACAACTGAACATTAACTCTAGTAACTTGCTTTTTCAGTGACTGCAATCTGGACAAATGTGGTGCAGCTCCAAGGAGCTGATGCAGCTGGTGGAGGCAGAGCTCACTGCGGGCTGGCAGCCTGCTGTGCTCCAAGCCTACACCTTCAGGGATGACTCACTTTTTGTTCCTGCTCATGCTCCAAGCCCAAGGCAAAGCATTGATCTGATCATGTAGTAGGAGTGGACAGAGTAGGTTCTTTCTGTTTTATCTGAACATCTAAAATACCAGACAAATGATCAAATGTAAGAAAATCCGCCCGTGTGTGAGTGTTGGGTGGAAAACCTACACACACTTAGGAATATTTTGTTCTGTGGTAAACCTAGCAGGGATGACTTTATCCAGTTCCACTCACATCATCACCCTATATATCTCTTAGTCCTTCTCTGTAAGATATCAAGTTTCTGCAGCCTTATTAGAGCTCAATATGGGGAAATAATTTCAGATAGCTAACTACCCTCAATTTACCTTTTCTCAATTTTATACTGTAATTTCTTTCATTGTGTAGACCCTATAAGGAATGAGTATTTTCTCTGATGGTTTTTCTTTTTGTGTTCTGTAGTTATTAAAAGATGGTATCTCATATCTAGGAAATTTAGAATTGTACTGCTTTTCTAGGTAACACGGTTAAATAAAAACCTGATTTAAATTCCTGCTTCCCTTTCAGTTGAAGTTTTCAAAGATGGCATTTAAACACATTAAGAAAGCACTTCTAAAAGATTTTTTATTATTATAATCATCCTCCTCCTCATCATCATCTTGATGTCTGAATTTTAATTCTGAGATATATTTCAGGTTTGTTAAAATACCTTAGGGTCTCTTTTTTCTGTTTCAAAATGTTTTCATGATATGCAGCTCTTAGGAATGAGAATCCATTTATCATTATCAAATGTTTTGCAAATGTTACACAGGCAGATACCTGAAATGTAGGGCTGTCTTCTGTTACTTTCATCCCTCCTTGATGCCTTTTTTTTTTTTTATTATTCATACACAAATGGCTTATCTTTTGTTTCTTGATTTGTTTTCATTGAAAAGTAGAGTTTATCTACAAGAACACAAAAAGACGACATAAAAAGAAAACACATTTCACCCTTCTGTTTATTGAATACTGTATGAGAAGACTGTTCAATATTTAATGTGTTAAATTGCTTTGACAGTATCAGTTCTAGGATCTCCTTGCAGGTGTATTTTTCTTGTGTGTTTAACTGGCTCTGTAATTAGAACAGTTTGAAGCTTGTTCCATTCTCGGAGCTGCTTTTATTTGGGTAGCAAAGAACTGTCATGACATTTTGTTCGTGACATCTACCATCCAAAAAGCACTTTGAAAAAAAACCTCTCATAATTCCTCAATAGGCTGTATCCTGTTCTTGTTATTCTGTTCTTGAGATGTGGAAGAAGTGTGCAGGTGATTTTAGTTATTGAAGTAGATTTTTTGGATTTTAGCTAAATTTTCTATATGTTCTCTCAGGGTATTCTTCTGGAAAGCATGTTCAGCATACAGCTACACAAGCCTGTAGCACATTGGGTTTGCCAATAATACTAAAGTAGGAGGAGCTGTGGACTTCCTTGAGGGTAGAGAAGCCTTGCAGAGATCTAGATAGACGAAGAACTGGTTGATAAGCAAGTCTATAAACTCTGAGTTTAACAAGAGCAAGGAGGGATTCTCCACCTGCGATAGGGTAGTCCTTGTTACACATTTTAGGTGAGGCCGTGGGGCTGGAGAGCCACCCTGTTGAAAGAGACCTCGGAGCTGGGGTTGATGCAAGTTGAATATGAGTCCTGGACACATCAGGCACAGCATCCCTGGCTGGTTGAGGGAGGTGATTGTTCTGCTCTGCTCTGGGCTTGCATGGCCTCACCTCGAGTGCTGTGTGCAGTTTTGGGTGTCAGTACTAGAAGGGCATCTATTGAGAGTTTGTCCAGAGGAAGGTGACAGAGCTGATGAAAGGTCTTAAGGGCCAGATGCGTGAAGAGCAGCTGAAGTCACTTGGACTGTTCAGCCTGGAGATGAAAAGGCTGAGGGGTGACAGTCTCAGTCTACAACTTCCTCAAGGAGCATAGAGGAGTGATAGGTGCTGATCTTCTTTTTCAGGTTATCAATGATAGGTCACAAGGAAATGGAAGGAAGCTGTACCAGGGTAAATTCAGACAGGACTTAGATTTTGCTCCTTCACTGAGAAGGTGGTCATTCACTGGGACATGTTCCACAGGGAAGTGGTCATTCTCTTAGTCATAGGGTTTTGTTTTAAGTATTCCCATGAGGAGCAGGGAGTTGGGATCAATGATCCTTAAGGGTCCCTTCCAACTTGAGATATTCTATGATTCTGTGACATCCTGGTAATTCCATATTTACTGTGTTACCATCTTAAATGTACTAAAGATTTTTCCAAAATACTTATTCTGACTATTTTCATTTACAAAACGCAGTTGTCAAAATCAAACATGAGAAGAATATTCTCTCATATTTCTCTTTCCAGAGAAGTAAAGCATCTTTCTTTTCTGTAATAGGCTATTGGGTGATTTTCCAGTACTTAGGATGGTTTGGGACTTGAGATGCTTTTATGCTCGCTTTTTTTTTCCACAAACCTTTTAGCTCTTTAGTGGGCTTTAGTGAGGCTTCAATTCTACTGAATCCTAGTATCAGCCTACTCTTTTCTTAATCACAAAGTATGTAATTTTGTCTGTAATTGGAATATACTTTAGTGCATAAGCAAGCTCTGTCCACGGGTATTGATTAATATGAAGTCTAATCTTTGAACTAATATTGTTTAAGAAATTAAGCATAACTAAACTGTCTGTAATGGGGATTTCTAGGCTTCTCAAGTTAATACCACTAACTGAGCTGCAGGATGAATATGCTTGTCTTTATTTTTCAGCTTGAATGTTTGATATTGACATTCATTACAATAATCTTATTTTTCACTTCAAGGGGAGACATCATTAAGTATCACCTGTCCATCAGTCAGACAAACCCGTGTTCTTAGAAGTCACTTAAACAGAGATGCCCTGAGTTTCATCTGTACTTTGAAAACTGGCTAACTATGAATTTTATATTGTCTGGAATAGGTGTTTTTCCATGTTCATACATTGTATGTATGTATATGTCATGAAGCTTGATGAAAAAATCATTTTAACTTAAAAAGCAGGTGAGAAATGGAAAACCAGTTCTTTGATATTGTTTTTGTAGAACAAATTAACTATTAGGTAATGATGTTAGCTCCATTAAAAGTGGTTTACAAGCCTTAAGCAGGACTGGTCCTGCCAAAAGCTTTCCCCAAAGATGTTAATTTTTACTGCTTGGGAAGAGCTTACAGTACCTGACTGGAAACCATGGGAGTTAGGTGCAATGCAATTAGCTATAGGTCTGTGTTTCTGGTGTGTAAATCATGACAAAGACTAAAAGCACATGATAATGCCAAGTACTGCAGTTTCCAAGGATCCAGAACTTCCAGACAGCAAACTTCAACTTTTTCTAGGTTTGATTCACAGTTCCAATATAAGTTACAATTTTTCTTTGTAGATGTTGAAGTGCACCCCCAGCACTTTAAACCTGGTTTCTTCAGATAAGATAAAGTTATTTGAATGTTAATTTGTAAATTCATTTATGAGTACTTTGATTGTGTTACGTTTACAAGGGAAAATACCCATCAATTTCCATGCTTGCACTACAGTACAGCTAATATCTAAGAATAACAGAAACTGGAAATAGAAATCTTGAGTATAAGAGACCAATGACTACAGAATAGTAATTGTCCTTCTTAATGAGTCTAGTCCTGAAATTATTATTCAGAAAACAACTCCTTTAATTTTATATAATTAGTTTCTTGGTCTGTAAAAACTAATAAAGCTTGGAATTCTAACACATGCAACAAAGAAAACCCCCACAGATAGGTATGACTAAGATATCTGTTCATCAAAAAAATCTCAAAACATTTTTAGGACAGCAAAAATAAAATTCTATAGTATTCTTTATTATAAATTAATAACAAGATATTCAATGAGATTAAAGATACAATTGAAATTACTAATTCTTCTGGCTAAGTTTTTGGTGGATTTTTTTTTGTGTGGCTCTGGAGAAGAGCCTTCAATTTTTCCATTTCTCCTGGGTTTAGGTTAGACAGCTTAAGGAATGGTTGTAAAATCATCTATGTGAATACCAGCCTTACAGAAATCTTGATTTCCATACTGATTTCCCTTCCCTCACAAATTACTTGAGCCAAAGTAAGCTGGCAAGTGGATTTTGCAAAGTCTAGAGATACAACACAAGCAACTTTTTGTAATCAAAACGGGTTTGTTTCCTGTACTGAATACATAGCAGCTCTTGTATTTTAGTCTGACTGGCATGAGATCACCAAGCTTTTGATAAGCAGAACTGTATGATATGTACAAATGTGCAGTTACATGTGAGGAGTCAGTAGTTTGCTAATGTTGAGGTGGCAGAGACTCAGCCTTTTGGGTTTTTGTTTGTTTGTTTTTCCAGTAAGTAGGAATTAGTTGGTGTCAGTGCTGATTCCAACCGGGAAACGTACCGCTAAGGCAATTGCAATATTATTCAGCTTCACTTTGATTTGATGGAAAGGAATTGTAGAGGAAATTTTTTTCACTTGACTGACAATTTAAATATTTGGTTTTGAAGCAGAAGTAAGCACATGGATTCTCCAAGTATGAACAACATGGAGAAGAATTTTCTGTGGAAGATGCAAATGAATTTGACAGGGCTCCCTTCACAGGGCAGTCTTCCCTGCAAGGCTTGACAGCAATGTCCCCCAGAAATCCCCAGGCTCCCACTGAGACAGCAAAAACTCCCATTATAGTAAGCCATGTCAATTTAAATACGGCATCAGGACATTTTGCATCCTTTCCCAGCACCCAGACACAGCAGCTGACATGGTGCATTTCCGCTGTATAGGTCTGATGTTCGCTGTGTGATGTGCAAAGAGACACTTGGCATTCAAAACTCATGAATTTGTCTAGGCCCCTTGTTCTGTTCTGCATTTCATCTCAACTTGTGACAAAGAGGAAATCTTTGCCGATGCTTACTTTGGCTTAGTGTTGTATTGACAAAGATCTTTAGTGATGTATATAATTATGTCCATATTTGGTGTCAGCAAGCTAGATGCAGGCATCATACCATTTTGCATCCATGTTCTTCCTTGTTTAGTTAATGTAATTTTAGAGCAATGAAATGGGCAGCAAAGAAGACTGAAGACCTTATATCACAATACAACCACGTGAGGACTCTGCTGCTCAGTAGCTGCTTCCAGCCATCTCTGGCTAATTTTCATGATTTGTGAGGATGCTTGCAAAAAGGTTGAGCAGCGATACTTTGTCCAAGATTAGCTGCAGATGGGCATGATGCTCTACCAGAAATGCTTCCTTTGACATCATTCATTTGCTTCATTCTTAAAAACCAAGTGAAAGCTAGATGGCAATTTTCCAAATTCTAGGTTTTTTGCAGACGTATTGAATTAATTGTAGAGTCCAAACACCTGTAACAGTATCCAGTGAATAAAATAATCCATTTAAACTTCCATAACTGGTCATTTGAAATAGTCATGAAAAATTACCAGTCTCTTTTAAACACTGGGTCAATTCACTTTTTGCATTGATTGGGAATTTCCAAACCTTGAATTATTTTTTTTTTGTTTGCTCTGTCTTATTCTCTCTCAACTACTCTGTATTCCCTCGTTTCTTGGCTTTTACTACACTTAAAGATTGAATCTGTTATGTTCTAGGAGTCTTTTAATTACATCCAAGTCATTGATGCTTGAAAAAAACATAACGGGAAGCCTAAAACATCCAATGAATGGTATGACACCAATGGCAGGCAGATGAATGCAACAAGCTATAAAATGAATTATACTTTCTGATATGAAGATGCAAAAACTTGCTAAAATATACTTTGTAATTGGATATGTTCTATCTAATAGACTAATAACAAATCAGAAAATCAAGAAGATATTTAAGGTGCTAGGCATTCTTTTAATGCAAGTAATTAGAATTATCTATGAATAGCTTTTAAAGCCCCCACTGAGCCATTATTTGCATGTTATAGTTTGTGATGCATGGAATCTTGAGATGATTGAGCCAGCATTATAAAGTAAAATTCCCTTGATGCTTTAAAGAATGAGAATGAAGAAACGTTTCTCTTTGTGATTCTTCCATTCTCCCTCCTTCATTCCATTCATGTGAGAAACTGACAATAGATTTCTGGAGTTTTTGTATTCCAATTATAGAATAAAGACATGTCCAATGTAACAGTAGTATTTGTACTCTATATTCCAATTAGTAACACATTTTCTCGAGTGAAGGCAGGAATATGATTTTATTGAATGAGATTTAATGGAATTTGCTTTCTCCATACACTGGCCATGCAATTTAAAAATCAAAGATTTCTCTCATCTATGAATAATGATTAGTGGAGAAGGAAGGGCTTATACTGAATTTTTAGTTACCACATGTGAGTAGAGCAGGTGGTTGCTAGAGGCAATGAAGTGTTTATTGGACTTTTTACTGTGTGAATGAATTTTAGGCTGTGCTAGACAGACAGATTTTAGCTTGCCCTGAGATTTAAAAATCCTTGAGCTGGCAACAGAGGCATTACCACCGTTGGCAAGGCCAGCCTCCTCATAAATATTAGAGGAACCTAGAAAACTTTCAAGTGCTTAAACATGAAAATACTATTTATGGTGTCATTGCTCCTAAACTTTTTTTAGTTATTTCTGTTTCAAACTTACCTAACTTGTTTAGATGCTGAAATTTTATCTTATCCAAGTATGTATGTGATTAGCACTTCGCAGCTCAAACTCAGTTTCTCTTTGGATTCTGTCAGTGATGTTTTCATGAAGAGATCAATTAAGCACTTTCTGTAGAACTTTTCTGGAAGTCAGTCTTGTTCCTTGTTTTTCCTATGAAATGTTTCTGTAATGCGCAGTATATGGTGGGAACACTGTAATTATGAAAGTATTTTTCCTTGGCCTTTGAAACCAGCACACTGAATGATCAGCACACTGAATATCAATCTTCTAGGAAATTTTTGGCACATCTATTTGGGGCATATAAATTATCTTTAAATGTTATAAATTTATTGGTGGGAAAAGATTTTTATGAGCTAGTAGATGAAAATATTTTTGTTTATTTTTAAAAAAGTATTTTTATTAGTTGTTAAATGCTTCTGAAGAGCCTAGTTCTTTTTCTAGTGAAGTCAAATGTCATATGTACATGTGTATGTTCATATAATTTTTGTGTGTATAAATTTTTGATTATCAGATTACAATTAGCCTTCATAATTTCTACCCTTTATAGTTTTATAAATCTGTGCATTTACTAGTATTCGTGAAATTAAAGTGATGTTTCAATCCTTTTTATAGCCTTAAAGTTCAGGACAGCCTTTAAAAAGTTTCGTTTTGAAACTCTCCCTGATTTGCATTCAGGAAATTAGCTGGTTATGGTTCAGAAAATGGCTAGTTCTTCTGGATTAATTTTTCTCTCTAAAATGATGCGAAAACAGAAAATAAGGGTCTGAGCCCCTTGTCAGTGTGCTCCTACCTTGCCTCATCATCTTATCATTCAACTCAGCTGCTCAGTGGAGATAATTTTTAGCACTAAACCCACAAATTGCTAACCTAACCTGTGGAAGTGGAACATGACACTAGCACTGAGGAAGTTGCAGCAAGTATCATTTAAGGTACTACATTTTCATTACCATAAAGAAGGTTTTAAATAGCAGCTGCTGGCAGCTTGTTAGAAGAAGGCTAGCATTGAATTATTTATTTTTTTTTTTACTTTCTTGGGCTGAATTTACTAACTGCACATTCAGTGTAGTAATTAGTAATGTATTAATTCAATGTAGTAATTAGTTTGGTTTAAAACTGATTTTCCTGCTTTGGTCACTATAGCGGCATTGTCCCACCACATGGAGTCTGGAAGACAAAATTGAGTTGGAACTTGCTAGTGCTAAATATAAAAATGAATCTAGCCAAAATGATTTGCTTGCTTCATTTAGAGACCGCTAGTCTATGATCAGAATTCGTAGTAATTATATATGTGCCTTCTAAAGATGCACATCCTTTTGTATAATGGCTTCCCAAAAATAAAACTCATTATTACTGTGCTTACAAGATAAGCCTCAGGCCAGTGTCATGTGCAGGCACGTGGGGTAATCTTTTCAGTGTTTTTATTGGGACTAAATTGTTTGCTGACTGATTTACTTCGTAGTGATACCCCACAGTATTCCTAAAAGATTTAAATATTTTTGTTCTTCTTGTTTTAAAGTAGCTTCCCTACTTCATTAACATACTGAAAGCCCATTGTAATTATCACACAGCCACTCAAAAGAAGTTAGCAACAGGTTACTGCTGTTTTCTCGCCTTCATGGAAAATCAAAAACTGCTCTTGTGTTGAGTCACATCCTTAGTTCTGTGAAATGCTGGAAGTATAGTAATAAGCAATGTCTTCACTAGTTGTCCCCCCTAAGGGAAATAGAAACAAAATCTTAACCTCTCAGTATTATAGGATGCTTTCAAAAGAATCAGGGAGCTCTCCCCCACCCCCTTGCACTTTTTTTAGCTGGTAATATTTCCCACTCAGCACTAACTTAGATAAGTGGATATAATGAACTTCCTAACACATTTAATGGTATATAGTGAACCAGACAGATGCACTGAGGGCAGAAATGTTAAGTGAGTCGAATAGCATCTGCAGGAGGCCAGATTTATTAGTTTTTTAAAGCCTGAAGCTGTTCTGTGCATTGCTTTCCCACAAAGCAGTTCCTTTGTCTGTGCACTCTCATGTTTTACTCTAACCTATATAGCAGAATTTATTTCTGGATCATATAAAGAGCATGGAAAGGCACAATGCTGAGCTTCCAGGGTTTGAAATAGAGACAGCTCTGTCGTCTGCCTCACACACAGTTTTAATTTCTTGTGTTTTCTTCAGACTTCCAGGGTCACTGAGTTACTTTTTTGTGGAATAGATTTTAGAAACTTTGTAGATGTTATCACTACTGTCATTTAAAGTCATTATATAATTTCTATTCCCAGATAAAACATATTTTAAAGGTACCTTTTTTCCTGAGGGTCAGTGAGAGTGCAGTTTGCTTTCAATGTTCCCAAATTCTCTGAAGTACTTTGTTGCTATTGCTTTGTTCTTGAGCACCTAGATAAATGGGGTGGGATAGGAAAAAAAGAAAAGCTCTGCATAAAGATAAGAACAAAAGCATAAAAGAAGGAAATCCTTTACAGGAAAGTAAATAAATTTCAATAAAATTCATTCTTTTCTATGCCATAATTTTTGCATGGATATAACTGTGCACTATAAAATTTGACAGTTATAAAAGTCAGGATTTAAGAGATACTTGAAGTGGGTAAGGGATGTTTCAAACTGACTTGTTCTAGACTTGAAATTCTGAATTGAGTGCAGAACTGTTAATTTCCAAGAATGAAGTTGCAAATAAGGAGCCAAAAATGATCTCATTGGTGCTAGCTGACTGAACCAAGATGTGGCACTAACTGGAATGTACTGAAAAGTGAATTTCTATACTCTTGAATATTGTTGTTGGCTACCAGGTCTTGTTAATGTGACGGTACAAAAAGTCAGTCCATTTCCATGAATGCTTGAATGGCATCATTGTGAAGTGATTTGCTCTGTCAGTCATTGAAGTGACTGACAGAGCAAAAGGAAGGAAGAAGAGAACAATTTAATGACCTCTATTGATTTAGGACCTGATCCAAAGCCAAATGACATCAGTGGAAAGATTTCTATTGAGCTTATTGGGCTCCTAATTCAGATCTTTAAAACTTAAATGTAAACAGAGTGTTAGCCAATTCAGGTATTGCAGGGTGTAAGGAAAAGCTCATGGGAAGTGTACTCTGTGCTGTAATTTCAGGCTTTTAAAAGTTTTTGCTGTCTCTTAAACGCATTGCCTGACTGTACCTCAGAACTTCCAAGGCAGATCAGAAAGATATCAAAGAAGGTGGTCCATAGACTGCATCAGTGAAAGAATTTTGAATGCAGGTAACAATTTTGTGGAACTAAGGTTGTTTTGGAGAACATGGTAAGACAGATGAGAACTATAAAAAAGGAAAGTATGATTCTGGCAACCACATCACTTTCAGTAGTGCAAATTCTGGTTGTATAGCAAAGAAATGTGGAAAGAGAAGGATTGTATGTCACTAGAGATTTTACCTTGTTCTTTCTTTCCTTTTGAAGATGAATAGGCACATATATAGGGGTTGGTTGTAAAAATGGTTAATTGCTTCTAGACCACTAAGAAAAAAATCAAAATATTTCAAGCCAATGTATTTAAAAAGGTATGTTAAAATAATATGAATATCACTAAGGGACCTCTATTAAAATATTTTGGATGAAGACTGTGCTCTTAGTTCTGTGTGGTTCTATATGGTTGGTGTATATTAAGTTACTCTATAATAGAGAACAATTATATGAATGAAGCAACTTCAACCCAGCAGTTGCATTTTTAATAAATCTAGGCACATGTACCTGTTTATTGGAGCATGGATATAATGAATGTTCAGTTTCCTGCAAGAGATAGTGCCTGAATTTTCTGCTTTTGTTTAATTTATAAGAATTACCTTCTGAGGGAACTGTTTAAACCTCCTCCATTATGTGTTACTCTCCTAACATTTTTCTTCCATTGATTTTTCTCAAATAAGAAAATATATCCATGTGTGTGTACATCTCCATATGTATGGAACAGTGTAACTTTTGAACATATTTTGATTTATTTTTTTTGCAGTAGAGGGTTGTAATTTGAAAGCAGCAATGGCTTTTACTTCCAGAAGCACAAAAAAATAACATATGATAATGCTCTGCAAGCCAATTTATAATAGCAGGTATGATTCAAAAGATGCCTGAGTCATAGTAGGCAACCTGTTCTTGTTTGCCTTGAGGAATCTCATTGAAATATGACACTAAGCACAATATCAAGACATTTATGCAGCTATCCAAATTTATTTTTAAAGTAAGATGACAAGCTAAGAAGTCCACATCTGTGTTATTCAATACTAATAAAGCTAAAAAAAAAATACAGCTGACTGATGGCATACTCATTGTGGAGGTTCCCATTAGAGTTTAAAAGCACAGGCATAATTTCCAGGATACCAGTGTTTGTTTTTTCTGCCACTGATGTGATGACCCCACCCAATTTTTTTTTTGTTTTGTCGATCTTTAAGGAGATGTAGTCTGAAATACCGTTAATAAATCTCCATACTTGGAGTTTGTGAATAGCAAAGTCAAGTTTTCTTCCTCTTGGGTTCCCTCTTAAAAAATGTAGTCATTGGCACTTACTTTTCTTTAGAAAGGGCACTTAACTCTGTTCATCCATCTCATTGACCAACAGCTGTGAGACAGAATTACCAGCTTTTCAGAGTTGTGATGGCTCACGACATGGTGTGTATGTATATGACTGTCATTTAATGGATGCATAATATGCTTGGACAACATTTTTAAAGGAAAGAGGTAGTGCAGCACCTACCTCTAATTCTAGGAGAAACATTTGTTGGGCAGGTAAGCTGTTCCTGCTATAATACCGTGACATTGGGGGAGGATGAGAAAAACAGGAATAAAGCAACAGTAACTGTCTCACTCCAGTGACCATTTAAGAGCAATAGCCTGGTTTCCAAGTTCTGTTTTGTCACCTGAGACATCTTAAGAGTATGAGCCCTAAAGAAATGAAAACATAAATGTATTATTACCTTTAACAAATGAGGTTCCTAATATGAAAATTTTGATCATTTTAGTTAAAAGTGAGGACAGGATCAAATACCTTTTGGCCACAATGAGGGGGGATATAGCGTCTTAGCAAAAGACAGAAATGTTTATCTTTCATGAGTGTATGATTTTGTAATGCTTTTTTTTTTTTTCTCAGTTCAGTGACTTACAGGGCCCGTAACTTGAACATTGATTTTAGCTAGTAAGTCAGGTGATAAAAGAAAAAAGACTACTTCAGTAAAATTAGTGCATGTTAAAGATCATTACTTCTTTCCATCAAAGTAAAGAGTAAGCCAGATGCTACACTTTTCAGGGAAAATATAGCCTTTTCTGAAGAAGCAATCTGAAGGTCAATCTCTTGGCAGTTCAGTAGCTCACTTAGCATAAGTTACTCCTATTGGATTATCAGTGACCTCTGCTAAGTATTGAAGCACACCTAGTAAGTTTTATTGTTCAATGACTTGCCTTTTTACCCTAATTTGGCCTTTACTTCTGCTTTTCTCCTGCATACTTCTGTGACTGTGTATGCAGAGTGCAAATTTCCAAAAATAATTAGGCGGTTTTCAGTGCTTAGTTAGCTCCATTAGATGCAAGAATGTAGGTCAGGAGTGCTCTTGTTTTAATGCTGTGATATGCAAGGTAATGGTTGGTAATCTGACAGAAAGGGAAACAACCCAAGACGGAAGCAGTAAATTTGGTTTTGCTTCTGAGTGTCTTATTTCATGGCAATATTTGAGCATGATTTGGTCTTCATTCCCCCTTGTATCCTGCATTTCCTCATATTAGAAGATATCCCTTTAACTTTCTTCATTCAGCTATGTATACCACTTTTTTTTTTTGGGGGGGGGGGGGGGGAGGGTGTGGGGTTTGGTTTTGGTCTGAGATTTTGCCAATAAAACTCCCTGAGCATCTGTGTAAATTCTGTGTGGAGAGTTAAAAATGTTTGGGACTGTTGTAGACCAAGTCAAAATATATGTTTGTTTGCTTTGCTTTGATTTTGCTGAGGTTTGAGATGGTTTACAACTATATTTCTATCACTAGTTTACAGATTTAGACAAGTAGTATCATATTTCACACAGTTCTAATATGTAGTCTGTACCAGAAGAGTCTTCAGTGTTTTTTTGTTCTTTCTTGCTGTGACATTAACCACTAGAAATTCACATTACACTTTGTTCTCATTAATCAGGTTGGTGTCAGGGACCTTGCATCTGTTTTTTATATAGACATGTCACCGTGTTGACAAATTACCTTATAAATGTTACAGAAGAAGTTCTCAATGGATTGTAGTGAGAAGAGATTCACTGGGGGAAAGGAAGTGTTAGCAATAGGAAAAAATAAAGTAGCAGTTCATCACAAGTATGCAGTGCAGTGGAAGATACCTTGCCAGAAGCCCAGACACCTTTTGAGGCAGGGAAGTTATGGGGGAAAAAAATGCTCACATCACTGTGAAGTCTCTGACTGTCCATGTTTTTTCTTACGTAAAATACAGTAATAGTTTACGCTTTGCACATCTTGCAAATGACAATGTATGAGCACACCATAAAAAATTTGTTCCCTTATCTGCAGAGCTTATGATCTCTGATTGGAGCTGTCAGAACAGATTAGCTGGATGAATCCATTTTTTCAGCCTGGATATTGAAATTATTAGAAGTCTTCTAAATACTTGTGAAATAACTGCATAGCTTTCAAATACTTAGAATGATGTACTGGAAAAAAAAAAAATCCAGTTTTGTCCACCCTCTATTTGTTTTTCTGTACTGAAAACTAGTTATTTGATCACAATGTTTGCAGTGAAATTTTTTTTACTATTTTTTTACTACTAAAAATACATTTTTTGGGTGATTTGTAGAGTTGGAAGCCTGACACTTCGGCTGGCTGGTACGTTTTGTTTTGATATGTTTATTTGATAAGCCATGTCCTTGACCTCTATGTTTCTATGAAGAGATACAGTGAAAGAAAGCATATTGCACAATTAAGCTGGGCTAATGAATTTGTACTTTTTCTTGAAATAAAATAAGAATATAATTTGTACCTCTAAAAATGAAGGGCAAATTACATCTTTTAAATAGTTTACTGTGGAACAAATTAGAAAAATGTCCTAAGGGTTATGCTGACTGTTCATAGGAAAATTAAGGACTATTCAATTTCTGTTATTAATTAGTATTAAAGTAGCTGTGTTTCTATCTCTTCTGTTGCCCCCAGAAATTCAGTGTCAGTTCCTCCATCCTTACTGACCTTTCATAATCTCCGTGTATTTTAGAGCTTTCCATGTCAACCTTAAATGATCTTTCATCAATGTAAAGAATTATATTCACCTTTCAAACCTGATCTTTTAGGATATATGGATGATAGATCTTTTTCATCCTAGAATACATCATTAAAGAAGGCTTTACTTAAATACACATTCTGGAAAAGGTAGTCCACAATTGTGTTACAAATATGACAGTTTTATCATGTGTCTAAGAATATTGGCTTGTTTTTTCTTCTTAAAACATAAAGATAATAAAAGATATGTAAGAGAACCGCAGGGCCATGCTTAAAAGCATGGTCTCTAGCTAATTCACACCAGGAGATGACTAAAAAGAATACTGAATTTGGGTCTAAAGCAAAGTATTTTAATAACTGATGCCTTACTCTTAAGCCTTGTACATTTGGGAAGGGTAGTCTGAAAATACTCAGGGTTTTTTTTGCCATTTCTAAAATTAATACATTTTTTTAATGCTGTCCCTGTCACATGATCATGTAATAAACTGATAGGCTGACTTGTGACATTTTAAAGATTGAAATACACCTTCAGTAGCTCAAAGGTAAGAAGAAATAGAAAGGAAACAAAGAAAAGGATATCTGTGCCCTATGGGGCATACTCTGAATAAAATTAATAATACCTTTTTACTGTGTAAAATTCAGGTATTTTTTGTTAAAAATTTTAAGCATTTTCTCTGTAAACGACTTACTATGGTTAGTCTTGCTTAATAAATTCTGAGTTTATGGCTGCAGAGTAGCTGTTGTTTCTATATACACTCTTGGGCAAAACAGAGTGAGGAGGCAAACTAAGGGCTTCACTGTGATCTGTGTTAGTGCCAGTGCTTACCTGTTCAATATCCAGGAAGCCATCACTGACAGAAAGGCTTCCCAAATAGTGCTTAGGGAATGCACAAATTTCACTTGGCTTCTTGAATGGTTGAGTTCCTGAAAGTCCAGCAGAAATCTGTCAAGTTTCTTAGCGTCTCAGAATCTTTGATCTCTTTAGTTTGGTATTTTTCCTGCTCTCTGGTTCAGTTGCTTTTTCTGGTTCAGTTGTTATTCACTCTTGTTTAGTCAACTTTATTCTTGGAGTTGGGAATATGAGAAGTTTATTTTCAAAAAAATCTGCTTAAATCCCAATAGTTTGGAGGCCCATGTATCATAACTCTTTCTACAGGTTAAACTTGCTTCTGCTGGTTAAACATCCCCACAATTTACCTGATCACTGGAGTTGGGAGCTGCGGATACAACTTTCTAGAGTGTTTTGAGTCACCTGTTCCATTTGGATCCTTTGCTCTCAGATCTGGGCTGTGGATTATTAGGGGCAAATCTGAATGATTTTTTTCGTCTAAGTGCCCATTAAGTGGAGAACCTCTACCTGCCCTTTTACCCATTACACCCCAATAGCTGTGCCAGGGAGCAGCAGGACTGGCTGCCATGTAGGGAGAGGGAGAGTGGCAGGCAGGGCCATGCCCTCAGCAATCAGGACATCATTTTTCCCTACCCCTCCAGATTAATTTTGCTATTTTAATGGAATCAGATTATAGAATTAGGCATTACTTCCATTTTTTTTTTTCCTCTCAGGAAAAAAAGCACCATTGTGATGGGTGCTTTTTACTTAATTAATAATTTCCAAAGCTGCAATCCTGCTGAGGTTAATTGTAAGAGTTTTCAGTTTCTCTGAAGGCTGATTGTTTGAGTCTGCAAAAAAATGCAGAGTTAAAGGAGGTGTTTATAATATTCAGCTGCTCAGACAATATTGTCACATTGCTTTAAGTCCCATTCCTGAAGCAGGAGTGAGAATCAGCTACCATTTGTGATAACTGATTGAGAAAGCTCTCACACCAAATTGCTTTTCAAAAATTTTGCAAGTCTGTATGTGTTTGTTTTTTTTTAACTTGAATATGTGTGACAGTACTAAGGAAAGTATTAGTTTTATATCATCTTTATATTATTACAAAAATATATGCATTATACTAATAATGTATATTATTGATAAAAATAATAATTATTCTTAGTGGTATTCTAAACTCAGGCAATTTGCAGAAATCTTGTTTGAAAGTCCACCTGTCAAAGCAAGAAACAAATATGCCATTGGTGTTGATTCACATGTTTAATGTATGGAGCACAGTCTTGCTTAGAACACATTTACTGTGGTGTCCCTGGAGCTGCAAGAAGATAAATGGGTACTCAAAACACTGCTTGCTATTTAATGGTAGAATAAGCTGGTAACTTATCAAAATGTTGTTAGAGCACTTAATTTTACAAGATTCCTTAAGCTAATTTTACATGATTCCTTAAGCTTTGGACTCTCAAGCCCAAAGTGCTATAGTGAAAGTAGGCACATTAGAACTGGTGTTAGTGAAAATATTTCTGCTTATGCCAGCTTTGGGTTTTGCACATATACCCCACTTATTTCGCTGATTTACCATGACCATGGCAGTGCAGTAAAAGCTTCAACAAGGCCATAAAGTGTTTTTTTAAAAAGTGCATAAAGATGTTTGCAGCTGGACAGAACTCGAGTCAGGACAAGGCTGAATGATTATATGTTTTCCTTTGTAGCTTTATGAAATTGTTGACATGTCAACTATTTTCTGTGATGTTCTAATATACAAATAGAAACTCGGATGTTGTACAAGGTGAATTTGCTCGGTGACCCCTAAAATCTCTATTTATTTCAGTTTATTTTGCCGTGTTATGGTGTCCTTCTCTGTAGTGTATGTAATAAGAATAATAGAAATGTATCCGGGAAAATGTTTTCAGACTGGGCTTTCACAGACCCTCAGCTCTGCTCATCATTCCTCACTTCTGGCAATGGTGTTCTTGATCTCCACTTAGAATACAGAGGAAGAGAAGGAAATTGACAGTCAAATCCTGTCACTCCACTTGCGATCTTTGTGTTTAATTGGTCACATAATTTCAAAAATAAATCAATTTATTATTTTAGATAGACGATTCTTTCAGCTCTTATTGTCGTTTCTCTGTCTCCTTGATAACCTCCTGCTGATTTGTAAGGGCTAATACCAGAAATATTAACTAGTGTATAATTATTGGGAAGTTTGAGTAGGATGAAACAGAGAAAAAACAGCAAACAAAATGTGTGTGAACTTGGCCTCAGCATAATATGCATTACTGACTCCTCATTTTAAAAGAACCCCATATACAAAATGTTATATTTATGGAATTAAAGTGTTCAGAAGCTCCAAGATAGTTTTGACAGCTTGTATTTCTCTAAGATGTTGTTTCATTTTGTCTGCAGTGTGAGGCAGATAATGCTGTACTAATTAATCTTTCCAGAATAAATGCAGTGATAGTTAAACAAATTAAAGTTCAGATTTTGGACCCTTGTTCAGAAAAAAATTGTGCTAGAAAACCATGCAATGCTCAGGCCCTAGTTGTGGTTGATAGTTCTGCAAGTATTTTCAATGTTAATGGCCTCATTAATATAAAGCAGAATAACCTACAAGGGAAAAAGATGTTTAGTCTATATTTAAATTTCCAAGTTCTCAACAGCCTTATTAAAAAAAAAAATCATTTTCAAAGTGACTTCATAGTGGTAGGAGCTTTTCTTTCTGTAATGTAGTCGGGAAATCTGTAACCTAGTTAAAGTCTAGTAATTTCACATAATTTTTATCTCTTCTTCCATGTCTTCCTAGTACTTTGCATTATAATTTATTTATCCCTGTGCCCTGTTTGACTTACTATCCATCAAAGGGTTTATTTTTCTTCACCTGTTCATGATAAATTAGCTTGTTTAGAAACAAGGTGATTATGCTGCTTCTCTTCTGTGTCTGTTTCCAGCAGAAGACTGATGCTCTAAAATCATGCAGTTAATCTGTGGAAAAAGCCTTTTTTTCCCCAATTCCATTTACCAGGATACAATAGACAACAAAGAGGAGGCAAAACTATTAAATTTAAATAAACATTATTATATTTAAATCTGTTTATGATTTCTTTAGATCCCATCTTCCAACCTCTTAATGAAAAGCAGTGCTGGAAGATGAACAAAAAAAATCTAATAGTGTGGAGAGAAGGTGATTGTTTTCATTTGCGTGGGCTTCATTTCATGCTGCACTAAAGCATGAGGCCTATTGAAATCAATAAATTGAAAAGGGTGTGTTGAATAGGACTAATGAGTGCAATTAGACTCCATTAGTAATGTCAGAAGTTACATATGCATTAAAGGCAAAGTACAGACCTGAGCGTTTGTCTTGCTTTAGACAAACAGTGACAGCTTCAGACATTCAGTGGAATGGAGCATTGCAAAGTTTCATAATACAGATCCCTACTGTATGTGGCACTTTCTGTGGGAAATCAAATGTGCCAATCCATATCCTTCAGAGAAAATCTGGTTGAGAGAGTGCTGTTCTCCTTGGACAGACACCTTTCCTGAATGAATGTGACATTTGTGTTAGACAAAGGTCATAGTTTGGCATGAAATGTTGCCTGCTTGTCTGCTGTAATCCTCTGCAGGTAATGCTTTAACTGGAACTCCTTAACTGTGCTTAATCTCAGTTTATTTTGGTCCAGATCTATTTATAAGAAATGTAACCATGACCTTAGGGTCTCCAGCTGAAAAGGCTGTTTAAAATTAAAGTAGATTTATGTTTGTGATCATTTGTGACTACCAACACCGATTTTAAGGGAACATTTCTATGAGAAGGAACATCATGCACTTTGAACATAGCAAACCACCCACACTGCTATAATGACCTTGAAATATATGTAATAAAATGCTTCAATAAAACTTCCTAAATCTTAATTTTCAGCTATTAAATCCTTGTTTATTTTGTAGTTTATCTGAACTTGTTCTATTTTTTACATTCTGGTCATCTCAGTTTCTATTTCATTGTACAGATAATTTTCTTGGACTTGAATTTCAAGTTTATGTTAGGTTGATGCTGGCTTGGTTTACTTTTTCAAAGTAGTTACTTTATTTTTGTTTTTTAACTATTTTTTTCCCCTCATCATCATATTTAGGAGTATTCTGCAGTTACCTGACTATGGAATTTGGTTTATCGTGTCTTTTTATTTGAGAAATTTGTAAAATTCAGCAATGCCATAGTGCTGATGCACTTTACTCTTCAGGTTAACCTGGATAATGCTCTCAGGCACATGATGGGATTCTTGGGGGGTCCTGTGCAGGGCCAGGAGTTGGACTTGGTGATCCTGATGGGCCCCTTCTAACTCAGCATATTCTATGATTTTGTGATTGTAGGCTGCCAATACCCCTTCACTTAGGGACTCCACAACAGTTTATTTTAACATATAGCTGAGAGAACTTTGTAAAACTTCTGCAGAATGAATCCTTGCAGGGGTAAACTACCAAAGAGAGGAGATCAGCTGTGGTTTTATTTGATTGAGTCTTGAAAGCCTTCAAGGACAGGGATTCCATCGTGTCTCCAGGAGAGCTGTCCCAGTGTTGCACTGACCTCTCATGGAAATCTTCTTCTTAATGACTTGCAGTGGACACGTTAGGATGATACTCAGATTGCTGGTGAAATTCTGCATTTCAAACAATATTTTAATGTTTGAAAAGTAAGCACAAGGCAGGAAGTGCCTAATTACTTAAGGGTCATTCTTCTTGTGTGCATTGTGATACTTTTAATGCAAATGTTTAAAAAGCTACAGCAAAAAAAAAAACCCCAAAACAACCGTGATTAGATGGTAATTTCAGTCCTGATTAACGCATGTTTATCCCTTCAGTATATTTATGTACTAAGCAAAATTATCAAACTCTAGAAAGCTAGCACTCTCCATTATTCTCAAGTAGTTGTTCTATTTTTTTCCCTCTTCGTTTATTTTTTTGTAATATGGATGAATGAGTTGTTGAATTTGGTTAAATGGTGTGAGTATGGAAATCTGACAGCGATTAATGGCTTAAAATTCCCTTGGCAGGAGATGAAGTGTGGGTTGGAAGCAGAGCAAAAAAAAAAAAAAAAAATCAGTGAAAAACATAGCAGGGTGAGTGGAAAAAGAAAGACATCGGAGATTTTGTAGAATGAACAAAGAAGGAAACAGATGCCAATTAAAATGAACACAGAATCAACATCATATTGTCCATAGGGGCACACTTTTAAAACTTCTACAAGGATTCTACTACCACTCTAAAAAAGGAATAAAAACACAAGCTTCTCCTCAGTTAAAGAAAGCATGTTCTTATTTAGCTGAAATTCAACAAAAAATAAAGGAATAAAGGTGAAAAACAAAGGCTTAGAAATTGAAATTGGTTTCACCAATCTGTAATATAGTCTGCAAAAATTCATTTTTTCTTTAAACGCAGGCACAAATGAATTGTACTTTTTTCTAAGAATAGATTTTTAATGTAGTATTTTTAGTATATTGGAAGTTTGTTTTCTTATATGTTCTTCTATGGCCCATAAATTAAAATTCATTGAAGCACTGGGAAATTAAGGGACCTAACTTAGGATATGTGATTGTCCTCTTCTCTGGATATATAAGAGAAAGGCTTCTCAAGAGAGAAAGTTCTCATCCTCATATTCACCTTCTCAAAAATTTTAGCAAAGGAAAAAGTAATATTTCTGGTATAAGCAGAGAAGATGAGGAATTTTTATTCATTAAGAATATTGTGTTGAATTAGTCTTATCCCATAACATTGTGTTGTATCAAACTTTGTCTTGTAAATGAAAGACTGTACGTCTTTCTTAATCTCTTTAGCTAGATAATGTCTTAGTTAATCACAATTAGGTCTGATTCTGAGTATGTCCTTCTTTTCACTATGAAATACTTTTACAAGACAATTTTTTTAATAATTGATTTTTGAAAATTTTCTCAAATACAAGTATGATATGTTAAATTCTCATGACATGCCATTGAAATGAATATGTTAATAAACAGAAAATTCTTTTTAAAGAGATGAGATTAAAAATGGGGAAATAATAAAGGAAGGTGGGACACACACAAACTGAATGTCACCAAATGTATTATCATTTCTAGAATGAAAATTGTTCTCTTGCTGCTCTGGAAGTCATTGCATCTCATTGAATCAGAATATCCACACCTCCTTCTAAAAGCAGTAAAATTAATTACCAAACCAGATTTAAATTGGAGTCAAAGTATATCAAGCAAGGAGCCCTGAAAAAAAAAAAAGTGTGAATTTCCATTAATAGATGAAAAGATTCCTTCAATATAGAGAAATGCTAAAAGACAAGTGTGTGACTAGAACTGGGATCTGGGAGACATTTCCATGTTACAGTGCTTAGAAGTATGGATATGTATCAGGGCAGGGTAACCTTAAATACTGTAGCATCTACATTTTCTAAAATAATTTTTATTATTATCACAAGTGTATTATTATAATTATTCCTTTTTTTTAGTATGTTTTGGGTGAGAAAACTGCACAAATTTGCAGCGAGAATCTCTGTAGGATATCCATGTAGGCTGAGTAGCGTTTTTCATGAACTTCATGCATGTTTGTGTTGGAAAAAGCAAAATACACACCTATACCCATTCAAATTTCACACGCTATCTTTCAAATAGTTCTGTTTCAATGAGAGATTTTTTATATAAAATTTATAGTATTTCGTAAGAAGGGTGACAGACCTCAGCAGCTGAGTAATGCTTGTTGCCTTTGGTTTACCCAGTAAACCCACAGAGCCACATTGCCATTACTCACTTTGGAAAACACCACCAGAGTGCTACTTGTACATCTCTGATACACATTCATTAACAGAGCACAGATGTTATTTTCAAGGCAGAATGAATCAGATATGTTCTTTACAGAATAACTGGTAGTATTGGGGCATCAAACCAAGCTCTGTGAAAACCAAATGAGGTACTTCTGGCAATAAAGAAAGGGCAGATGGAGCTTACTCTACATTAGATGCCTGACTATATATCCGGTTTGTTGGGGACTCTGTGTGTTGTGTATGATGCTGCCATGGAGCTGCTGACCAGGTAAATCAAGTGAAGAGCTTAGCTATGTCAAGTTGGCTTGGATGTGGCCTTGGATATGGTCTGGTTTATTGACATAGCATGAAAATTGATGTGTCCAGCTTACACTGTTACATGTACAAGACTAGATTCCGTATCTATCAACATGTTTATTTGCCAGTGTAATGTTTAAAAATTCAAGAGGCACTTTACTGTCGGTCTGCAGACAGTAGAGATCAAAATCTTCCAGAGCAGAATGCTTACTGAAACTGGAAGGAAAAGTGTGATTGATACCTAGCTGAAGTTACTTTGTTCTTTCTAAAGCTAAGAAATTACTTATTTTCTAAGAATAAAATTATTTTGAGAGAATTTTTTTTCAGAGCCGTACTGCTGGGTACAGCTGAATATTAGCACTTACCAAGTGCCAAGCTTTATTAGTGATAATCTTCCCCCAGGGTTTTGTGAGAACTGAGAGCTTGTATAAAAGTATATATCCATCTTAGAAGCATAGTGAACAGATTGGTTAAAAATCAAAATGCAGTTTTGTCTCGTAAGTCTTAAACTAGTCTGGATTTTTATGCTGTGCAAAACAAGTATCTATTAAAGCCCACAGCCTTTTTGCCTTTTTGAGTTAATGGAAACATACTCTCCTTTTTTTCATGTAAACTTTGCTTTTTATCTTGAGTATGTTCAATAAGATTATACTTATCCTCCACTATTTTAAAAAATTGTGTAATGCCAGGTAGTATGCAATATATGTGCTATGTATTCAGCCAGCCCTGCACAGAGGTTAAAGGCAGGACAAGCACATTTGCCAGTTAACAGGCAGGGGAGGCAGGGGGAGCCAGCTAAGAATCCATTCTGGCAGAGCCAGACCCTGCCCTTTGTCATGCCAAAGGCAAACTTGCTTAGAGTGATCTCTATACATGAAGCACAAATCCTCATTACCTACAAGTCTAAAGAACATCTTTCATGAGGAAGAAAATGTGTGTGGAAAAGTTGTGTGTGAATGTGAGGCAGTGAAAGAAAAGAGAACAGGAGCTGATAGAAAATGTCCCAACAGAGGAGACAATAGAGAATGGGCTGCTCCTTCTTTCTATTTTGTGGTATGTAATTTAACAGGACAAAAAAAGTTGCTAAAGGTTAATTATGTTGGCATGGGGTAAATTTCTGTAAATGTCTTGGCTTTTTAAAGTTTCATAAAGGTTTGGTAGATATTTGATAATGTATGATGAAGTTCAATACTGCATGACAGGGACATTGCATTAGAACAAAGGTACTGTTTGCTATTGAGTATAAATTCAAGTTGGATCTATCAGAGGAATTGTAACTTCAATTCTACTCCAAAAAACACAAAATCAAGCAAAATTAGTTTTTCTTTGCCCCTGTAGCAAGTATGCAGAATGGACAAAAAGGCATACACTAAGGCAGAAGATACGGTTTTGTTCACATAATGCAAAGTTATCCTTTTTGCTGCTGATGCTATTAATTATACATTAATTGCCTTGTTATGCTATGACACCATGCTGGAGCTAAGAACAATGAGCCCAACCTGATAATGTACTTTCTGTTTTGTTATTTATTCATAAGATACTTTGGAAGGTTTATTTATTTTTCTTCCCCCAACAGCACTTTCCAGTGTTTGTTATGAGAACAAAGCACTAAACACTTAAACCTGTGAATTTTAATGAGTGCCTTTGCAAAGTGGAAACTCACGAGGAAGTTCGTTGTTGTTGGTTGGTAAATCAGCAAGGCCCTTGAGAAGATCTTTTTCCAGATGCGTAATACTTTAGCAATAATAACCAGTTTCACTTGGAAAGAAAGTAGAGACAGTAAAAGAATAATGTGACAGATGGAAATATATAAAAGGCAGGTCCTTTTTGTGGTATCTGACAAGCTGGTACAATTGAAATTGCATTTGATACTCTTCTATTTTGCACAAAGCAGTAAATAATTTACTTATTCATTAAATAACATTTATCTATTAGAATACAAACATTTCTGAAATAAAATTGCAAATGAATTTTTGAAATGGTTGAAATGGCACCTTGACTTTCCTTTTTATTAAAATACAGAAAAATACAAACAGGTTTACATAACTCTGGTTGTGCTGAATGTAAGTTTTTTAAAAGAAGAAAATATTGGATGGAACAGTTTATCAAGTTGATGAATGCAAAGGGACAATACTTTCCTGCTGTAAAATTTACCTTTAACTGAGGTTTAAATAAGCTTTCAGAACTGAATGATGCCAATAAATTGTCTTTATTCCAAAATGGAAAAAATAGCATACAAATAGAAATACTTTTCATTCATTTTTCAAGCATTATAGTGTTGTTAAATGTCATTTTTGCTCTCTGTGTATACCAGTTATGCCCAGTGTACCAGAGCTGAATCTGTTGAGATATATGAGCAAGTATCTTATTTTGACACTGATTTCCATTGTATTTAGCATTCAAATTTAAAACATTGTCTACATCTGTTTTATATTCATTATTGTCATATTATTCAGCTTTACAGACCTCACCAAATTATAAATCCAGGAAATCATACAAAACTCAATAAAGCCATACAATAATCAATGAAAACATGCAATATAATTTAGCTGAAGAAAAAAAGGAATTTTATTAAGAAGTGTAATTTGATTGATTGGTTATGAGTGGCAAGTTGCTTCCATAAGGTGAAAAAAACCCAAACATATGGATGTATTATAAACTACACTCCATGGAATTGCAACTAAATGAGCTCTTAAGTTCATGGCTTATCCAACTTTATTGCAGTGACGTTAAAGCTGACTAATGCATATTATCTGCTATACTGTTGGTCATTAAAGAGCTTGAAGTCATCATCACATTGAAAAATAGGATAATGAAGACAGCTGAGTGTCATTTGGTTCAAACTGAGTTTAATTTGGTACAGGAAAAAAGAGATAATCCAGGTTCTCTTAGGTTCATTACTTGAAGTGGGACTTGAAGTGAATTTTAGTCAAACATACAATGAGCAGAAGAATTCAAAATAAGTATGAAGCTAATCTTTTTAAAAATGGTTGTATGTTTTCAAAACAGGTTCAGTTTTTACACTATCAAGCTTAATTGTGGTCTTCCGATGAGAAGTTCAAACGTACAGGTCTCAGATTCAAAGCACATCTTGTTGCACAAGGACCAGCAGAGAACAACCTGGGTCTTTAAAGAACTAGCCAGAACAATTTTTGAAGTACACGATTCATGGGAAACTTGTATGGCCTACTTTTCAACTGTGTCAGTCCGCATGGTGTGAAAGAGAAAGTGTGAAGAAAATGTGCACGCTATAAACAGAAAAATGTAAGATGTGGGATTTTAAAGTTAAATAGAAGCTAATGATTATGCTGAGTATATTCCTTTCCTTCTTGTTTAGCTCTGTCTGTGCTTTGCCTCCTGCCTTTCCCCAGACATTGCCTGCACAGAGCCCCCACCATCAGCCTTAGCAGTGCTGGGCATTGGGGAACTTCCAGCAGCTTCTCACAGAATTCACCCCTGGAGCACTCCTGCCCCACTGCCACAACCTGGTCCTGCAAGCCTAGAGGGTTCTATAGCAAACGAGATCCTGAACTGCCATGGATAGTGAGAGCTTGGAAATATTAAAAAAACCCCTTACTTCTTGTGGTTTCCAGTTGTTCTGGAAAATAATGTTTTCTTCAGTGTTCTTGAAAGTAATACTTCTCCTTTGAGCTCTGCATCACAGTAAAGCAGCCTCCCAGTAGCTTGAGTTGAAGGCAGGAAGTTTTGTCCATTAAAATGTTTTCTGTTATAAAAAAGATGAAAGTACAGGCTTTTTATCAGTCTGCTAGAGACAGTATTTTTTGGATGTGAACAAATACAGAGTAAATGAAACTAAGATTATAAAATCCTGGTACTTTCAGTCTATGTCAACATGAGCAAACGCTATTCATGTACTGAGAACGCTTTACTCTGACATCACAGAGTAATAGCAGTTTCTCTTTTTTTTTCCTGTGAAAAAGGAGTAGCAGTGCACTTGTGTAATGTACAGTTTTCATTTTAGTTTGTCCATGCATCAAGTGACTACAGAGTGAACATCAAATATATGGACATTGATCTGACCACTGATCTGACCACCACTGATCTGAGTTTAAAAGCTTCTTGACAAAATGAGAACTATTTAATAACTGAACTGTTAAATACTTGATTTTAAAAAGTGGTGAGATAAAACTTCACCAAACATTTTTTTAGTGTCAGGATTATTCAAATGAAAGATGATTCATATGAAAACCTTGCTCCGTTTTTAAAAAGCCTAAATTGAATTTGTTACTAGCCATAAACATCTGGCCTTGTAACACTAGAGGGAGAGTTTTATTTTCCTAGTCTGCTTTTCTATTACTGCAGGAGCACTAGCTGTAGCATATTATTTTAAGGTACTTTGTTGAGACAATTTTAATTGTTCATATATATTTTAAAATACAGATTATATTTCCCAGATAAAAGTGTTCACAATATTTTAATGAAATAAGTTAAAAGCAAATCCAAATATAATAAAATACGTGAGTTCAATGTACAATCTAGTGCTACTGGAGGACACATAAATTAGCTACCAATACTTTGGTGCACCTTTAATTTTTTTGGTCATTGAAGGAGAACTGTTAGGCAGGTACTTCATTTATCTATAACATGAGTATTGGATATTATTGCAATTTGTTGCATGCTACAAAAATCCTTTGCCATAAGTAATGCAGTGTCATGAAACTGAACAATCTAGATTAGAATCACAGATTCTTGAGTTGGACCAGACCCACAAGGATCAGTGAGTCCAACTTCTGGCCCCTCATCCCAAGAGTTGTACCCGTGCCCAAGAGCTTTGTCCAAACACTGCTTGAGCTCTGCCAGGCTGGTGCTGTGACCACTTCCCTGGGGAGCTGTTCCAGAGCCCAACCACCCTCTGGGTGAAGAACCATTTCCTGATATCCAATCTAAATCTCCCCTGACACAGCTTCAGGCCATCCCCTTGGGCCCTGTCACTGTCACCCCAGAGCAGAGATCAGTGCCTGCCCCTCCTCTGCCCCCCTCCAGGACATTGGAACTGCAGTGAGGTCTCCCCTCAGTCTTCTCTTGTCCAGGATCAAGCGACCTCAGCTGCACCTCTAAACCCTTCACCATCATTGTTACACTCCTTTGGACTCTCTCTGACAGCTCAGTGTCTTTTTTGTGTTGTGGCACCCAAAACTGCCCCCAGCACTCAAGATGAGGCTGCCCCAGCTCCGAGCAGAGTGGGACCATCCCCTCCCTGTCCCTGATGCTCCCCAGGACATAGCTGGCCCTCCTGGCTGCCAGGGCACTGCTGGCTCATATCCAACTTGGCATTAACCAGGGCCCCCAGGTTTCTTTCCTTGGGGCTTCTCCCCAGCCTCTCACTCCCTAGTCTGTCTGTACATACAGGTTTTACCAAAGCTGACAGAAACCTGTGGTGTTCAGAAGTTAAATGGATATAGATAAAGAAAATGGAGTAAATTGTGGCATGTATTCCTACTTCTCCATAAAAAGATGTACTCACTGCCTTCGAAGAAGAATCTAAAAACTTCCCCAAACCAATGAAAACTATTTAAAGTTATGATGATAATTTTTTATTTCAAGTTACTATGACAAACCCCTTGGTTTTATACCACTGGTTGCAGTACTTTTGTCTTGCCTCTTGGACAGATTTAGTTGCCAGTTTATTCTTATTTAAGCTTTTCTCCAGTAAAGCTTTTTTTTATTACTATTTTTTTATAACTAATGGGAAATAAGGAACTTTTGTAATCGTAGAATCATAGATTGGCTTGAGTTTGCAGGATCCTTTGAAGATCACCCAGTTCTGTCCCTTTTGCCATGAATGGGGATATCTTTGATCAGAAAAGGTTGTTTGAAGAGCCTTCCAGTCAGACCTTGAACACCTCCTGAGATGGGGCATCCACAAATTCTCTGGGCAATCTTTTCTTTTGTCTCACCACCATAAAAGTAGAGAATTTTTCCCCTGTATCAAATCTAAACACATAGTTTTTCAGTTTAAAGCCATTACCCCTTGCCTTGTAAAAATTCTTTTCGATTGTCAGGAAAAAAAGGGTTATTTAGTGGTGAAGGCATTATACTATTCTATGAATTATACAGTTTATCGCCTTTTAAACTGTAAACTCAGTAGGCTTTTTCCTGGAGCTATTTGATTTACTTAATAAATCTTTTTCAATGGAAGAAATACATCATAAAACTGTGTAAAGTAGCCACAAAAATTCAAATCTGGTAACCAGCTAAATAATATGGTTTTCATGAATTTGAATAGAATTGAAAACTTCTTATCAAAGGTTTACTGTGAAGGCATTAGACTCTTAGTTTGTTGCATAATAAATGTATCTGGGCTTAAGCTGTTTGTCTTTTCATGTGTAATGGATCACTGTTGAGTTTTGGCAGTTTGTTGCAATTTGCTTTGTTGAAATGAAGTCCTACATAATTTGCTAGCCTCAGCAAAATATCAGTGCTTATATTTTCTTTTGCAAAAATTAATGGGGCTCATTTCCAGAAACAGTTAAATTAACAGAACTGGCAACCAAAAAAGAAAAAAAAAA